>OZ014525.1:139245808-139603572 GCA_963966055.1 Lathyrus aphaca | reverse complement strand
ATGAGCTGAGTACAAACTACTGGAGTGAAAATGTAGGAAGACATAATCTTATAAAGACAAGAAAAGAGATGACAACTCACAACAACAAATCTCTTCAATCATGACAACTCACAACAGAGAATACGAGATTAGATGAGAAGAAGAAACTCTAAATCTATCATAATCTCAAAATAAAATAAAACTAAACTTAAATATGTTGTCTGGATATTTCTTGCTCTCTAGTTGTATTTGCTCAATGCACAAGGTTGACCTTTATATAGACTATAGGGACAAAGTTGAAATTGGTGAGTCTTGGATCATATGATTTTTGAGAAGACTAAGGATCAACCCATATTAATTCTCAAATGGGTCCAGGTGTCTTAAAAACCTTCTTCAACAAGTTATCTCGTACAAATTAAAGGATAGTGGGAGAGAATGTTACTTTTTCAGGCTGCTGTGGCAAAAGGTGGTGCGGAGCAGACGACGGGTGGCTGGTTAAGGATGCACTTTTATAGGTGTGGTCTCCACCGTACTACCTTTTGTCTTCTAGTTTGCTTGATCTTATCCTTTTGCTCAAGCTCTTTTCTTAATCAATTCCTTGCTATGTAAGCCCTAAAGATCAATTCCTTGTTATGTAAGCCCTAAAGATCAATTCCTCCTAAACTCTTGGATGACTTGTTTGTTACAAGTTCAATATCCTCTTTTTTTGAACTTGTATTCCTCTTAAGACTTTGTCTTTAGGTGTGATACCTCAGTTTTCCTTTCACATGAAAACACAATAAAATCATAAAAGAAGCACCTAGTGTGCTTAAGGAAAAAACATAGTAAAATGATTAAATAAAACAAATTTAAATAAAACTTAAACTAAAATAATTACTAAAAATGGATCATTGTGACACATTAAATAGTGTTATCAACTATCCAACCATGTATTAACCCCTCTCTAGCGTTTCTGTAAGTCGAAACTAATGTTAGCATCGACTGAACGCTGATGTTAGCTTCTAGTCTGAAGGTGTTTGCCACGACACCAACGCTATTGGCCGATGCTAAAAAAATAAAGTCAATTTTTTTGTATTGTAGCTGTCAGACCCTAATTTTTGACCCTAAGATTTTTCACATCTCATCTGCATTTCTCATACAAACAAGATCACACACTGGTTAATGTATCTTTTTCAGGTGCAGGTCTATGCTTTGCAGAGGATCATCATGTTTAGTTTCTATTATCTGTTTATATTTTACTAACTTCTAACCAAAATATCAAAAAAATATGTTGCAGTTGCTTTTTCTTCTTCTGTGTTGCAGGATTTAAAAGATAGGGCAGTGATTTCAATTCAGATGCGTTTGTTCAGTCACAATTCGATTCAGATGGACGTTTGACCTAATTTTGGTCAAAACTATCAAAAGATTGTTTCGACTGCAAGTTGTGTGTGCCAGTGGTTTGTTTCTCAGACCGTGCATAGTCAAAAGTTCAAGGCTGTGTTATGTGCGAAGTCATCAGTTATCAGGCAGTGTTTTGTGTGAAATTCGGTTTGAATCGGTTGTCCATCAGTTTATCAGCGATTCATCTGAGAATTTACTTTTCTCAGCATGAATTCAAATCATTTGGGCAATTTTCAGACAATTTGGTGATTGTGGTTGAAGTAGCAAGTTGTTCAGTGGCTTAGTGATTGACTGTGTTCATTTTATCAGTGACTTGTGAAAAAAATCAAGAGTGGTTTTGGGCTAAAAAATAAATAATGAAAGAAATCATCGTTTCATCCATTATGCGATTCATACACAATTTTCTAGTTACCTTTTTTTTTACCTCATCCATGTTTCCATCATCTATCCGTTTATATCTAACCATTGTCCATGCTTCAACTGTCCACTTCTTTACTAAAAAATTACTATCCATGTTAAACCTACATTTTCCCAAATCATGTTATTACAATATTATCCATTTTAATCCATTCCTTTTTTTCTTCTTCTCATATTTCAATTCTATATACTTTACCATATTTCATATTTTTTCTAATTTTTATTCATATTCATCATTTATTCACAATCATAAAAACAAATCAATTTCATTTTTTGTCTATCTTCTTATACCTTATAAAAAAAATCTATATCATTGTTAGCCCATTTTTATTCTCATGCTATAATTTAGAAAAATATTTGAGGCCCATTAGCCCACCCATTTCTTTCCAATTTTTTCACAATAGCCACCAAGTCAGCTAAGTCAAACAAGGCTTACACATCCAATTCCTCACAAAACAGTACAAGCCAGCCTTTCCGTACGCAAACAAAAGCAACAATAACATCAGCTCAACATCACTAGCTGACCCACAAAGCTACTAAAGCTACACAGCTTCTCAACATTTCCTCACGCACACACTCCACAATTCCCAGCTAGCTAAGACACTCCAATCAACTTCACGCGCATCTCGCAACTGAAACAAGCCAACAAAATAACCAGCTTTCCAAGCTAACACATCCAAAGCACAGCCTTGCACAAAACGCAGCAAAACTGTTAATGAAACGCAGCGCAAATTTCAAAAGCAAGCATAAAATTCGTGACACCGAAAACGCGAGAAATGTAATCAAAACGGCAGCAAGACCTTTTTCTCCCCTCTATAAAATCAACCCTCTCCCTTTCATTTTTTCAAGCTTGAACGGCGAGAAATATTTTAGAGAAATTATATTTTAGAAAAGGATTTTAAAAAAGAATGTTTCTATTTCTTTTTATTGGATTTAGCTTTAGATCCATTTCTTTTTCATCTTTTATTTTTTCTTTTTTGGTCGATGAGATCTCCGATTCGCGATTATTGGTTTTCGAAGATGCTTAATCTTCATTATTTCAAATCTATGGATGAATGATCATTTGGATCATTCTCCATACTTTGAGATCGTGATAGGTTGACTTCGATAAACATAATGAGAAATCCCGATTAAGATTAAACCGTTCTTTTTTCTTTTAGTGTGGCATGTTTTCGGAGAACGATTCATAATATCGTTTCTCTAACATGTATTAACACGAACATTTTCCACTTTAATTAGTGGTGGCCGGCCTCATTTGTAGGGTAATTACTCCGTAAATTACTCGGCGATTGCTTAACATAGACCTAAAGTTGTCCCGATTCGGAATGTGATCCACTTGGATCCGGTTGCCTCGACTTTATTTTTCTTTTCGTGGTTGTGCTTGATTAAGTTCATCATACCACTTTATATTGTAAATATTATAATAATGTGAATATACTAACATTTAATTTTAATCTCTCGCACCTTATCCTCTTTTATTTTAATTTCTTGCTCCTTTATCTCCTTTATTATGCTTTATCATACTATATCATATATCATTTGCTTATTGTTTATTATGTTGCTTGTTATTTTTTTCCTTTGTCCATTTGGACACAAAAACACTAATAAAGGATTAAACACTTAAAAGACTTGTGACTTCTAATTTTGGACTATGGTTACTATCCCTTGCTTCGGAGAATTGACTTAGACTTTAAGATCTTCCCCCTTGCTCAAGTTGGAATGGATTAGAAACCTCGGCCTCAAATTATTTCATTGGCCTTTGAAGATGGAAATCCAATTGTTTCAAAGATGCTTGCCATATGGTTTGATCATTCTTCCTTTAGCTTTTATTTTCAAGTCTTAGGATAGTCCCTTCATCTCTTCCTATCTTCTTCAATTTTCAAATCTCCTTCCTCTTTTCAAAACTTTCTTTGTTTTCAAACTTCAAATATTTTCTCAATCAAACCTTGACTTCGGTCATGTGCTTTTACCTTTTCCTTTCATTTTCTTAATAAATGCTAAACTATATAAGCATATCGAAACTTTCTTTCTCAAAAACTTTAAAACATTCACAACTCATTCAATTGTTTTTGTGCCCTCGTGCACGTTTTCTTTTTAACCTTTTTATGTTTAGATATGATTCATCCTTTCTAGCGGAATTATTCGCTAAGGGATGACGACTTATCTTTACATTTTAAAATCAATTCAACTCACTTGCCTTTTTCATAATTTGTACCACGAACTACGGGGTTTTGATCTCGCATTGCACTTTGTGGGTACGTAGGCATGAGACGTTCGTCTCTTCAAACACCAAAATCTTAAAAAACATTCTTCTTCTCATCTCTTCAATCTTTTTTCAAGCAAACCATTTCAAACCAAAAATGCAGTAAACATTTCAAAGGGTTCCCGTGGAGTACCACAGACAAGTCGGGTGCTTAAAACCTTCCTGATTTGTAACCAATCCCCGTACCCATTCTCTGTTTGATTCTTTTAGCTTTTTAGCTTTTAAGATTCATTAAGGTTTTGTTCGTTCTTTTCCCTTTTTCCTTTTGGAAATAAATAAAAGCGCGGTGGCGACTCTGTGTATATCGAGTTAAGTTAATCAATAGCTTACACTCATGATTTTACCGCTACAGAAAAGTGGTGACTCTGCTGGGGAATAAATCTCTAAGTGGATTTGGCTTACTTTGATTTGTTTACTGCTTTAGTTTGATTTGTTTGTTACTTGGTGGTTCTGTTCCGGTTTCGGTGATCCTCTGTGAGATAGATTCTAACCCGGATCTGAGTGAACTTATGATAAGACGGCAATATTCGAAGCGATATGCGATGGAGTAGTCCAAAGCGATATCAATTTGATAATCTCCACTCGGTTAGGCTCTCTTGGACTATCAATGTCATGACGAGTAATCGTACGTGGCATTATTTTCCAACCTTGAGCTGATCATACTGAGAACCGTAGAACCCTTAACCAATCTAAGCCAATTTAGGAACGTAGTGCGGAAATTATCTGGGTGTAAACCTAAGGTGGTTGTCACGCGATACTACACTCGGACGAGGTCTATTTTAAGAATGTTATCGGTTGGGGAGTAATCCAACGTACCGATAAAATTCTAAAGATGGTTGTTAACTCCGGGAACCTCTGTTAGCACCCTTTTGGTTTTTTGCAGGTACAATGAAGACAAACCTTAGTACATGCCTGTGTGGGTTGGTGTTCTGTTACCATGACTCCATGCTCGTGATTCGAACCTTTGAACCTGTGTGCTTTGCGTGATCTTGTTTGTGTTTGCTGCATCTACATATTCATCATGATCATCATCATAACCATTTTTCAAGGAAAATAATTCCGATTATTGCAAATGTTGGAAAAAGCAAATATTCCTTTTTGTCAAGATATTTCATGACCATATTCTCGATATTGACCATGTTTGCAATAATCGAGTTGTTTTTCTGAAAATGGAAGTGAACATTGCATATCATTGCATCCTGGCATATTCTTGTGTTCATCCGAGTTGTGTGGGAACTTATCCCGGTTGTTTCTTTCCTCAGTTGTCTGTTGATCCGTCAAGCTGACTCCTCACCACAGATACGGTACTAGAGCTGCTAACAGACGGAGAGCTATCAGATTGAGAATGGAACACCAAGAACAACATAACATGGAAGTCCGAATGAAAATTGATGAGTTGAAAGCCGGTATGACCAGGCTCACTGAAATGATGCAAGTTCTGATTGATCGAGGTGAACCACCTCAAAGGACTGTTATCTCTGAAGTTTTTACTGCTGTTGTTGACCCTCCTGTTGTTCAGCAACCAGCTTCTACTTGGCCAGAATATGGGTTACCTCCGGATTATGTGCCAGTTTCTGTTACTGCTCAAGTGGGTGGTCCATCTGTTGTGCCAGTCTTTTCAGCTCCGACTTTTGTCGAACCTCAACTTGTTGTGCACACTACTGCTCAGACTACTTATCAGAATTCTCCTTTCTTGTACCAAGCTGCTGGTCAACAAGCTAAAAGTCAGGGTGAACCTGGATATATGGATGAAGTTAGAGAGCAATGTTTGACTCTTGAGAAGAGGGTAAGAGGTCTAGAAGGAAAAGATGTCTTTGGTTCTGCTGCAATAGACATGTGTTTGGTTTCTGACTTGGTTCTTCCTGATAAGTTCAAGGTTCCTGTATTTGAGAAGTACAATGGTCATACTTGTCCAAAGATTCATCTGCTGATGTATTGTCGCAAAATGGCTGCGCATGCTAAGGATGACAAGCTGCTTATTCACTGTTTTCAAGATAGTTTGAGTGGTGCTTCTATGAAGTGGTATGTTGGACTCGAGAAGAGTCACATCCGAAGCTGGAAAGATTTATCTGATGCTTTTGTAAGGCAGTATAAATACAATCTGGACATGGCGCCTGATCGTCGTCAACTTCAAAATATGTCACAGAAAGAGAAAGAATCGTTCAAAGAGTATGCTCAGCGTTGGAGAGAGCTAGCTTCTCAAGTTGAGCCACCTTTGCCTGAAAAGGAATTAACTGGTTTGTTCATGGACACTCTTCAACCGTTCTTTTGGGAGAAAATGGTAGGAAGTGTTTCATCTGGTTTTTCTGATCTAGTCACAATAGGAGAAAGACTAGAGGAAGGTATCAAAAAGGGTAATATTACCAATTCTGAAGCTCCTAATGCTGCAAGAAAGTCTTTTGGGAATCCTTACAAGAGAAGAGATGGTGATGCTTATGCTGTTTCAACTGAGAGGAGGCCTTATCGCCCGCAACAACAATATGTTCAACCATACGTAGCTGCAGTTGCTCCTGTTGTTAAGACTCAACCTGCTCAAACTCAAGCTCAAGGTCAAGCTCGACCAGCTCAAGCTCAAGTTCAAATTCGAGCTCAAGCTCAGACTCCTCTTCCTGCTGTTGGACAAAATCAGTATCGCAATAGGCCAAACTTTGATCCTATTCCGATGTCTTACATTGAATTGTTTCCTTCCTTGATTGAGAAAGGTTTAATTACTACTAGGCCTCCGCCTCCTGTTCCAAACCCTCTGCCAGTTGGTTATAGATCAGATCTTCGCTGTGAGTTTCATCAAGGTGGAACTGGTCATGACTTAGAGCATTGTTTTGCACTGAAGGCTAAAGTGCAAGAACTTATCAGGAACAACATCCTTTACTTTAATGACCTTAATCCCAATGTTATCAACAATCCTTTGCTGAAGCTTGGGAAGTGAATCTTCTAGAAGGCTTCAATTGTTAAAATTCTCTTCAATGCCAGAATATCAGCCGGGACAGCTCATCCTTGTTGTTGATGGATCACTAGGCCATTATTTCTTTATGTTTGCAATTTTCTTCAATCATATTAAGTTGTTTGTTTTTAAGCTTGTTTGTACTTTCATGTTGGTTCTAATGAAATGAGCATTGCTTTGTTTTGATTCAATTTCATTTGCTATTTGCATCTTTATGCTTTACATTTCAAGTTCATTTATCTTTTCTCAAAGTTTTACAATGATTGGAGGGAGGATGATGAAAACGAGATACCCATAATTGTTGTATGCTTTCAATTGAGACTTGGCTGATGATATACAGGCATTGTTTCAAATCCCAAACACTGGAGAAATAAGGAAGTTAATCCCTTGTCAACCCCTTTGAGCTTTGAAGTTGGAGTTTCTTCTATTCGGAAAAAACCCCGCAATTTTAACCTGGGGATGGGTAGGTCTCAATTAATTCAAATGTGCATTCAAGTACAAGAGAATCATTCAAGACACCTTTCAATAAAGGTTGCAATCCCAAGCTTTCCTTCACACACATCAAGAAGTGTTGAAGATGTTTCTCAATTCAAAAGCCAATGATGGTTCGTCGCAATCATTAAGCCATGCAGTCATTATCTTTCAAAAAAAATGATATTGAAAAAAAATTTATTGAAAAAAAATCAAAGCCGCTAAGTCAAAACCTATGAAGGAGACTTAGGCAAAAAACTGGGGCATCCCGCTGACTGTAAGTTGAAATGACACAGTTCAGGCAAAAGTTAGGAATAATAAAAAGAAATATTTGTCAAGAGGTCATCAAAATCCTCAGCAAAAATAAGTTGAGTGGACCAAAGTCCTCACTGGAAATAACAAAGAGGAAGAGGTGACTGCTATCTCAAAATCCTTTGGCTTATGAACCGTCTTCGTCTGTGCAATCCCAAATATCTTGAAACTTGAATGCATAGGCTAAATTAATTGAATGTAGGACTGGAGTTCATCACGAAGTTGAGTTGGGTACAAATAAACTTTGAGCTTATATCCTTTGTTTCATAAACCGTGAACCAGACCACGTTACAACCTTCAAAAGTCCTAATTGAATCCAGGCTTCTTTTGAAAAGCATACTACAACAAGGTTGCGTAAACCGACTCCCAAGTTCTTTACCAATCATTTGTTTTCTTGTTGTTGCTTTATCTTTAATTTTGTCTTAACCGCCGTGTTTTGACATTGTTTTCATTTACTTTACATCAATAAGTTTCATTCCAAAAATGATTCTTGATTTCAAACTTTGCATTGAACTTTGCATTAAAATTACCAGGTTTGTACAAACATTTTTATTTGCAAATAAACTTTCCTCATCAAGGAATTTTCAAACAGTTGAGAAACTTGGTCGGTGATCTTATAAGGGGCAAGTTTTTCTCAGGTCCTTTTGTTTCAAGATGATGTTGCTCAGTGCAAGTTATTCTCAGACTTGGTTGGTCAGAAGATTCTCTGCAAGTTACATGTTAGATTATTTTCTCAAGGGCTGAAGCCATGATCAGTTTATTTTCCAAACTTTCATTTCAAGAACTGAAGCCTTGATCAGTATATTCTTCTCAACAGTTACTTCAAAGATTTGAATATTTCTCCAGCAGTAGTCGGGAACTGAATCCATTATCATTTTAACTTCATCAGTCATTGAACTTGGGGCAATTTTCTTCAAGGATCCCCAAGCAGCTTTGCATGACTCCTCTCAAAAGATTTGCAACTTGATACAGTTTATTGGTGTGACAGAGATTTATTCAAAGAGCAGTAGTATCTCTAGTTTTCAAGCAGAATGGCAGTGACTTCTGTGTTGAGGAATCAGTCTCCCTTTCTTTTCACTCCTCTAAGAGTCTAAACTGGTTGTCATCATTTTTCTCATATTATGTCCTTGGGTGTGTTATTCCCCATTTTTGAAAAGTTTGCATATTTGAGTGTGTTATGCCTCATTATGCATTCTCTCGGGTGTTTTTATTCCCCAGTTTTGTCACCTTTGCATATTTGAATGTTTTAGTATTCATTATGCATGTGCTTGGGTGGTTTAGTCCCCATTTTCGTAAATGTCCGCATACTGAGTGTTTTAGTTCTCATATGCATTTCTCGAGGTCTTGTTGTTTTCAACTTCTTACTTTTTGGTCAAAGTCCAACTTACTTGGCATTTGTCTGTCTCTCCAGAATTTTTTCTTCACCTACCTGTTGTATTTTCTCAGATATTACACCCTTTTCATCCGATTGCCATTCTCGGATGTCCATAGCGAAGTCATCATTGATTTGATGTACTGTCCTGGACTTTTTCCATCTCATTCAGTTCTGTTCCTGAATATTGTGATGCATGTAACAGCCCGGGCCCCTCTCAAGGCAATCTCGGCACTGCCACCTCACGATCTTCTCTACTCCCCTCACTAGTAGATTTTTTGCCTTCCGTGGAAATCGAACCCTGTACCCTGGGGTTCAAGTACATGTTCATTCCATTCCCTCTACCAATTGAGCTAGTAGCTCAAGTCGTAGTGGGAATGGAATGAACATGTACTTGAACCCCAGGGTACAGGGTTCGATTCCCACGGAAGGCAAAAACTCTACTAGTGAGGGGAGTAGAGAAGATCGTGAGGTGGCAGTGTCGGGATTGCCTTGAGAGGGGCCCGGGCTGTTACAAAAAAAAGGCGCCTTTTTATGTAACAGCCCGGGCCCCTCGCAAGGCAATCCCGGCATTGCCACCTCATGATATTCTCTACCCCCCTCTCTAGTAGAGTTTTTGCCTTCCGTGGGAATCGAACCCTGTACCCTGGGGTTCAAGTACTTGTTCAATTCATTCCCACTACCAATTGAGCTACTAGCTTAAGTGGTAGTGGGAATGGATTGAACATGTACTTGAACCCCAGGGTACAGGGTTCGATTCCCACGGAAGGCAAAAACTCTACTAGAGAGGGGGGTAGAGAAGATCGTGAGATGGCAGTGCCGGGATTGCCTTGCGAGGGGCCCGGGCTGTTACAATGCACATTTTATCTGATTGCCATTCTCAGATGTTGTGATCATTTCCTCCCGACTGCTATTCTCGGATGTCCATAGTGAAGTCATCATTGATTTGATGTACTGTCCCGAACCTTTTTTCCATCTCATTCAGTTCTGTTCCTGAATGTTGTGATTCACATTCTATCTGACTACCAGTCTCAGATGTTGTGATTACATTCCTTCCGATTGCCATTCTCGGATGTCCATAGTGAAGTCATCATTGATGTGATGTACTGTCCCGGACCTTTTTTCCATCTCATTCAGTTCTGTTCCTGAATGTTTGTGCTTCACTTTTTATCTGATTGCCATTCTCAGATGTTGTGATCATTTGCCTTCTGATTGCCATTCCCGGATTTTCATGTTGGAATCATCATTGAGTTGATGTAATTTCCCGAACTTTCTCCCATTTCATTCAGTTCTATTCCTGAATGTTGAAATTCACAGTTTATCTGATTTCCATTCTCAGATGTTGTGATTACCTTTTGTCTGATTGCCATTCTTGGATATCCCTTTTAAAGTCAGTAATGTCATCTATGGATGCTTCTGATAAACTGTTTCGGGACTTTTTCTCACTTCATTCGGTGCCATTCCTGGATGTTGTGATGTTTTCTATCCAATTGCCGTTCTTGGACATTTTCACCTCAGCTAAGCCCTGTGTTGGTCTCTAGCATGTTATTTTTCCTGTCGGAGACTTATGATCCTTATCCCCAGCGTTTATTCCTTTTTCATGTGTCGTCTTATCCCTCACAGATTTCTTCGCATTTCATATACACTTCACATCATCTCATAAATTTTCTCATAATATTTCATATGCTGTCACATATTTTCTCTGCATTTCATATTTTTCTCATAACATCTCATGTGCCTTCATATATGTTCATATGCTTTCATAAACAGTTTCATGTGCTTCATACCATTTCCATATCATCTTCATATCATTTCATATCGTTCATTTCATTTCATTCCAGTTTTTGGTATCTTAGGATCAAAAAGTGGGTTTTTTGATATTTAAGTATCTTCCATCTTGTCGAAACGAAGATTTCAATCTTCATTACCTCTGGATTGAAGAAACTTAAATAGGGGCATCTGTCAGACCCTAATTTTTGACCCTAAGATTTTTCACATCTCATCTGCATTTCTCATACAAACAAGATCACGCACTGGTTCATGTATCTTTTTCAGGTGCAGGTCTATGCTTTGCAGAGGATCATCATGTTTAGTTTCTATTATCTGTTTATATTTTACTAACTTCTAACCAAAATATCAAAAAAATATGTTGCAGTTGCTTTTTCTTCTTCTGTGTTGCAGGATTTAAAAGACAGGGCAGTGATTTCAATTCAGATGCGTTTGTTCAGTCACGATTCGATTCAGATGGACGTTTGACCTAATTTTGGTCAAAACTATCAAAAGATTGTTTCGACTGCAAGTTGTGTGTGCCAGTGGTTTGTTTCTCAGACCGTGCGTATTCAAAAGTTCAAGGCTGTGTTATGTGCGAAGTCATCAGTTATCAGGCAGTGTTTTGTGTGAAATTCGGTTTGAATCGGTTGTCCATCCGTTTATCAGCGATTCATCTGAGAATTTACTTTTCTCAGCATGAATTCAAATCATTTGGGCAATTTTCAGACAATTTGGTGATTGTGGTTGAAGTAGCAAGTTGTTCAGTGGCTTAGTGATTGACCGTGTTCATTTTATCAGTGACTTGTGAAAAAAATCAAGAGTGGTTTTGGGCTAAAAAAAAATAATAATGAAAGAAATCATCGTTTCATCCATTATGCGATTCATACACAGTTTTCTAGTTACCTTTTTTTTTTTTACCTCATCCATGTTTCCATCATCTATCCGTTTATATCTAACCATTGTCCATGCTTCAACTGTCCACTTCTTTACTAAAAAATTACTATCCATGTTAAACCTACATTTTCCCAAATCATGTTATTACAATATTATCCATTTTAATCCATTCCTTTTTTTCTTCTTCTCATATTTCAATTCTATATACTTTACCATATTTCATATTTTTTCTAATTTTTATTCATATTCATCATTTATTCACAATCATAAAAACAAATCAATTTCATTTTTTTCTTCTTATACCTTATAAAAAAAATCTATATCATTGTTAGCCCATTTTTATTCTCATGCTATAATTTAGAAAAATATTTGAGGCCCATTAGCCCACCCATTTCTTTCCAATTTTTTCACAATAGCCACCAAGTCAGCTAAGTCAAACAAGGCTTACACATCCAATTCCTCACAAAATAGTACAAGCCAGCCTTTCCGTACGCAAACAAAAGCAACAATAACATCAGCTCAACATCACTAGCTGATCCACAAAGCTACTAAAGCTACACAGCTTCTCAACATTTCCTCACGCGCACACTCCACAATTCCCAGCTAGCCAAGACACTCCAATCAACTTCATGCGCATCTCGCAACTGAAACAAGCCAACAAAACAACCAGCTTTCCAAGCCAACACGCCGTAAACACATCCAAAGCACAGCCCTGCACAAAACGCAACAAAACTGTTAATGAAACGCAACGCAAATTTCAAAAGCAAGCATAAAATCCGTGACACCGAAAACGCGAGAAATGTAATCAAAACGGCAGCAAGACCTTCTTCTCCCCTCTATAAAATCAACCCTCTCCCTTTCATTTTTTCAAGCTTGAAAAGCCCCTGAATATTCTGAAAAAATTGGAGCAAGCTTCAAACCTTTTCTTCTTCCCCAAATCCTTAAATCCCAAACGATTCTTCAACTCTCCCATTCGGATCTTCAAATCCCTAAATCCATTCCATTCCCAAATCTCGTTAATGTCCCCGTTTCTTTGATTCGAAGCTGAGAATGAATTAGAGTGCGTGTGTATCAAGAAGAGAGGTTTTGGTGATTTTGCTTCGGTTGATTTCGAGGGTGAGAAGATGCCTCCCCTGGTTTTTCGTTCCGCCATGTCGGCGAAGAGAAGAAGCTTCAGCTTCTATTATTTTTGTTTCTTTAAGTTACTCATTGTTTTGTGTGTGTTACTAAAGTAGATTTAGGGTTAGGTTGGGCCCTTGGGCCAATTGATTTCTATTAACACTCCCTGCTTGCGTCCATTCCCCCTTCCCCTTCCATTTTTTTGTTAATTTTCTTTTTATCTTTATTTTGTTTCTTTAACTTTGGTTTTTTTCAATTTCCTTTTGATTTAAAGCTTAGAAAAAATATTTAGAAAGAGTTTTCTAGAAAACATATTTTAGGAAAAGATTTATTAAAAACATTTTAGAAATATTTTAGAGAAATTATATTTTAGAAAAGGATTTAAAAAAAGAATGTTTCTATTTATTTTTATTGGATTTAGCTTTAGATCCATTTCTTTTTCATCTTTTCTTTTTTCTTTTTTGGTCGATGAGATCTCCGATTCGCGATTATTGGTTTTCGAAGATGCTTAATCTTCATTATTTCAAATCTATGGATGAATGATCATTTGGATCATTCTCCATACTTTGAGATCATGATAGGTTGACTTCGATAAACACAATGAGAAATTCTGATTAAGATTAGACCGTTCTTTTTTCTTTTAGTGTGGCATGTTTTCGGAGAACGATTCATAATATTGTTTCTCTAACATGTATTAACACGAACATTTTCCACTTTAATTAGTGGTGGCCGGCCTCATTTGTAGGGTAATTACTCCGTAAATTACTCGGCGATTGCTTAACATAGACCTAAAGTTGTCCCGATTCGGAATGCGATCCACTTGGATCCGGTTGCCTCGACTTTATTTTTCTTTTCGTGGTTGTGCTTGATTAAGTTCATCATACCACTTTATATTGTAAATATTATAATAATGTGAATATACTAACATTTAATTTTAATCTCTCGCACCTTATCCTTTTTTATTTTAATTTCTTGCTCCTTTATCTCCTTTATTATGCTTTATCATACTATATCATATATCATTTGCTTATTGTTTATTATGTTGCTTGTTATTTTTTTTCCTTTGTCCATTTGGACACAAAAACACTAATAAAGGATTAAACACTTAAAAGACTTGTGACTTCTAATTTTGGACTATGATTACTATCCCTTGCTTCGGAGAATGGACTTAGACTTTAAGATCTTCCCCCTTGCTCAAGTTGGAATGGATTAGAGACCTCAGCCTCAAATTATTTCATTGGCCTTTGAAGATGGAAATCCAATTGTTTCAAAGATGTTTGCCATATGGTTTGATCATTCTTCCTTTAGCTTTTATTTTCAAGTCTTAGGATAGTCCCTTCATCTCTTCCTATCTTCTTCAATTTTCAAATCTCCTTCCTCTTTTCAAAACTTTCTTTGTTTTCAAACTTCAAATATTTTCTCAATCAAACCTTGACTTTGGTCATGTGCTTTTACCTTTTCCTTTCATTTTCTTAATAAATGCTAAACTACATAAGCATATCGAAACTTTCTTTCTCAAAAACTTTAAAACATTCACAACTCATTCAATTGTTTTTGTGCCCTCGTGCACATTTTCTTTTTAACCTTTTTATGTTTAGATATGATTCATCCTTTCTAGCGGAATTATTCGCTAAGGGATGACGACTTATCTTTACATTTTAAAATCAATTCAACTCATTTGCCTTTTTCACAATTTGTACCACGAACTACGGGGTTTTGATCTCGCATTGCACTTTGTGGGTACGTAGGCATGAGACGTTCGTCTCTTCAAACACCAAAATCTTAAAAACATTCTTCTTCTCATCTCTTCAATCTTTTTTCAAGCAAACCATTTCAAACCAAAAATGCAGTAAACATTTCAAAGGGTTCCCGTGGAGTACCACGGACAAGTCGGGTGCTTAAAACCTTCCCGATTTGTAACCAATCCCCACCCATTCTCTGTTTGATTCTTTTAGCTTTTTAGCTTTTAAGATTCATTAAGGTTTTGTTCGTTCTTTTCCCTTTTTCCTTTTGGAAATAAATAAAAGCGCGGTGGCGACTCTGTGTATATCGAGTTAAGTTAATCAATAGCTTACACTCATGATTTTACCGCTACAGTAGCAATGGCCTTTTGCTGACACTAATATTCTTTTTTCTTGTAGTGATTTCAAGGAGTTGTTAACATTTAAGAAGTTGTAAGGTCATCGTGACTGATCAGGATCTACTCTACCCACCATAATTTGGAAATTACCATCAACATTATCTCTTTTGTCACCGCGAGAGCTCTCTCCAACAACACTAACATGTTTTTAGCTCGATCTAGGATGATGCTACCATTTCTTCCTCTTTGTCTCAATAAAAACAAAATAAACCAAACAATTAAAAAAAACTTTGCCTACCAGATTTTTCAAGAATCCTACGTCACCCCTACAACTACTAGATTTTCACAACAATCTAGTGTTGAGTGCATTTTCACCAGATATAAAGACAATCAAATACCCAAACATTTACACCAGATATATATTAACAAATAGGTACAAAACTAGGCGCAGGGGTTCAAATAGGCATGTTTGCCTCGTTTAGGCTAACCCGTTAAAGCCTGCAAAAAATGGGGTGGGATAGGCAAACATAGTTGAGGGTACAAGCCTAAAATCTTGGTTTGCTTGCACACAAAAAGAGCGCGGGACGGTGCATGTTTGTGTACATTTAACATTTTAAGCATAAAAATTGCAAAATTTTATTTAAGGTTGTTGCTCGCAAAAATCTTTAGAAAAACAAGTTGGGACGTGGCAGAAAAATTAGATGCTAGAGGCCTAAAACCTTGACCGGAATAATGTAGGTAAAACATGCAATTCTTTACGAGTCAGACTCGTTTTGTCACCCCTACCTACACATTTACACCAAATATACTAACAAATCTGAAATAAGTATTTATATCGGGTTTGTTCAAAATTATGGTACGTTACAAATCATGGGCAATTGTAAGGCCCGACCAGGCTGGACAAGTGCCCAGGCTCTGGCCCAAAAAATTTCTTCTTTACACCATAATTTTGAAAATTGCCACTGTTAAAATGTGCTATTACGGAGGTTTAAACTGCCACAATTAACAAAAATCAGAAAAATACAAATTTAAACAAAAAATTAAATTATAAAAATGTCATTACGACAGTTTAAACCGTCACAATTAATGAAAATGAAAAAAATACAAATTTAAACCAAAAATTAAATTCTAAATTATAAAAAAATATATGTATAATATTGTAAATTATGGTTTAAGCCAAAAAAGTTTATATTTTTATGCATAAAACTTAGGAGTTGCATCTAAAGTTAACAATTTTCATACAAATTTTGCCAATCATTTTTAAAAATTAATTTTCTAAAAAAGTGTTAAAAAAACGTGTTAATAGCGTTTTTCTTATTTGTTTCATAATAACATGCAACCTTCAAACTTATCATTTTAGTTTTAGGAAAATAAAAATTTCTGCATTGCATAATTATTAATTAGTATACTATGTGCATATAAAAAGTGATGGATGATCATAGTAAACACGTAACATAATCACGATATGAGTTGCTTTTAAACTAAGATCATTTACTTAGGCCAATATTAAATCATTGAGTATAGGTCTCAACTTCAAAGGCATATCTAGGATCATGTGCCTATATAATCTGTTTAAACAATCCTGCAAAATTGCATAATCTTCTACACATTGAAATACATTTACGTAAAAATGAATTTTTCATTTTGGATTGTATCTCTAATTTTATCGTCTTTAGCATCTCTGGCTTTCTGCGTCACCCCTCCGAAGCCGGTCGATGTACCGTTCGGTCGAAACTACGCGCCAACTTGGGCTTTTGATCATATCAAATATTTTAAAGGAGGTTCTGAGATTCAACTTCTTCTTGATAAGTACACTGGTGTGTATACATGTTCCTTAAAAAAAAATGTCTTATTTGTTAAAGTAATTGTAAACTTGATATATATATTAACTATTAAGTATTTTGAATTTGAACAGGTACTGGTTTTCAATCCAAAGGTTCATACTTGTTTGGTCATTTCAGTATGAACATTAAGATGGTTCCTGGTGATTCTGCTGGAACAGTCACTGCTTTCTATGTATGTACATAAATATTATTTTATATGACTTTATTTATTTATTTTGTTTGAGCTACAATTACTTATATTGCATGAAATTTTGCAGTTATCTTCTCAAAATGCTGAGCATGATGAAATAGACTTTGAATTCTTGGGGAATAGAACTGGACAACCTTATATTTTACAAACAAATGTGTTCACTGGTGGACAAGGTGATAGAGAACAAAGAATCTTTCTCTGGTTTGATCCTACAAAAGCCTATCACAGATACTCCGTTTTATGGAACATGTATCAGATTGTGTAAGCAGCACAGCACTTGACTCAACTATTGCAATATACCCCTAATAATCTAAAACAACATTGCTTAACAACCTATAACTTGCTTTGCAGTTTCTTTGTGGACAATATTCCAATAAGGGTATTCAAGAACAACAAGGATCTAGGAGTGAAATTTCCATTCGACCAACCAATGAAGATATACAACAGCTTATGGAACGCAGATGATTGGGCAACAAGAGGTGGATTAGAGAAAACAGATTGGTCAAAAGCACCATTCATAGCAGGTTACAAAAGCTTCCACATTGATGGCTGTGAAGCTTCTGTTAATGCAAAATTCTGTGCAACACAGGGTAAAAGATGGTGGGATAAAGTCGAGTTTCGTGATCTTGATGCCGCACAATGGCGAAGAATAAAGTGGGTGCGTAAGAAATTCACCATTTACAATTATTGCAGTGACAGAAAACGTTTCTCTCAGATACCTGCTGAATGTAGAAGAAACCGTGACATTTAAATTTGTTTATATATTTAATTGTATTAAACTGTATAATCATTTATTTTCACCAGTGGTGCTTCTTTGTATTCGTGAAACTATATATATTGGTACATTTTCAATAAAATAATAACGATTTGTTTGCTACATCTATTGACATTTCCTGGTTATTTAAGGAATTAATAGTTATGTTGAGATTTCTAATGTATCAGATAGCAGGACATGATTTAAAAGACTTAATATTTTCTTAACTTTTTTTTTTTATTTTTTTTTTATGTCTTGATAATTTTCGTTTTATTTGAACATTTTTCTTATTTGAATATTTGAAAAAGACTTTCAACAGTGATAACTTGTTATTGAAGAAATATTTTGTGTGTAATGTTGTCAAAATGGGTTGAGAAGGCCTAATTTAGTTTAGCGAAAATTGCTTGATTTTACGAGGGATTCTTGTATGGAAAAGTACCGAAATTCATATTCTTACACTCATCTAATAAGAAGAGAGAAAATTTTAAATTTATTTTAAAATTATTTTTATAATTGGATTCATAGGATAATTGTGATGATAGAGGAGAGAGAAAAATTATTTTATTTTTTAATTAATAAAATAATTATGATTGATTGTGTATATATATTTCTTACGTCTCTGTCTTCCTAAGAATTTTTCCAATTTTATAACTTTTACATATGTAATTTTTTACCTATACACCACGTGTCAATACATGAAAGGAGATCGACATGAGACAGTATTCAACAGTTTTCATGGTATCTAGGACATGGTTTGCTAAACGAGTACTAATCTTATAAGATGAATTTCTCCAACTTATATACATTTTGTTGGTATGCCCGCTCAAAGGGGGATTGGATCAAGGGATTTGCGCAAAGGCGGAGATCTCCGATCTCAAGAAGGGAGGGAATCAATTGAGGTTAATTTTACACCGCAGTGAAGATCTTATAACACTCTTATAGTGGAAGAATCACAACCTTTTGTACTATAATTTTGTACTCTAAGTTCAAGTTTCATACGAGTTATTATTGGAAAATGTAATATATATATATATATATATATATATATATATATATGTGTGTGTGTGTGTGTGTGTGTGTGTGTGTGCAATGATGCATGCTCCTAATGGATGCATGCATGCATCACATGCAATGACGATATGTATTTGCATGTGCCATTATAAACGACACTTATGTTTAACTAATCAAACATCATAAGGGTTGATGCATTCTCTTGTCGTCCAATTGAAACATGGTTGATTTGCTAAATAAATTGAAAATGTGGTTATTTTAATATATAATTTGAAAAATATAGTTATTTTAAAAAACAATCACTAAATTGTTGATCTAAAATTTGATCCTGCGCGCAATATTCTTAGAAAATTTCTCAATTCCCCTCATGTATATCTTAGTCACTTGGTACATTTCAAATTATGCCCCCTAATTCCGGTGATACACTTTCGGATGTATCATTTTCTCTTTTACGTTGAAATCTTCCGCATATATAATGGCATAAGATTTCAACGTAAACAAAAAATACGTCCAGAGGTATATCAACAAAATCAAGAAGATCATAATTGAAAACGCACATAGTATGAGAGCCTCGTGAGATGGAATAAAAAAATTCTCTTTTTTATTCTTATTTTTTTATGAATATTCAGTTAAAATCAACTAGGAAATAGAAGAGATCTCTTTCAAAAAAGCAACATTCTAGAGAAAATGTCTAGAAGATGTAAGAAAGGAGCCAAATGTATAGATATCATAAATACTCAAAAGAAATGGTATATAGTACTCTTTTAGAATCAAATTTAAAAGAAGCACATTCGAGAAACCCAATTTAGCTGAACATTTAATATTGCATTCTTTGCTAGTCAAAGTCGTATTTTCATGTGATTTCTATTTTTGTATTATAAAATTTTTATAATATATTTCTCACAAAACCGGTTGTGTATAAATTAAGTATATAGGTTATGGTTAGGGTAGGTCCTTGTGGATCATGTAGGTATGCTTTCATAATTGTCTTCATCCACTACAGCTGCCATTTTCATGGCCAAGCCAAAGTCATATAACAAACCTAGTAACCCACATGTACAAGTTTAACATTACACGTGAGAGGATCCTTTGATGGATGACTCAAACGAGACTATAGAGGACTTGATAATGAATTCATCGGATTTGTGAATGAATTGCATATATAATTAAGTTAATCATTTATGAGATCCCATGCATTCACATTTACATATGCATGTTAGTTGTAGTTTTTCTTTGACAGGGACATCTTTGTTGCTGTTGTAATTAATTATTTGTGATTATTATATTATGATTCTTGGAGGTTTTATCCATCAAATTTTTGTTCCATCAATTAGGCAACTACTAGAAAGCAAGTTTGACGAGCTTCATTATTGATGCATGTGTCATTGATGCAAGTAAGGAGCATTTATGTTTTTAAAATTAATTCTTAAAAAAAAAATTTACTAAAGGCAAAATAGTCAAATTAATTCTTAAATTTTTAAATGGTGTCACGTTAGTCTTTTCCGTCAAAATCGTTAGTCAACGTCAAAGATAGCGTACAAGTGACACACACCGACACACGTGTATCTGATGTGGAATCTCGCTAATATGGAATCATGTGTGGCGCTTATATGGTATATGCTTATCAAAATTTCAAGAAATACTCCAAAATTCTGTCTTCACCATGAATATATTAGTTGTTAGACAAAATACTTTACCACTGGGCCACTTAACTCTTTTTCGCTTAAATTGTAAATTAAATATCTATTTAAATCTTGAGTATCTGTAAAAAGAAAATTATCCTCTCAAATAATATTGCTCAGAATTTAATATATTATTCAGAATTTAATAAAATAAACTAATTCATTACTGGAAAAGAGATTATATGAAGAGGTTAGATGAAATGGAGAAAGAAGATAAAAAAAGATTGTTGGAAAAGAAGGCAAAACTTATATTGAAGAAATGATAATTGGTTTATTAAACATCAGAGAGGGAGGAAGTTATGTAAAAAGGAGGAGGATTACCCAGATAATTAAAAGAGGATTGACAGACATGTTCCTTATTCAAGAAACAAAATTCGTGGATATTTCCAGTTCTTTGGCTAAGAGTTTTTGGGCTAGTGAGGGCATTGGTTGGTCGTTCTCTAGTTCTTTGGGAGCGGAAGGTGGTCTCATCATTCTTTGGAAGGTAGATAAAGTGGAGGTTATTTCTAGTTTCAAAGGGGAGGGGTATATCAGAGTTAAGGCGATTTGGAGGGATAAAGTTTACTACATAATTAACATTTACTCTCCGTGTGTTTTAAATTCCAAGAGAGTTCTTTGGAACAAGCTTTTGGAGTTGAAAAGATTGTTCTCGGATGGTGATTGGTGCATCGGGGGAGATTTTAATGCTATCAAATGCGATAGTGAGAGGAAGTGTAATGTGCTTTCTAGACGCAATTCAGAGATGAAGGAGTTTTTGGAATTCATTTCGGATAGTGAGTTGATAGATGTTCCTTGCAAAGGAAAGAAGTTTTCTTGGATTAATGGTGAAGGTTCTTCGATGAGTCGTATCGATAGGTTCTTATTATCGGAACGAACTATTGCTAAGTGGGGAGTCGTTGGTCAATTCATCGGTCCTAGAGATATCTCTGATCATTGCCTGATATGGTTGGTGGTTGAGGATTCGGATTGGGGGCCAAAACCTTTCAAAGTTAACAATGAATGGTTCAAGGATAAACTCTTTCTTCCTTTTGTGTAAGCTAGATGGGGTGAGTTTTATATTACAGGAAGAAGTGACTTTGTTCTTAAAGAAAAGCTTAGGCGTCTTAAAGATAGCCTTAGGTATTGGAATAAAGAGGTTTTCGGCAAGTTTGACTTGAAAGTGGAAGATAAAGTAGAGGAGATGAACAATTGGGATTTGGAGGCCGAGTTGGGAGTTGATGGTTTATCGGAGGTTGATCTTCTAGACCGCAAGGGGACTTATGGTAGTTTTTGGTTAAACCTTAGGATTAAGGAGAATATCCTTATCCAAAAGTCGAGATCCAATTGGCTTGATGATGGAGATAACAATAGTCGCTATTTCATAGTATTGTGAAGGAGAGGAGGAGAAGGAATCACATTAGTTGGATTAATTCTAATAGAGGAGTTTTGGAGACGGCGAAGGAGGTGAAGGAAGAGGTGAGAAATCATTTTGCTACGAAATTTTTGGAACCGGATTCTAGAAGACCTACTTTGGAAGGCTTGGTTTTCAAGTCTTTAAGTCATGAGGAGAAGTGTGGGCTTGAGAGTCCTTTTTCCGAGGAAGAGATTAAAGAGGCGGTGTGGGGTTGTGAGGGAACAAAAAGTCCGGGTCCGGACGGATATAATTTCTTCTTTATTAGAAAATGTTGGCACTTTATTAAGGAGGATTTTAAAAGATTCTTTTTTTACTTTCATATGGAAGCTACTCTTTCCAAGTCTATCATCTCTTATTTTCTTACATTGATTCCGAAGATTGATTCTCCCCTTGATCTTAATGATTATAGACCTATTTGCCTAGTAGGGTGCTTTTACAAGGCGTTAGCTAAGCTTTTGGTGGCAAGGTTAAAGAAAGTCTTACATTCCATTATTTCTAAGTCTCAAACCGCTTTTGTGATGGGGAGACAACTTTTGGATGAAGTGTTGGTGGCTAACGAGTTGGTGGATTATGCAGCTAAGGAGAACAAAGTTGTTTCTCTTTTCAAGGTGTATTTTGAGAAAGCTTAGGACAAAGTGAGTTGGAACTTTCTTCGGTTTATGATGAGGAAGATGGGTTTTGGTGTTAGGTGGTTAAGTTGGATGGAGGCTTTGGTATTTTCTAGCAAGATGTCCGTCTTAGTGAATGGGAGTCCGACCAAAGAATTCATAATTGAAAGGGCTTTAAGACAAGGAGATCCCTTATCTCCTTTTCTTTTTGTGCTAATGGCGGAAGGTGTTTCAATGTTGTTGAGAAGTTCGATGGGGTTGGGTGAATTCTCGGGGTTTGTGATTAATAGAAAATGCTTCGTGGATATTCTCCAATTTGCGGATGATACATTATTGATTGGCGATGGGAGTTGGAATCACCTTTGGGCTATTAAATCGGTTCTTAGAGGATTTGAACATGTTTGGGGTTTAGGTATTAACTTCCACAAGAGCAAATTGATAGGTATAAATACGAAAACTAATGATTTAGAAGCGGTGGCCTTGTTTTTGGCTTGTAGAACGGAAGCGGAATATTTTCATTTCCTTGGTATTCCTATTGGCTTCAACCCTAGGAGGATTTCCACTTGGTTCCCTCTTATTAGGAAATTTGAAAAAAGAATTTCTTGTTGGCATGGTAGAATTTTGAGTTTGGGAGGAAGGATCACTCTTATCAAATCGATCTTAGGGAGTCTCCCTATTTTCTTTTTATCTTTTTACAAGGCTCCGGTAAAAGTGCGGAAGGAGTTAACAAAGATTCAAAATATATTTCTTTGGGGGAGTACTACGGCTAAGAGAAGGGTTCATTGGGTGAAAGGGGGCTTGCTTAGTCTTCCTCTAGAAAAGGGTGGATTGAACCTAAAAGACATTGAAGTTTTCAATGATAGCCTCCTCCAAAAGTGGAGATGGAGGATTTTAGCCGGTTCGGAAGACTTGTTATTTAAAGTATTGATTGTGAGGTATGGTGATATTAGCCTCTACGCGGCGGGTTGTGACTTTTCTTTTTCGAAATGGAACTCTTATTCATCTTGGTGGATGGATTTGATATCCATCACGAAGAAGTATTTCGAAGATGTTTTTTTGGAAAATTGCAATTTTCATCTCGGAAAGGGGTTCCATATTCCATTTTGGCTAGGAAATTGGACGGGGGAGAGGAGTTTGAAGGAGAAATTTCCGACGCTATATTCGCTCTCTAGATTAAAAGATGTATCGGTTGCCGCTTTAGTAGGTTTGAGGGAGGATAGATGGAGGTAGGGAGATTTCGGTTTTCCTAACGATTTTTCTGTTTTTGCAGGTGTTTCATTATCTAATACGAAGGAAACATGTTCATCGAAAGATATTCTTGATCAGCTTCCGGTTTCCGCAGGAACCAATGATAGTATTCAGGAAATTTCAGTTGGCAGAAGAGAGGATGTCGCGGACCTGATCGGTTCTGGTAGCGGTTCTGGTTTTTCCAACAGTCAGCCGATTCCTTCGATTCCAGCAGATCCGTGCTCTGCGGTTTTGGGGAACGATAGCCTAGTTTCAGGGAGTGCGTCGCTTCAGGTTCCCGCGGAGCTTCTGGATGCCGGCTGTTC
This sequence comes from Lathyrus aphaca, assembly GCA_963966055.1. Taxonomy (NCBI): domain Eukaryota; kingdom Viridiplantae; phylum Streptophyta; class Magnoliopsida; order Fabales; family Fabaceae; genus Lathyrus; species Lathyrus aphaca. The sequence continues at coordinate 139,579,539 of OZ014525.1, read as the reverse complement.
GAAGCAGGTGTCTTATTCGGACATGCAGAATCAGGTTTTAGGCAGTGGTTTGGATGTTGTGCTTCAACATCCAGCAGCGGTTTTTGAAATAGCAGAAAATCCAATTGTGCGGAATCAGGATTATGGCAGCAGTTTGGATTCTCTTTTTCAACATGCAGCAATTGTTTCTGGTGTATCAAATAATATTATCGTGTATAGCTCCATGGAGAGGTCGGGAAGGATGACTACGAAAGAGGAGAGGGATTCATTCTTGGTCTTAATGTCAAAATCCGAACCAAATCTCAACATGGAGGATAAGGTCACTTGGAAGCTAGAGTCAGATTCGCATTTTCGGTAAGATCTTTATATCGTAAAATCCTCACTAGTAGGATACCTTGTGGACCGATGAACAAAAATGATAGAGCTTTTGAGCTACTTTGGAAGATGTTGACTCCAATGCAAACTAAGGCGTTTGGGTGAAGGTGTTTGTTGGATAAACTTCCGACAAAAGATCTTCTTTCGCATAGAGGAATTTCCTTTTCTGCATCTAATTCTAAATGCATTTTTGCAACATTCACTTAGAAACTTTGAGTAACCTTCTTTATACTTGTTCAGTGGCGAAGTTAGTGTGGGCTGAAATTTCGGATTGGTTGGGAGTTGTTGTTGGAGGAAGCGATGATAGCATGAAGTCTTTCTTGTCTTGGTATTCTTTTGGCGAGTCGAAGGAGATTAAGAAAGGTAGGGAAGCCATTTTTTGGATGGCCACTTGTTGGGTTTTATGGTTATTTAGGAACAACGTCATTTTCAATAAGACCGGGTGGAATATTATGGATATGGTTTGGAAGGTGAAATTTTTTATGTGAAAATGGTCGCTCATTGGAGAAATTACACACTTCAATTGCAATTTATACAATTTCAACAAAGATCAATTGTTATTTATGTCTTAGATTGCAATTGGTGGGTAATCTTTTGTTGTAATGAGTTTGTAGTTCTTGTGTAATCAGGTTAGAGTACCCTTTGTACTCCTTTCAATATATATCTTGCTTATTAAAAAACAAAACTAATTCATTACTCTCTATGGTTTATGAGTAAATAAAGATTAAACCTTTATCAGTTAAAATATAATAAAATATAAGATATTCTTTCCCTGAAACAAAAATTAACTTGATATCTAAACTAGGGCTCAAATATAAACTCCAACAGGTAAAATAAGTGCACATGCATAACTCTTGAACTGGAAAACTTTTCACTGCAATCCATAGCACATCATAAGATAAGGGAAAAACAGTTGATCATTTACTAATTAATACGGCAAACCTCTTCTAATTCAGCAACAATATCTTCAGGAGTATTCTTCTTCAAAGAAACAAACTTTTCTCGTGATTGTAGAAAAAAGATATACAGACTGTTAGAAAGTAATACTACTATCGACTTTAAGCAATTGGTATCTTGGTTCAATGTAATTAAAAAAAATCAGATAAATGGAAGATTTATAACGTTGAAATCAAGGATACATGCAAATTCCTGCTTTCAAAAGTGTCATACATGTACAAAGTAGAAATGCATTAATAGACAAGAGCACTTTGATTGCTAAAATAGCAGTTAGGTGTATTTTCTAAATTTTATTTTATTTCAAAATATCAAATATTATTACTGCTGTAGGATTAACTTCCAGTTCAGTTAAGAGACAAATAATATTTTTAGAAGGCAATAAATATATTAATATGAGTACCAAAAGTACTCAAAACACATATACGGGAATAGAAAGACAAGCAACCCTACCAAGCTAAAGAAATTACCCACCAATTGCATCCTACGATAAAAAAAGGAACAGATCTTTGTCAAACACATAAAGATCACAATTGTGATGAATAATTTCCCCTATAAAAGACCATCTCCACAACAAAAACGTAGCCTTCCAAATCATATATGAAACATTCCAATTAGCGTTTTTGAACAAAATGTCATTTCTCTTTAACCATAAGGTCCAAGTAATTGCCAACCACACACTACTCGCCCTACCATCCTTCAAATTCTTAGATTTCCCAAAATGATGTCAATCTAAGAACGAGCTCTTGAAATCATTCGCACCGCCGTAGGAAAAGCCCAACCAATTCGCCATTTCGGACCAAAGTAACTTCGAAGCATTATATTCCAACATTAAATGTCTTAATGTTTCAGGATAACAATCACAAAAGGGGAAATTGACATTTCTATAAGAGTTCAAATTTCCACGATGAAGAAGTTTATCCTTAGTCGGCAATTTAAGTAAAAAGCATCTCCAACCAAACATGTTGACTTTGAGAGGAACCGAAACCTTCCAAATCAGTTCGAAAGCTAAATCATCTCTATTTTTCGGACCAAAAGGGATACGGTAGCAGTTAGACAAAAAATAAAGGGAGTTAACCAAGAAAGAAGTTCCGCGATTCCAACTAATTTTGTCTCTTTCTTCGTTAATGGGTTTCGAATGAGCGATGATACCCCAAATTCCGTCTAATCCAGAATTGGAGTCACGAAAACCAATTGCCTCCTCTCTTAAACCAAACGCGTTCTAATGAGAAACAGACTGAGGATGGACTGCTTGCATCTGCCGCAAGTGCAAAAACTGATGTTGTGCCAAAACAGTAGGGGCGAAAGGCACTGTTTGAATTCCCAAAGAAGCAGCTGTCATCTGAAACTCCTGCTGCTGAAACCGAGGCATGGTGCTGGCTGTGAAAACTTTTGTCTGAACCAAAAGATCCGACGCGGACAGTACATCCTGGTGTCTCCCAGTAACAGGATGCTGAAGATCTTGGCATCTCCCAACAACAGGATGTTGAAGAACAAAAAACCTGATCCCTGCAGAAGCAGAACCAGAAAAGGACCTCTGTTGATGTAAACTAGACCCACCATGAGAGTAAGAATCAAAGCTTTCCCTGCCAAATGAGGTACCTGCATAAGAAAAAACGTTAGTGTTCAAAAACGGGTTCGCGTCAAGGCTGTGTTCGGTGTGAGAATTCGATAGGGCTTCCCGGTTCTTAATTCCTAAATCGCCTCATGTCCACCTCCCTTCCGTCCAACCACCCATACTAGAAACCGAGTGTAATACCTCAAAATTTGCCCTCATATTTGTACCTTAACTGGTTTATCGCTTTGCATTCATCCGCATTTTTCATTAGGTCATAACATCACAATCATGCATTTCATAGCTCGTAAGACATGGCATTAAGGCGATTCTTTGTAGTGTGAGAAGGTCCGTATTCAAGGGTGTTTTAATTGACACTTAAGTGGAAGCAAGACTGATCTCCCAACATCTTGAGTATCTTCTTTATCAGGGTTCATCAAGTATGGGGTATATTGTCTTCGGGACTTCTCAAAAGATTCAAGTAGGTTAGAGGTAGATCAAGGTCATTACTGATATTCCTCGATTATCATGAAAAGGTGGTATGGATTGGAAGATGGGGTTGAAGATAAGGTTTTCGAAGAGAGTAATTTGGATTTATGGATTTAGGCAGGGTTAGGGTTCATTCTTTAAATGTACAAAGCTGGAAGGATTGTGTTGGTCTTTGGAAATACCAGATGTTTGGAATTTGAGACATTCGTTGACATTATTCTAAGTTCATGCAAGATTTGACATAGTGCCCGAACTCGAAGTCCATTGGCCCAAGACCATATTCATTATCAATTAGATTCATTGTCCATAACCCATTTGAAACCACTTTTTTTTAAAAACCAAATTCAAAAGATTTAGTTATAAATCTCTACCCGTTTTTCCATGTCAATTTCTAAAACATTTTTGGTTTTATATTTCCAATCCTTGGCCAAATTTAATAAATCCAATCATCAAAAAATCAATTGACCCGCGTATAGCTATTCATTATCCGATTTTCGAAACTCTTTTCCAGTCCATATCACAAAGCTCATTGTATATTTGTTGTGTCCGTTGAAACCATTAGCCATTTTTTTCTTTTTGTTGTACCTTTGCTCATCATCCTTTTAATACTAATTTCAGGCCCATTATCCATATCTCATTCAAGCCCATTAACCCATTAAGCCAAAATTTCCTTTGAGTTTAGTCTCTTTTAATTAAATGATATTTTAACTTTCATATCATTTTTTAAACCGATATTATTTTTCAAACCATGTTATTCCTCATTTAATCTCAATGTCTCAATGTATTAGAATTTTGACAAAAAAAAGGGAAAATACATAACAGAAAAATATCAAAGTGAGGTCCAAAAAAAATCAGTGGCATTTATTTCAATACAACATCAATACAAAACTAAAAAATAACAAAAAAATTTTGTTTACTGAATTCAGTTAACAATTCAGTTAACAGTTATAATAGGAAAACAGATAGAGAATTTATTTTTTCCTCATTTTGGATCGATCTCTTTTTCACTCAAGAATCTCCAATCAACACTGGAAATAGAGAGCAAAAGCTAACTCAAATTTCTCTCCACTCTTCATGAACCTTTATCACATCTTTATATATCAGGAAGCCAGAACCGGCATCGGGGGTATCTCTAATTTTCCCGCACAACATCAATTATCATTATTCAACCCTCTCGATTCACTCATCAAGAAAAATCCTCAAACCTGAGCTCTTTCTCCTCAACTTCATCTGGTTTCAGAATATCTCAACAACTTCACTCTGCAATCTTCAACCATTCTTTAATCAGCAATCAATACACCGCAAATACATTGAATCTGTGTCAGCAAACGCAAGGAACATTAATCATCTCCTCTTCAATACACCCATCATCATAACTGAAACTCACAAAAACAAACTTCTTCAAGAACTCTTTGAATCTTCAACCTTCTTCCATCACAAATCTCAGATCTCTGCAACATTCAACATTCAATCCCCTCCACACCTAACAAATTTCTCTAAAACTATTCTCTCTCCTCTGGTGTTCTTGATTATCTTCCCTCTCCCGATTCTGAAACCATGAATATCATGTCGAACCTTCATCAATCTCATCACAAATCATCATGATCTTCCTTCAGAGCACACCAACCTTCAGCAATCTGTGAAATTGCTTCAAACTCAACTTCAATCGCACCTGCAGGAATTCAAAACAATCAAATTTCTATATAAAATCCAACAAGAGCAATTAAGCAAGAAGGCATACAAAGGGCGTAACCGCAACGAAACCTTCATTGTTGCATAAGGAAGTAGGTCGCAATAATATCAATTCGACGCGATGTTGTTCGTCAACAACGATTTCAGATGGCGATTCACAACAGAAGAAGGAAAAATTTCATAAAAGATAAAGAAAACGCAGAGTAAGATTTCATCGTGCGAATCGTACCTGGACGATCCGAGTTCTTTATCATTACAGATGCCATTTCTGTTAATCGATTTGAGGCAGAGAAATTGAGGATGGCGGAGGCGATAGCTACATAACGACGGCGAGATTGAGTTGCTCTTAGACGACGAGGTTTGAGTTATTCGTCGACGGCAAGGCATTGGGTTGCCCTGTGACAGCGGCGAGGTTATGTTGTACGCTGACAGGGAGGTTCTTTGAGAGGGATGAGTGCGTATGCGATTGAATCACGAAGAACCATTTGGATTCCTCATCGCATAGGTCATTTTTGTTGACTGATTTAAGGAGACCTATTTTGAGTTGACGGCGGCACGACGATTGGTTTGACGGCAACGATTAGGTTGACGGCGGCGGAAGAGGGTTTTGTTCGGGGAAGATGATGAAGTCAAGATCGAGCAAGGTATATATTTAAAGCAACTCCGTAGTGAGTTCCACACCTTGACTTGCGACTTTCTCGGGAATGTATTGATACCGGAATCTTTCTGGGTTAATACGCTACCTTGATAGTTATGTGCAGTCAGGGGACCGATCATTGAGAACCTTTGTGGAAACATCCCTCTCCAGTGATGACAGTGGCAGACCACATTTGTTGGCAAACCCACTCGCATCCGAGGGCCCACTGGGAACTTGCATAGGATGGCCTGGTTCTCTCATAGGAATCCAGTCAAGGCAAACTGTTCGTATGACGATAGTATTGTACCCTTCGGGATGAATGTACTATTGTTTCTCGATCCAGTGCTTGAAGCTGAGGACTTATGAGGGATGCTTGTTTCCTTGGACTCAGCTGAGGCCTCCCTGAGTAGTACATAATGCCAAACCGATTCCCTGATTTGGTCATGATCCATTTCTCGGAAATGGTGAACGTATTATTGTTATTCGGCTTTGAGAGTCCGTGATGTTGACCCGAGTAGCACACCCGTAAGATTGGGAGGGGTTTACAGGTTTGCAGGAACCCTAAACTTCAACATACCCACTTTGTCAGTATTGTTCAGTGTTCTATGGTTCTTTGATTCTGAGATCCGGGATTTCTATTCAGAGAGATTGTTACTGTGATTACCATGGTGACCCTGATATTGTGATTGTTATTATGACTCTCCACAGACACTTGGCTCGTTGTTCCACTTCAACACCATCAGTGACTATGCTATTATGTGATCCAGTTTTACAGTTATTGGGTTCTCAGTTATGGGGTTCTATACAAAGATGGTGCTACTATTGTGGTTGTATACAGACAATTGGTTCATTGCTCAACACCAACATTAGACCGTTGATCACATGCCTATTGCATACATGACATCATAGCATTTCCGCACACATGTTCAGTTATTTTCGAGGATCACATATCTGAATCATGCCATTGGACTTTTTCTGTGTCAAAACTTGAATCGAAGCAGATAGACTCCTCAGAAATAACTGAACATGGCATTTGCATACATCCTTGCATTCTTGACAGGTTTTCAGAGACAAATTCTTTTCCTGACTTGATTTATCATCAGAATGGACAACTTAAACCACAATCATCAAGGTATATATTTGAAGCAACTCCGGGCGGAGGTAACTGAAAGGAAGACCCAGCTGAGGCCATTCAGGGCAGAAGTATAAGCTTTATTTCAGAATCAGAAACTATTGAAAGAGGAAGTCAACCAGATGAAGACTCAGAAGAGCCGGTTATAGAAATCCTGAATGCAGTGTCAAGGAAACGAAGCTATTTTCATCCCTATTGAGGGGAACTACACTGCTCTGATTCTCTATTGGTCAATGGAGATACGTAGGCAGGAGATCACATGAGATCTTTCCGAGCAACCTTATTTATTAACTTTATTAACCTCTTCCCTCCATATGTCATTTATCAACATCCAACTTGAGCTTTCCAAGAGTGTCATAGGGGTAGAGAATACGGGTAGAGGCCAAAACAACTTGAGAAGAAGTTTGATCATATTCTGAGGCTGTACGCGCAACAAGTCTCCTCATTTACGCAAATTCGGAGTGGTTGAGCTAATTGCATCAGGATCATCTTCGACAAAGCTTCCTTTGGGGTTTCTATGCCGAGTATGATTACCATTCTGGGGCACCTGGCCTTTTAATTGAAGATTACAAGTCTTTCAGAGGCAAAGGTGAAGACAGGGTCCCGAATTTGATCGACTCAAAGGTCATCATGCCAGAAAGTCTGCTCACATATTGAAGTCTCCTCATCAAATGGGTCTCCCAATATGCAAAGGCATCTTTAGAAGCAATAAGTCCAGACGGAGTCAAGTCTCCTCAATGACGGCAATGTTCAGCTTCTTTACCGCATTTCCATTTATAGTTTATATTGTTTGTTTAAACATTTGTATGCATGCATGAAACTTATTTGTTTTTGAATGTTAACCATAATAAAATGCACATGTTTTTCTTGAAACAATCCATTCGTATTCACTCATGATTTTGTGTATGTGCATTGCAATACCAACTGTTGTGATTAAACTCTATCAGGGAGGACGACGAAATGAAAACGCAAAAATCTCTAACTGTGTGCTTTTGAGAAAGACCCTATTGACGATGTACATGCATTGTTTTAAATCCTAAACACCGGAGATATAAGGGAGATAGACCCTCGCCAACCCATTTGAGCCTTGAAGTAGGAGTTTATTTTCGCATGAAAAAACCCTTGCATTTAACCCAGGGGCAGGGTAGGTGTCAGCTAGCTGGACCGATCGTTCAAATTTCGAAAAGGAGTGCAAATATGAGGATCCATTACCTTTCGTTGTACCAAATCAAGAGGTCCAATGACCAAAAACCACAATGGTTATCCCAAGCAAGAGGTCCAGAGACCGGAAACCACAAAGGTTATCCTTCCTCAACCAAGAAGTGAGACAGTCACGACCCTTTCAAAGCAATCAAGACAAACAGTGTCACACGATTTGTAAAAAAAAAAAAGAATTGAAAAAAAAAATGAATGAAAAAGCCCGCTAAGTCGAAACTTGAAAACAAGCGACTTAGGCAAAAAATAGGGCATCCCGCTGGACTTCACATTCAAAGATTCACAAGAATCAGTCCAGGCAAAAGTTAGGGATAAGAAAAATAATGCAAAAGCGAAAGACGAAAAGGATTACACAAGAAAGATCCTTGAATAAGAACAAAGTCGTGTGATACAGACACAAAAGACAATAGGGGTGACTGGCTCCCAACAACAACCTGAGTGGTGCTTAAACTGTTAGTGTAATTGGTTCCTCAACCATCACAAAACCCTTTTTGAGAAGTGAGTGCTTGTGAAAGCTAGCTGAACATAGGAATGGAGAACATCACGAAGATGGGTGGGCACAAATAAACTTCGAGCCTATATCTTTTGTTTCTATAACCGTGAACCAGGCCACGATACAACCCTCAAAAGTCCTAACTGAAACAAGGTTATTTTTGAGAGCGTACTACCACGAGACCCCGTTCCTGACTCCTATGAGTGATGTTGAAAGATATTTGTTGATGTTGCATGTGCATGCTTTCTATTATTCAAAAAAATTAATGTCGTATCTTAAACAGTGATTCGCTCACAAAGGTTTGTGACATCTTTTTACAGTAAAACTTCAAGATTAACATGTGTGTTGCATTAGAATTTTCATTCTTAAAATAAACATTTTCTACTTACATACATTTGTTTGGCATCATAAAAGTTTACATATGGAATCTCAGTCCAGAAGTTTAATCTTGCCAAGTTGAGAAGTCTGAAACTTCCGAAGGACAATCTGTCGAGGTGTACTTTTCAAGAAAACTCCATCGAGTAGGGACTTTCCCAACAGTCGTGGTAAGAGACAACTAATCTAGTGAAACCATGGAGAGCAATCTCTTCAAAGTTCAGCCAAGCTGGGGCAATTACTTCGAGATACAAATCTCTCAAAGAGCCATCAGGCGGAGGCATTATTCAAATTTCAACCAAACTGGGGCAATCACTTCGAGATCAAATCTTTCATGAGTCTGATGCATGCATTCAAATTTTAGCCAAACTGGGGCAATTACTTCGAGATCCAATCTCTCAAAGAACAGTCGGTCTGGGTGTTTTCTTCAAAGCACGGTCAGTCAGAGGTGATCACTTCAAGGCTCGTCCTGGGGCAGGCCACCCCAAGAGCATGAGAAGTACTCTCTCCCGAAGACGGTAAGTCAGAAGCACCTATCCAAGGTTCAAAATACGGGGGAAGAATATCTCATAGTGATATGAAGTTCTTCATGAATCCTTGCGAGACAATTTCTTTCACAGACCATGCAGTCTGGGGCAGTTATTTCGAGATCCAACGAATCTCTCCAAGAGTTTGAAGACACTGAGGCATTTCGTATGACATGTTTTCTGTAAAATCCTCTTGAGACATTTTCTTCCGATGGACCTTAGTCGGAGGCGAGTTGAAAATTTCAGAGAACCATTATTCAATCATGGTTAGTTGGCGATCTATCAACCCAGAGGCTGGAAGCAAAGCCATTGTCAGCACAGTACTTCAAGAGTTATTTCATCAGCAAACTTTATTGATCAGAATTCCTTAGCAAGTCTCATTAGACAACTCCTTCTCCAGTAGTGCGGAAAATGGAAGGTTACTTCTTGAGCAGAAGGATATCATCGTCTCTCATCCTCAGCATGAGACGCCTTACATCTCTCATTCCCAACATGAGAGGATTTATCTCTTATCCACATCAAGTGGCTACTTGAGTTTTTATCTTCAACAGGAAGCTTTATCATTGACGTCACCCATCATCCCCAGTAATGTGGAAATCGAAATTTCTCCCAGCAAGGTAGCAGAAGGTGGGTGTCATCCCCAAGCAGGAGTTTCCCTTTAGACATGGGCAATTCTCAGCAGTATAAGGAATGTTTTTCCTCCCCAGCAATTTTCTTCCTCAGTAGTGTCATGCCTTCGGTTCTCAGCCAAGTCAGGAAGTCTTCATTTCCCCATCAGAATTCAAGAAGAGCCCTTCTCCAGCAGGGTCTTGACTCTCCAATCTCAAAGTCCAATTTATTTTTGGCAATGGCGGCAGTTCAGAGCCGGTATATCATTGACAGCCTTCCCCGCAGAGTTGTCTTCTCCTCACAAGGATCAATCAGATCAATGCAGTGATCATCAGTTCCTCCCCAGTCAAGCCATCTGGGATATCTATTATCTCCTCATCGGGAGACCCCTTTGCATTTGCATTACATTTGCATCCTCCAAAGCGTAGCATTTCCATCGTCATGGAGCATTACGCCATAAATCCAAACATATGCATACCAGCATGGGCCAGTTTTGAGGAATATTACATAAGACCCGTTACATCTCCGATCAAATTGAAGTATTCCCCACAGAATGCAATTCCGTGTCCCAGGGTGGTTACTTCTACCAAGTCTTGTTGTTATCCCCAGTTGAGTCTTGTTTCAGTACAACAATCTCATTTTTTTTCGCGCCTCCGTTTAAGTACAACGGTCGCATCTTGGGCTCTCGTTTAAGTACAACGATCCCATTCCTTTCGAGTCTCCATTTAAGTACAATGGTCTCGTCTTTGAGTCTTGTTTCAGTACAACAGTCTCATTTTTTTTCGCGCCTCCGTTTAAGTACAACGGTCGCATCTTGGGCTCTCGTTTAAGTACAATGATCCCGTTCCTTTCGAGTCTCCATTTAAGTACAATGGTCTCATCTTTGAGTCTTGTTTCAGTACAACAGTCTCATTTTTTTGCGTCTCCGTTTCAGTACAACGGTTGCGTCTTGGGCTCTCGTTTAAGTACAACGATCCCGTTCCTTTCGAGTCTCCATTTAAGTACAATGGTCTCGTCTTTGAGTCTTGTTTCAGTACAACAGTCTCATTTTTTTTCGCGCCTCCATTTAAGTACAACGGTCGCATCTTGGGCTCTCGTTTAAGTACAACGATCCCGTTCCTTTCGAGTCTCCATTTAAGTACAATGGTCTCGTCTTTGAGTCTTGTTTCAGTACAACAGTCTCATTTTTTTTTCGCGTCTCCGTTTCAGTACAACGGTCGCATCTTGGGCTCTCGTTTAAGTACAACGATCCCGTTCCTTTCGAGTCTCCATTTAAGTACAATGGTCTCGTCTCAGTGCGAAGATAATGGATCGGTTGATACCATTTCTGTTAGATCGGTTGATCTTATTTGAGTTATGAATCGGTTGATATCATTTCTCTTCGAGTTGTAAATCGGATGATATTACATTCTCGTTTCTTAGTTATGGATCGGTTGATACCATCTCCGTGTTAGATCGGTTGATCTTATTTGAGTCTTGAATCGGTTGATATCATTTCTCTTCGAGTTGTAAATCGGATGATATTACATTCTCGATTTCCGGGGTGGATCGGTTGATACCATCTCCGTGTTAGATCGGTTGATCTCATTTGAGTCGCAAATCGGTTGATGTTGCGCTAAGTCTTGTTTCGATAACAGACACCCTCGGTGTGGTTTTGATTCGCTCAGTAGTCGCATTGATTGCATTGATTCTATTCCGCCTGGTTCTATTTTCGCTACCTATTCAGAGGTCAAAATCAAAAAATACATAAATAAATAAATGGGCAGATGGTATTTCCATTACCCTCAGTGTGCAAATTTTCAGGTTTTATTCGAGTATTCAATCACTCCATACCTTGAACGTCCAAAAGCTGTTGCAATTATCCATTCAAGTCTGCACATGATTGAATAGGGGCAGCTGTAATACCTCAAAATTTGCCCTCATATTTGTACCTTAACTGGTTTATCGCTTTGCATTCATCCGCATTTTTCATTAGGTCATAACATCACAATCATGCATTTCATAGCTCGTAAGACATGGCATTAAGGCGATTCTTTGTAGTGTGAGAAGGTCCGTATTCAAGGGTGTTTTAATTGACACTTAAGTGGAAGCAAGACTGATCTCCCAACATCTTGAGTATATTCTTTATCAGAGTTCATCAAGTATGGGGTATATTGTCTTCGGGACTTCTCAAAAGATTCAAGTAGGTTAGAGGTAGATCAAGGTCATTACTGATATTCCTCGATTATCATGAAAAGGTGGTATGGATTGGAAGATGGGGTTGAAGATAAGGTTTTCGAAGAGAGTAATTTGGATTTATGGATTTAGGCAGGGTTAGGGTTCATTCTTTAAATGTACAAAGCTGGAAGGATTGTGTTGGTCTTTGGAAATACCAGATGTTTGGAATTTGAGACATTCGTTGACATTATTCTAAGTTCATGCAAGATTTGACATAGTGCCCGAACTCGAAGTCCATTGCCCCAAGACCATATTCATTATCAATTAGATTCATTGTCCATAACCCATTTGAAACCACTTTTTTTTAAAAACCAAATTCAAAAGATTTAGTTATAAATCTCTACCCGTTTTTCCATGTCAATTTCTAAAACATTTTTGGTTTTATATTTCCAATCCTTGGCCAAATTTAATAAATCCAATCATCAGAAAATCAATTGACCCGCGTATAGCTATTCATTATCCGATTTTCGAAACTCTTTTCCAGTCCATATCACAAAGCTCATTGTATATTTGTTGTGTCCGTTGAAACCATTAGCCATTTTTTTTCTTTTGGTTGTACCTTTGCTCATCATCCTTTTAATACTAATTTCAAGCCCATTATCCATATCTCATTCAAGCCCATTAACCCATTAAGCCAAAATTTCCTTTGAGTTTAGTCTCTTTTAATTAAATGATATTTTAACTTTCATATCATTTTTTAAACCGATATTATTTTTCAAACCATGTTATTCCTCATTTAATCTCAATGTCTCAATGTATTAGAATTTTGACAGAAAAAAAAGGGAAAATACATAACAGAAAAATATCAAAGTGAGGTCCAAAAAAAATCAGTGGCATTTATTTCAATACAACATCAATACAAAACTAAAAAATAACAAAAAAATTTTGTTAACTGAATTCAGTTAACAATTAGGTTAACAGTTATAATAGGAAAACAGATAGAGAATTTATTTTTTCCTCATTTTGGATCGATCTCTTTTTCACTCAAGAATCTCCAATCAACACTGGAAATAGAGAGCAAAAGCTAACTCAAATTTCTCTCCACTCTTCATGAACCTTTATCACATCTTTATATATCAGGAAGCCAGAACCGGCATTGGGGGTCTCTCTAATTTTCCCGCACAACATCAATTATCATTATTCATCCCTCTCGATTCACTCATCAAGAAAAATCCTCAAACCTGAGCTCTTTCTCCTCAACTTCGTCTGGTTTCAGAATATCTCAACAACTTCACTCTGCAATCTTCAACCACTCTTTAATCAGCAATCAATACACCGCAAATACATTGAATCTGTGTCAGCAAACGCAAGGAACTTTCATCATCTCCTCTTCAATACACCCATCATCATAACTGAAACTCACAAAAACAAACTTCTTCAAGAACTCTTTGAATCTTCAACCTTCTTCCATCACAAATCTCAGCTCTCTGCAACATTCAACATTCAATCCCCTCCACACCTAACAAATTTCTCTAAAACTATTCTCTCTCCTCTGGTTTTCTTGATTATCTTCCCTCTCCCGATTCTGAAACCATCAATATCATGTCGAACCTTCATCAATCTCATCACAAATCATCATGATCTTCCTTCAGAGCACACCAACCTTCAACAATTTGTGAAATTGCTTCAAACTCAACTTCAATCGCACCTGCAGGAATTCAAAACAATCAAATTTCTATATAAAATCCAACAAGAGCAATTAAGCAAGAAGGCATACAAAGGGCGTAACCGCAACGAAACCTTCATTGTTGCATAAGGAAGTAGGTCGCAATAATATCAATTCGACGCGATGTTGTTCGTCAACAACGATTTCAGATGGCGATTCACAACAGAAGAAGGAAAAATTTCATAAAAGATAAAGAAAACGCAGAGTAAGATTTCATCGTGCGAATCGTACCTGGACGATCCGAGTTCTTTATCATTACAGATGCCATTTCTGTTAATCGATTTGAGGCAGAGAAATTGAGGATGGCGGAGGCGATAGCTACATAACGACGGCGAGATTGAGTTGCTCTTAGACGATGAGGTTTGAGTTGTTCGTCGACGGCAAGGCATTGGGTTGCTCTGTAACAACGGCGAGGTTATGTTGTACGCTGACGGGGAGGTTCTTTGAGAGGGATGAGTGCGTATGCGATTGAATCACGAAGAACCATTTGGATTCCTCATCGCATAGGTCATTTTTGTTGACCGATTTAAGGAGACCGATTTTGAGTTGACGGCGGCACGACGATTGGTTTGACGGTAACGATTAGGTTGACGGCGGAGGAAGAGGGTTTTGTTCGGGGAAGATGATGAAGTCAAGATCGAGCAAGGTGGTGAGGAAGATACGTCGTCGGCGATTTTGCTTGTTTTTCAGTGACGGTGGAGGTGAAGGAGGAGAGGTTTTGTTTTGTAAAGAAGAAGGGGTTTTGTTTTATGAAGAAGAAGAAGTGCGCCGCAGTGGTAATGCGTAGAAGGAGAAGTTCATAAGTTGGTCTGATGCTTCTTTAGGGTTAAGGTTTCAAATTAGGGTTTCAAGAAGCAATTTGGATTGGGCTTAGGGTGTTCAGCACCATGGATTCGTTAATGCACCATCCGGATTTCACCTTCACCCCTGCCTATGGACTTCCCATATGATTTGGGCCTAAACTCCATTCACACACCCTAATTTCCTGAATGCGCCCCCACCTGCGCATGTAAGAAGAGTAATGGGCCTTGTGGTCATTGTTACTATCTACATGCATTTTTTAACCATACACCTCCCTTGTGTGTTTGTTTCATTTCTATTAGGGATTTCTATATAGAAGTTTCTTATTAATGTTCTTGTTAAGGTCTTAATTATTTTTATTGATAATTAATTTTTGATGATTAACACTTTTGTTAGTTTCTTGACATTTATTTTAATTAATTAGAATTTTTGCACTAATTTTAATTAGTATTTAGGACTAATTTAGATTAAATGGTTCATAAGTGTTTTTTTTGATCAATATTGGATCGATTTCGATTATGGAAAGGCTTCACAAAGAATTTATGGAAGATAAGCATTTATTTTGCTTATGGAGATCTCAATGCATTGTTGGAAGTTTTATTGGATTTCTTTTATGTGTGGAATCGGCACTTCGATCAAGTAAGTAATTTCAAGCTTTTTCGACTTTTAAGCATCATTCTAGTTGTATGCGGCTTAGGACCATGTAACTTAAGGTGCATATTGAGCCCTCCCACCTGAGGCATTGGATATATTTGTGATGTATGTTGGTTTGTGTCGATTTCGGAGCTTAGGGATTAGGTTACGAACCATTAGGATCGCTTCCTTTCACTTCCCCTTAAAATTCATTTTTTTGCCCGTTTCGTCGCAATTATTAAAAATAGTTTCAGGTGAGATAAAAGTCTAGAAAAATTCATGAGTGATCCTCACCCTCTTAATTAATTTGTCATATTTTTTGTTTCCAGATTTGGGTGGTTTCAATATTTTATTTGGATTTTAGATCACAAGCTGTCCCAAAAAGGAAGGTTTTGGCATAAGGGACCGAAATCGATTTTTCCCCATAGGTGTGAGACCTATTTTTTGTGTGTGATTAATCACTGTAATTTTTGAAATTTTTATGCTCCTTAGGCATTTTATTCCATAATTTTTAGTGCCCTTTCTGATCCACTTTGTGGAGTTGTTTTTGGGTGATCATTCATTGCTACCTTGCTAATCAAGGAATTGTTTTGGCACTTTGGTGCATAATTTTGTGGAATCCTTTTGGACAATGTGAGATAATGACTTTATTATTCCAGGGATTTAATTTCATAATTTTTAAAGGCTTTTTGCTATTTTTCCATGTCACCTAGATCCTAGGTTGATTCATGTGTGTATTTGCTCCATATCCTAGGATTTAAGAAGGCATTCATGCCATTTTCTTGAGGGGATTTTTGGTAGCTTTTAGGAGTTGATTATAGGTCATTTGTATGTCTTTAATTCCAGTCATAGGTCATTTTTTGAACCATAATCATTTGTTTTGTTTTGGTGCTTTAAAGTGCATAATTATTTGGACATGTTTAACCTAAACTAGATTCTCTTCTCCTCTAAATAATAACTTGAATTATGTGGAAATCATTAATGCCTATTCATGCATTCTAATTGCATCTCATACCTTGTATGCTACTGGCCCATAATCATTTCATGCATATTCACATGCCATTCTTCCTTAACTTTCATCATGTGCGATCTTATGCGTTTTTTGTTCGTTTTTTCTCATATCTTCTTCTCATTGCTCCATATGTCTAATCCATTGCATCCATGATTGTATATTCATTCATCCATCTTCATAAGCATTCACTACTGACTTTGATGTTCATTTCATGTACTAATTCATGCTTGTAAGCCATATGTATTCATACTTCATCCATAAACCCTAACTTGCATTTAGGTGAACTTAGGTGAACTTTTTGTACATAGTTTGACATAGTTTGACATAGTTTGACCTTGTGAGGTATACTAGCATACCTAGGGACCTACATCATGTAGCTACTGACTTTAGAAGTCATGTAAACTTTAGGTACCTTCACCTTTAGACTTAGGTCTTATTTTGAACCTTAGTTCCATTCTAGGACGTTTATGGTACTTAATCGCTTTCATGCTTTGATTTTACTTTCAATATGCATTGTCATGCTAACTTTTGTTTTGTAGGGGGGAAGATTTAGGTAAGTCTCACTTCATTCCTATCTCTTATGCATTATAGTTGTGTTTTCCTTAGCACTTGGTGCTTGCTTATAGGTGTTCCCTTTCTTTAGAAACAACTTACCTTCCTTAGGAAGTAAGTTGATTTCTAAGTTCTCTTTTCTTCTTTTCTCTTTTCTCATTAGGATTAGAAAACCTCATTAACCATAGGACCTCTCTTGTAAATAAATCAATAAAATTAGGGTTGTGTCTTAGTCCCCCTTAGTTTTTCCCTTTTTGCAATTTGAGTCATTCTTTCTCATCTTCAAACAAAAATTCAAAAAAACAATTAATAAATAAATGAAAGGATCCTTTGTGTATAGCCTTATTCCATGAAGCACTTGCATTCATTCCATCTTGGAGTGGTGTAAGCTTGTCTATCATGATGCACAAGTCTCATCAAGGGATTGTTTCATAAAACAAACAAATTCAAAATACTTCTCTTAAAAGACAAAAAAACAAATAACAAGCGACTATCCTGCGGGAACTTCTCTTCTCATCTCATTCACTCATAACGCGAACTCGCGACGACTTGTCACACATGCAAGACGGTAAACGCACTCGTACCAGACGATCCTGCAATACCTGAGCATAGACATACGCAGTTCCAGCATAAAAAACACAAACAAATAGTTCCCGCCTTAGTTAGGCGAACTACGTCGACTCTGATCCTCATTATCCCGATGAGGTACGTAGGCAGCGGGGTAGGGCCCGTTCGAGCACATTCTTTATTTTCCCTACATTTCCCCTTTTATTCATTCTCTTTTTCAGTTCCTTTCTCATTTCCATTCCAGTCAGCGGTTTTATTCAGCAGCATCTTTATTTTCTCACCCTTTGAAACAAGCAAGCAAGCGTGGATCCCGTCGGGTACGGCGGACGGTCTGGGGTGCTAATACCTTCCCAGGTCGTAACCGACTCCCGAACTCAGATCTTTGGTTCGCAGGACCTTGTCCTTTCCTTCTTCCTCAGGTTTGTGCAACATTACCTTTCCCATTCTTTCGGGATAAAAATGTCTGGCTAGCGACTCTACCTTTTCCGCGCCACTTTCGCGTTTGTACTAGGATGAAAATCCCGGGAGCGACACCGAGGCCTCCTTAAGATCAGATCTAGAGAATTCCTCCAGAAACTCGTTTATGAAACACCCTTTACCCGTCCATTTACCGTTCCAAAATGAAGTGTTATGACCGTTACCCACTTGGAAATTATAATTTTCCATAAAAATGTCTTCTTTGAAGAATTTATTAATGGATAAAAGATCCATCCACCAAGTAGAGCAAGATGTCTAATTAGATTTTTTGAACCGACACCCCGAAACCATAAGGCTAATATCTCCATATCTAGCTTTCAAAATTTTGTACCATAACGCTTGCGACCCTTCAAGAATCCTCCATCTCCATTTATGAAGTAAGAAAACATTAAATTCTTCAATACGTTTCAAATTTTGATCCCCCCACTCCTTAAGTTAACACAAGAAATTCCAATTGATCAAATGCACTCTACGTTTCTCCTTCGAACTCCCCCATAGAAAACCGCTTTGAAGTTTGTTAATTTCTTTCCGAATCTTCACCAGAATTTTGTAAAAATAAAGTTGGAAGATAGGAAGGCTAGAAAGCACTAATCTCAAAAGCGTTAATATTCCTCCAAAACTCAAAAAAGGACCATGCCAACTTTGAAGGCTTCTTTCCATTTTCCTAACAAGGGGGGTCCAAGAAGAGATTCTTCTAGGATTGGACCCAATGGGAATTCCTAGGAAATTGAACTCTTTTTTCTCGGTACTACAAGCTAAGAAAAGAGAGGCCGCTTCTAGAAACGAAGGAATAACATTGATGCCTATAAGCTTGCTCTTATGGTAGTTGATTCCTAGCCCGACACAAGCTCAAAACCCCTTAAGACCTCTTTTAACGCCCAAATATGCCTCCAACTTCCATCACCAATCAAAAGCGTGTCGTCCGCAAATTGGAGGATGTCAACAAAGCATTTATATTTAACATTAAGACCTGCAAACTCACCAATCTTCACCGAGTTTCTAACCAAACCCGTAAAACCTTCCGCGATTATCACAAAGAGAAAAGGTGAAAGGGGGTCACCTTGCCTCAACCCTCTACCAACCTCAAATTCTTTCGTTTGACTACCGTTAACCAAAATGGATTTTTTTCTAGTGAAAATCAAAACTTCCATCCATTTCATCCAAAGATTGCCAAAATCCATTCTCCGCATCATATATCTAAGGAAATTCCAACTCCACCTTATCATAAGCTTTCTCAAAATCCACCTTGAAAAGATAAACCTCCTTATTCTCTTTACTACCAAAATCCACCAATTCATTGGCCACTAAGAATCCATCTAGAAGTTGTTTATTAGGAACGAAAGCACTTTGATAAGTGGATATGATGGAATTTAAAACAACCTTCAATCTAGCCGCCAAGAGTTTAGCCAAAATCTTATACAAGCACCCAACGAGACAAATAGGCCTATAATCATCAAGGTTTAGAGGACTATCTTTCTTCAGGATCAAAGTAAGAAAAGAAGAGGTAATTGCCTTTGACAACACCGCTCCGCTATGAAATTCATTAAAGAATCTAAAGAAATCCCCTTTTAGAAATTTCCAACACTTCTTGATGAAAAGCAAAGAAAACTCGTCCGGTCTGAGACTTTTGGAACCACCACAACTCCAAATCGCACTCTTGATTTCCTCTCCCGAAAACGATTTTTCTAGACCCTCCCTCACTTCCGTATTGAGAGAGTTAAACGGGACCCCCTCCAAGGTTGGTCTATCAAAATTCGTTTCCACAAATTTGGACGCAAAGTGCTTTCGCACCTCCTCTTTGAATTCTTCAACCCCAACTAGCACACCTCTATTAAGGCATCATTATGAGTTAATCCACTACCCTGTATAACGCATCAAACTCGATCGGAATTGTTTTCACCTGATGAGTTGCTGATTGATGTGAATTGGGGCATCATTATGACTCCTCTTTGTGATCTTCTCGATTGAGTATCATTTGTTTGAGTTTCATTCGAACAACTGTCATTTGTTTAAGTTTCTTCACTAGTATCTGATGCAGAACTCGACAAGGTTGACATCTATTTTCAAAACAACAACAACAACAAAAACATGAACAATAACCACAAAATAAACAACAACCATAACATTGGTAAATGAAGTTTATTGTAGATGAATGGGGAAAATATTTTACGTACCCTAAACATGATGACTAAGTAAATGATGTTGGTTTTGGTGTTGGTGTTGTCTTCCTTCCTTACAACAACGACAATTTTGTTGTTGTTGTCTTCCTTCTCGACGGTGACAACTTAGTTGGTGCTCTCCTTCTTCTCGACATCATGATCGTGATGGTCATGTCAACCTCCTTCACGACAATGACAAAAATGACAAATACACAGTGAATAATGGATACTTAAGAGACAAGCTAGGGTGAACAATGGTGTTTTGGTTGAAATCATGCATTATTTCACAGTATTGAACGTTATGTTTAGGGTTGAAATTGAGAATTGTTTAGTCTATTTTCTATTTTCAATGGAAAAAAGGATACTGAAGAGACAACCTAACTAGGAGTGTATAATATTGTAAGACTACCACCACAACCAATACCAACAATCGTTGTGATATATTACTTTCATTGTGAAATTTCATGAAGAAGCGCCAGAGTTTAATTTAGAATTAAAATTTTTAAATAATATATATATATATATATATATATATATATATATATATATATATATATATATATATATATATATATATATCACAATGGTGGAACCAACAACCATAGCCATAACCCTTTAAGTTTTTTATTTAAAAATAAATAAAAAAGAAAAGGCGCGCCTTAACATTAAAGGAATAATATATATGAGGGTGTTAGGGTTCGAACCCATGTAAGCTTGATGGTATCGCCACGATTAGCTCCTCAACCGTTGTTATATACAAATAATTTTTATTCAGAAAACAAAAATAATATGATAATGCCTTAGTTTATAGATGTCACCATGGTGTAGGGAAGAACCGTGGTGACCATGGCATTTTTGTTTACCTATTTTTTAGTAGTGAAACTTGCATTTGAAGAATAATCATTACATACTTCAAAGTAATTTTAAAAACTTCTTGGTCACAATACTGCATAATGAGATGTTTTGAACCATTAGTATTGATTTGGTTTGAGGACAAACAAAAAGATAAGGTATGGAGAGTTTATAATTGCCAAAAATAAGAAAAATATATAGGCATTTGTTAACTTATTTTGCAAGCAATCAATGACAAAATGATCCAAAAAACACCAAAGTACGTTATTTAGGGACAACATTTGACACTAGGCTTGCTGACGAGAATGGGAAGCAAAACGTTGGTTCGGCCAGAAATATTCACAAAGTGCACAAAGTGAGAAATTCCTGCAAAAAATTGGTTAAGCCAAAAATAGGCCAAATGTGTTCCCAATGAGTTAAGGTGGCAAAATTCCACTTGGATGACCTGGAATTTTTAAATAGAGAAGAAAATAGGCGTGCTAAGTGATATGGAGTCTCTCCCAGTGAGGCATGGCGGCTAGGGATAATTGTAGGATATCTTATGTTACTTAACCTAAAAGAAAGAAGGCTCTCTGGTCGAAGGAACAATGCACCCACCGAATGCCCCTAATCAACAACTATAAATAAGATTTTCTATTTCAGTTTTAATAGAGTTTTTGTGGATTGAGGTAGTGAAAATTAGAGTAGGTTCACCTTATTCCTCAACAGAAGAATAAGATAAGGAAATTGAAGACAAGAGCGTTGCTTAAGTGACATGGCATATAAACTTTCAAACTCAACTTCGCGGGATCACTTGTATAGTTGTGATGAGTAAGTGTAACTAAATATCTCTTGGTTAGGGGTTATATGTAGTTATTATATTTATGTATAAATAGGTTGTGGATTTTTTTATGTAAGGATACTAAAGCTTTAATATTGATGGAATATTTACTCTCAATGCCTATTTTATACTTGCTACCTAATTTTTTTTTATGCTGCGACTTGACATTTGAAAGGCTTTTGTCAGTATTAGATCAATGCTTTTATATATTGGAAATAAATGCCTAGACATATGGTTAAGTTTAACATCTTCATGTATTGTACCACGATCAATGTGGAGTCTTACTGCTTTATAAATATTGGAACTTAATGTTTTGTGGTTGTAAATAGACCGAGATATCGACTATTAGGTAATGAAATGATCTCATAATGTTGAGACTGACATGAGATACAAATTACAACAACAAAAGGTAATATTAAAAGTTGGGTAAATTAGCTTATTAATGACCTATATATATGCTTGATAGATACGTAAAAATATACCCCTAGCAAGTTTTCTCACTGTTAACACTGAAATCTTCATTTTACTTTTTCTCATTTATTTTTCTCCCATTTAATTTCACACATCAGAACAAATATAAAACCCTTCTCTACTTAGAATCTTAAAAATTATTGAGTGGTATTTGAACACTACCAATCTCTATGTATATGATAATTATAAAACATACTTTTGTTCTCGCAACATATCGCAAAGAAGTCTCCCATCTCTTCTACCATACTTTTCAATTGTTGTAATGGATATGGTTGAGGTATTAGGGTCTTAATATTGTGTTGTGGACTATAGCTGAACAAATATTGTTTGTACTTGCACCACCTAAAACAATTTTCATTAGAAAGGTATAATTAATTTAAATTTGGGTGGGCGATTACAACCATCGATTTTAATTTTTGCATTATAAAAACAACATCAATACAATACACAATTTTAAGAACACGAACAACAACACCATATAACCCATATTTTTAACCATACAAATAAAAAAGAAAGTTCTTTAACCAAATTTATATTTTCCTCAATCACATTCTGAGTCAAACTCTCTAACATCTTCTAGGCCACACTCTCCCGCACCTCCTATATCACCCTCTCCTGAACCTCCTAGGCCACACTCTCCTGAACCTATTGGGTCACACTCTCCTGCATAGTCCTTGCTCATTTTCTAATATTTCATATCTTCCCCTGCATCATCTCCCCAACCTCAAGTCTACCGATTATTCAATCTTTTTTTGGGTGCGTTTATCACTCTTTGATGATGATCCAAAATATAACCTTAGGCCAACGCCTCAACCAAGACCATAAAAATGCCCACCAAGCTCATTTATTCCAATCTCTTCTACTAATATGCCACGACATCGTTGTGGAACAAAGACAGTAATCTTGGTTTTTCAAATAGTGAACCCTACACCCACAAATAAACGTTAATTACCAAATTTAATTTACTACAATTAATAATTTTGTTAAAAGAATCTACTTAAACTCTTATAAGCATTTACACATGTAACCTCTGATATGAACTCACCTCCTGGTCTTTGACATGCTCTCTTTCATTTCTCTTGACGTGAAGGTGGAGATGGACTACGATCAAGACTTTTAGAATGATCTCCTAACTCTTGTTCTATTTGTTTTATTTTTTCTTTATTTATTGATCCTCCCGTTTATAATATCCCCCATGAGATAATCAATGAGGATATATGTTGCTTTTCCTTTTCACTTAAAGTCAAGAAATTAGGAGCGTTGAGAGACTTGAAAAAAATCTTCCAAGTGTTCTTATCAATAAAACTATACATCACATATGGAGACTTTAAGTCAATACTCTTTGGATTTGTGATATAATGCATTGAAAGTTGTGTCTTAAAGCCCTCCAACCCTCACTGGCAAATGATACTTATTTCTTTGCCAGTTTATCATCTTTTGGAAGAAAAAATTATTCTACATTTACATAAGTTGGTATTATACATTTATATAATGGTCGTATATACTTGTAAAACAAATCATGAAAGTTTAAATAAATACCCTAAGATTGGTCCATATACTCATTTTTAAGTCACCATCAACATGACATCAATCATCTAACAAAATGCTCATGTATTTCGACAAAGTTATGTAGCATAACTCTTAAAAGTCATAATATTTTCACCATAATACTTACCACTTTGTAAACAAAAATTGAGTGGATACCTAATAACGACATTGAGGGCATTTGTCAACCTGCTTATCATCGTGGCACCTCTAGAATTTATTTTACTTTTAGTCTTAGTAGATGTGGTTGTAAGAGAGGTGGTGATTAAATTGTCCATATTTGTTTAAATAACAACAATGACAATAATTAATTTGCCTATCACAACATTAACACTTTCTATGAGCACTTCATAAGTATAGTCTCATAATCATTTTAGTTAAGACAACATTAATAAAGAAACCTAATGCAATTCCTAATAATTGAGTCAACAAAGACACCTAATGTGAGATTCATGGTACATATGGTATATATTACTTAACACATTTCTAAGGACACTTCATTAGAATAGTATCATAAACATTTTACTTAACACAATATATATCAACAAAAGCAAGACTAAAAAGGAAAAAAATATTTTACTTAACTCATGGTACATGTGAACTTTGTTCAACTCATGGTACATCTGAACTTTGATTAACTTATGATACATATGAACTTTGCTTAAAAAGGGAAAAAAACTTATTTCCATTTTTATCAACATAATCAGAATTACATAGCCTATAAGCAACAGTCAATTAACATACAACAAAAACTAACATTTCTAAGATACATACTTGAATAGAGTGAGTGAGTTACGTATTGCATACGTGATGACAAAGACTGGACAATGGTGAAAGAAGCTTTGTTGATGTTTGGTTGTCTTTTCTTCCTTTGAAGCTATGTTTTAATGTTATGGTATTCGGAGAGACGAAACATATGTGTGTTGGAAGAGTTGATAAACACTTATGTGTGTTAGAATGGACGAAATTTCAAAAATGATTATGAAAAATTGGTTTAAATGTTAGGGTGTTTAGATGGAAATCTCCTAGGGTATATTTTTGTAAAAAAAATTGTTTCATTTCACACAAGAATAAAGATGAAATGGGTGTTGAAAAGTAAATGAATATTTGGAGTTTAGTTAAGGAAAATACATACAAAAGATATTTTCTCTTGATTGGACAATCCAACCGAGGGAATAAATATATTTAATCTTTCTCAAAAAAGAGAAAATTACTTTTTAAAATAGATAATTGATATTTCCTCTCAGTTGGACAATCTAACCGAGGGGTATATACATTAAAAAAAAAGGCTCCATTTTTTTAAAATAGATAAAAATAAAATAAAATAAAATAAAGAGAAAAATACCTTATGAAAGCAAAATGGATACATTATAAAATAAATAAATATTTTTTTTGGAAGAAATGGGATTTGAAGCGTGACTCTACGCCACTTTTTTTTTCTCAATTTGATATCAAAACCAATGTAATAAATGATATATTTTCTTAATTAAAAATAATTTTTTTTTCTCAATTTGATATCAAAACCTATGTAATAAATGATATATTTTCTTAATTAAAAATAAAATTTTAAATTAGGTTGTCTAAAGGAAGTTATTGTACCTTAGTCGGATAGTTTAGCGAGGTAGATATTTTGTTAGGAAATATAGTATTTGTAGTTGTATATTTTAGAAATGATACTTGGAACGTTTTTGACGCGGTTTGGAGTATTAAAATCTTGGTTTGGAGATAGTCGTTTATTGGAAATATTACTCTCACCAATTACAATTTTTATGAGATTTATAAATTTCATTTGTTCTATTTATCTTAAAGTTCAATTGGTTTGTAATCTTTATTTGCCGATCGTTGCTCCGCCCTTTAATAAGTAGCTTTTGAGAACTCTTGATTTTCTCCATTAATATATCTTGCTTATAAAATATTTATAAGACTCGTCATTTTATTTTCTCATGTTGAAGTGACTTTAGAACTCTCTTCTTTTCTTCTTTTTCATGCATAAGTGACTTCACTACTTGTCCACTCTATTTCTTCCTACTTGATTGACTTTAATATTTGAATCATCTTCATGAATGTTTAATTAATTTTTGGAAAAGCCAAAAGTAATTTCAGAGTTGTAGAGTTGATTTTGAAATGACTTTGTATTCTGTCTTCAAAATTAATTCTACTTGAAATTAAAATTTGTAGCTCTTGAATTTAAATGTATTTTTTTATTAAAATTTTTTGTTAAAATTACGTCTATATAAATTTATGCTAAAATAAATCATTTTATGATCAATTAAATTTAACCTTCAACTAACTTTTAACTAGAATAAATTTTCATTGTCGATTCAATTAGTGTCGAATTGACATCATGTTAGCCCTCAAATTTAAGTAATTTTAAAATGATGATTAAATTATTCACTAGGATGGATTAAATAGATTGATGATTACAATTTCCAGCACTAAAATGTTTATATATTTCAAAATATTTGCATTTTATTTGGGAAATGATGGATGATTAGCTATATAGAAGTTAACAATACATAATAAGCGCGTAATTGGGTCCCATTATCAGTTGGTTACAACGCTAAAATCCTAACAAAGCCTAATACATGATCCTTTGCACCCCACCCTCCAAGAATATAATAAATTACATAAATAATGAAAGAACGAAGAACATGGCTCTATAACTTTCTAAGCTGGTCTTAGGCTTATATATACCCAAGTCATAGCCACTCACTTTTCACAACACACACGAAAACATGGGTTCTTCATTTTGGACTGTGTGTTTAGTTTTAGTATCACTTGTTTCTTCTTCATTCTGTGCTCTCCCAAGGAAGCCAGTGGATGTACCATTTGGAAGAAACTATTACCCTACTTGGGCTTTTGATCACATCAAATACTTTAATGGTGGTTCTGAAATTCAGCTTCATCTTGATAAGTCCACTGGTTAGTGTATTATTATTATTATTATTATTCCTTATATAGTAGTTTTAAACTTTCTATCACAGTGTTCATGTATCTAACTAGTTTTTCAACAGGTACTGGTTTTCAATCCAAAGGATCATATTTGTTTGGTCATTTCAGTATGAACATTAAGATGGTTCCTGGTGATTCAGCTGGAACTGTTACTGCTTTCTATGTGTGTACATAAAATTATAGTTTTATGTTTCTACTTTTACTATATTTTTGTCGTAATGAAATGACCTTTGTTGTGAATGGAACTACTTTTGATGCAGTTATCTTCACAAAATGCTGAACATGATGAGATAGATTTTGAGTTCTTGGGGAACAGAACTGGACAACCTTACATTTTACAAACAAATGTATTCACTGGTGGACAAGGTAACAAAGAACAAAGGATCTATCTCTGGTTTGATCCTACAAAAGAATTTCACAGATACTCCATTCTATGGAACATGTACCAGATTGTGTAAGCATGCAATACTTGACTCAGCTATATTGCCCTAATCTAAAACAATATAGCTTAACCTATGTCATGATTTTGTTGCAGTTTCTATGTGGATGATGTTCCAATAAGAGTGTTCAAGAACAGCAAGGATCTAGGAGTGAAATTTCCATTCGACCAACCAATGAAGATATACAACAGTTTATGGAACGCAGATGATTGGGCAACAAGAGGTGGATTAGAGAAAACAGATTGGTCAAAAGCACCATTCATAGCAGGTTACAAAAGCTTCCACATAGATGGCTGTGAAGCATCAGTTAATTCGAAATTCTGTGCAACACAAGGAAAGAGATGGTGGGATCAAGTTGAGTTTCGTGATCTTGATGCAGCACAATGGCGAAGCTTAAAGTGGGTGAGAGAGAAATACACCATTTACAATTACTGCACTGATAGAAAACGTTTACCTCAAATTCCATCCGAATGCAGAAGAGACGGTGACATTTAGTATTCATGCATAATTTACTACTTACTTTACCATAAATTTCTTCTTGTATGTATTTGTATCATAAACTATTTGTTATTGTCTCCTTTATATATCATTTGAACTATGTAATATGTAATTCTATATTGAACCTAAGGGAGCCATTATTATGTATATCAGTATATGTAATTCTGTATTGATTGGTCATTTATCAATATAAATAACAATTGTTTGCTACATACTTTGCCATTTCATGGTTATAATATGATCTTGATATTTCATTACTATCAGTGATCATGACAAGCTTTTAATAAAACAAAACTTGGGGAATTTTATAATTAATAACTCAATTAAAATTGACATGTATATTTAAATACATTTTATATTGTCTTAAATTGGATAACACTTAATAATAGCACTCGCAACTAATTTTCCAAAGCCAATCTATAACTAACAATATTTCACATAAAACTACCTTTTCCAATCTTCTCTGTTTTGGACTAAAAAAGATGGTCACTAAACTATGCACATGTTTACCTCTCCATCTCATCTGCCACTGAACCAAAATAATACACTCAAGCCTACAAAATATATTGTTGGAATAGAGTTATGCAATTTGAACTAGACGCCTTAAAAAATTGGATAACTATCGAGAAACACTTTCGTGTTGGTCGATAGACGCTAATATTTTAATAGAAAAAATTAAAAAATAAAAAGCTATTAGAGTTTGCTATTGTGAAGTGGCAATAGATTTTTTTGTTAGCGTCCGTCAATGCCGACGTTATTGTTAAAGTCAATTTCAAATAATTAAAACTAAATTAATTACTTCATTACACCTTTTTGGAATGTTAATTGGTCGGAATCCGGAAGATTTGATAGAGAATTTCCGGAATTATTTTCTTTGACTTTGCTAAAAGATGTTCCGGTTGACGGAATGGGAGGATGGGATGATGGTTGTTGGAATTGGGGGAATCTCGGATTAAATTCAAATTATTACGGAAACCAAATGTGGAGGGCTCCTTTTTTCAAACTAACCCCTTTATTCCTTTACAGCAGCCTGTGTTTGATGACAATATTAATGCTGTCAATGCAACCACCATTAGTCAGACAAGCGGGCTGGGCATTAATGAGGATTATGTGATAATCGGTGATGCGGATCAGGCCTCGCGGAGGAGGGCACGGAGGGCGCGAATGGTCCTCTTGAAACTCATTCGGTCCCTCTCATTGCACCAAATAGCAGTACTGCATTTAATATGCAGGTTTCGGCATCAACAGGGAGGAGAAGGCGGACGCGGCCTGAATTGAGTTCTGTTTCAGAGACTTTTTCGTTAGCAGCAACAGTTAATGGAAGTTATTCCTTTTTGCTTTCGACAAGGGTGGTTGAGGAGTTGTCACAGATGCGCCGAATCGTCGAATTTTCGAAACCCATCAACAATGAAAGAGACACTGTTTTATGGAATATGGATGAGTCTTTTTTGGTTAGTTCCTTTTATGCTCTATCTAATTATTACTGTGTTCCGTATGGACCCATTAATAAGGATGATTTAACTTACACTTCGATTTGGAAAGTTATGGTTCCCTTGAAAATCAAGGCTTTTGGATGGAGGTGTTTTCTGAACAAATTACCTACAAAGGAAAGACTTCTTCGGTTACGTAACATGTTGGTTAGTGTTGGTTTGAAGAAGGTGTTTTGGGCTGAGACTATTTCGACAACAACATATCTGATTAACAAATGTCCTTCGACTGCGTTAGATATGAAGACACCTGAAGAAGTTTGGTCAGGACATCCACCAGATCTCGACAAACTAAGAGTATTTGGTTGTGTAACATATGCTCACACTAAGAAAGGCAAGGTCGAACCTAGAGCTCTAAAATGCATGTTCATGGGATACCCTAAAGGAGTCAAAGCTTATAGGTTATGGTGCCTAGAGCCATGTCACAGAAGGTGTATCACCAGTCGAGATGTAGTTTTTAATGAAGCTGAGATGACTTTCAAGAAAACTGATGATGTTAACGAAGAACTTGAATATGGAGAAATTCCCGTTGAGGTGGAGCATAATAATGTTGAATTGCATGACCCAGATGAAGTCGAAGAAGAAGCAGGAACTGTTGTCGGGTGAGGAGACTGATAATGACTACCTGCTGGCAAGAGGCGGGTCGAGAAGAGTCATCAAGCCACCTTAGAGAATTGGGTATGCAGATCTTATAGCTTATGCCTTAATCTTTGTAAGTGAGGTTCTAGACGAAGAACATAAGGACTATAAGGAAGTTATGAGGAGTCGAAATAAGACTGAATGGCTGAAGGCCATGGATGATGAGAAGAAATCTCTTCATGATAACAATACTTGGGAACTGATCAAGGAACCTCATGGTACATCTGAACTTTGATTAACTTATGATACATATGAACTTTGCTTAAAAAGGGAAAAAAACTTATTTCCATTTTTATCAACATAATCAGAATTACATAGCCTATAAGCAACAGTCAATTAACATACAACAAAAACTAACATTTCTAAGATACATACTTGAATAGAGTGAGTGAGTTACGTATTGCATACGTGATGACAAAGACTGGACAATGGTGAAAGAAGCTTTGTTGATGTTTGGTTGTCTTTTCTTCCTTTGAAGCTATGTTTTAATGTTATGGTATTCGGAGAGACGAAACATATGTGTGTTGGAAGAGTTGATAAACACTTATGTGTGTTAGAATGGACGAAATTTCAAAAATGATTATGAAAAATTGGTTTAAATGTTAGGGTGTTTAGATGGAAATCTCCTAGGGTATATTTTTGTAAAAAAAATTGTTTCATTTCACACAAGAATAAAGATGAAATGGGTGTTGAAAAGTAAATGAATATTTGGAGTTTAGTTAAGGAAAATACATACAAAAGATATTTTCTCTTGATTGGACAATCCAACCGAGGGAATAAATATATTTAATCTTTCTCAAAAAAGAGAAAATTACTTTTTAAAATAGATAATTGATATTTCCTCTCAGTTGGACAATCTAACCGAGGGGTATATACATTAAAAAAAAAGGCTCCATTTTTTTAAAATAGATAAAAATAAAATAAAATAAAATAAAGAGAAAAATACCTTATGAAAGCAAAATGGATACATTATAAAATAAATAAATATTTTTTTTGGAAGAAATGGGATTTGAAGCGTGACTCTACGCCACTTTTTTTTTCTCAATTTGATATCAAAACCAATGTAATAAATGATATATTTTCTTAATTAAAAATAATTTTTTTTTCTCAATTTGATATCAAAACCTATGTAATAAATGATATATTTTCTTAATTAAAAATAAAATTTTAAATTAGGTTGTCTAAAGGAAGTTATTGTACCTTAGTCGGATAGTTTAGCGAGGTAGATATTTTGTTAGGAAATATAGTATTTGTAGTTGTATATTTTAGAAATGATACTTGGAACGTTTTTGACGCGGTTTGGAGTATTAAAATCTTGGTTTGGAGATAGTCGTTTATTGGAAATATTACTCTCACCAATTACAATTTTTATGAGATTTATAAATTTCATTTGTTCTATTTATCTTAAAGTTCAATTGGTTTGTAATCTTTATTTGCCGATCGTTGCTCCGCCCTTTAATAAGTAGCTTTTGAGAACTCTTGATTTTCTCCATTAATATATCTTGCTTATAAAATATTTATAAGACTCGTCATTTTATTTTCTCATGTTGAAGTGACTTTAGAACTCTCTTCTTTTCTTCTTTTTCATGCATAAGTGACTTCACTACTTGTCCACTCTATTTCTTCCTACTTGATTGACTTTAATATTTGAATCATCTTCATGAATGTTTAATTAATTTTTGGAAAAGCCAAAAGTAATTTCAGAGTTGTAGAGTTGATTTTGAAATGACTTTGTATTCTGTCTTCAAAATTAATTCTACTTGAAATTAAAATTTGTAGCTCTTGAATTTAAATGTATTTTTTTATTAAAATTTTTTGTTAAAATTACGTCTATATAAATTTATGCTAAAATAAATCATTTTATGATCAATTAAATTTAACCTTCAACTAACTTTTAACTAGAATAAATTTTCATTGTCGATTCAATTAGTGTCGAATTGACATCATGTTAGCCCTCAAATTTAAGTAATTTTAAAATGATGATTAAATTATTCACTAGGATGGATTAAATAGATTGATGATTACAATTTCCAGCACTAAAATGTTTATATATTTCAAAATATTTGCATTTTATTTGGGAAATGATGGATGATTAGCTATATAGAAGTTAACAATACATAATAAGCGCGTAATTGGGTCCCATTATCAGTTGGTTACAACGCTAAAATCCTAACAAAGCCTAATACATGATCCTTTGCACCCCACCCTCCAAGAATATAATAAATTACATAAATAATGAAAGAACGAAGAACATGGCTCTATAACTTTCTAAGCTGGTCTTAGGCTTATATATACCCAAGTCATAGCCACTCACTTTTCACAACACACACGAAAACATGGGTTCTTCATTTTGGACTGTGTGTTTAGTTTTAGTATCACTTGTTTCTTCTTCATTCTGTGCTCTCCCAAGGAAGCCAGTGGATGTACCATTTGGAAGAAACTATTACCCTACTTGGGCTTTTGATCACATCAAATACTTTAATGGTGGTTCTGAAATTCAGCTTCATCTTGATAAGTCCACTGGTTAGTGTATTATTATTATTATTATTATTCCTTATATAGTAGTTTTAAACTTTCTATCACAGTGTTCATGTATCTAACTAGTTTTTCAACAGGTACTGGTTTTCAATCCAAAGGATCATATTTGTTTGGTCATTTCAGTATGAACATTAAGATGGTTCCTGGTGATTCAGCTGGAACTGTTACTGCTTTCTATGTGTGTACATAAAATTATAGTTTTATGTTTCTACTTTTACTATATTTTTGTCGTAATGAAATGACCTTTGTTGTGAATGGAACTACTTTTGATGCAGTTATCTTCACAAAATGCTGAACATGATGAGATAGATTTTGAGTTCTTGGGGAACAGAACTGGACAACCTTACATTTTACAAACAAATGTATTCACTGGTGGACAAGGTAACAAAGAACAAAGGATCTATCTCTGGTTTGATCCTACAAAAGAATTTCACAGATACTCCATTCTATGGAACATGTACCAGATTGTGTAAGCATGCAATACTTGACTCAGCTATATTGCCCTAATCTAAAACAATATAGCTTAACCTATGTCATGATTTTGTTGCAGTTTCTATGTGGATGATGTTCCAATAAGAGTGTTCAAGAACAGCAAGGATCTAGGAGTGAAATTTCCATTCGACCAACCAATGAAGATATACAACAGTTTATGGAACGCAGATGATTGGGCAACAAGAGGTGGATTAGAGAAAACAGATTGGTCAAAAGCACCATTCATAGCAGGTTACAAAAGCTTCCACATAGATGGCTGTGAAGCATCAGTTAATTCGAAATTCTGTGCAACACAAGGAAAGAGATGGTGGGATCAAGTTGAGTTTCGTGATCTTGATGCAGCACAATGGCGAAGCTTAAAGTGGGTGAGAGAGAAATACACCATTTACAATTACTGCACTGATAGAAAACGTTTACCTCAAATTCCATCCGAATGCAGAAGAGACGGTGACATTTAGTATTCATGCATAATTTACTACTTACTTTACCATAAATTTCTTCTTGTATGTATTTGTATCATAAACTATTTGTTATTGTCTCCTTTATATATCATTTGAACTATGTAATATGTAATTCTATATTGAACCTAAGGGAGCCATTATTATGTATATCAGTATATGTAATTCTGTATTGATTGGTCATTTATCAATATAAATAACAATTGTTTGCTACATACTTTGCCATTTCATGGTTATAATATGATCTTGATATTTCATTACTATCAGTGATCATGACAAGCTTTTAATAAAACAAAACTTGGGGAATTTTATAATTAATAACTCAATTAAAATTGACATGTATATTTAAATACATTTTATATTGTCTTAAATTGGATAACACTTAATAATAGCACTCGCAACTAATTTTCCAAAGCCAATCTATAACTAACAATATTTCACATAAAACTACCTTTTCCAATCTTCTCTGTTTTGGACTAAAAAAGATGGTCACTAAACTATGCACATGTTTACCTCTCCATCTCATCTGCCACTGAACCAAAATAATACACTCAAGCCTACAAAATATATTGTTGGAATAGAGTTATGCAATTTGAACTAGACGCCTTAAAAAATTGGATAACTATCGAGAAACACTTTCGTGTTGGTCGATAGACGCTAATATTTTAATAGAAAAAATTAAAAAATAAAAAGCTATTAGAGTTTGCTATTGTGAAGTGGCAATAGATTTTTTTGTTAGCGTCCGTCAATGCCGACGTTATTGTTAAAGTCAATTTCAAATAATTAAAACTAAATTAATTACTTCATTACACCTTTTTGGAATGTTAATTGGTCGGAATCCGGAAGATTTGATAGAGAATTTCCGGAATTATTTTCTTTGACTTTGCTAAAAGATGTTCCGGTTGACGGAATGGGAGGATGGGATGATGGTTGTTGGAATTGGGGGAATCTCGGATTAAATTCAAATTATTACGGAAACCAAATGTGGAGGGCTCCTTTTTTCAAACTAACCCCTTTATTCCTTTACAGCAGCCTGTGTTTGATGACAATATTAATGCTGTCAATGCAACCACCATTAGTCAGACAAGCGGGCT
This sequence comes from Lathyrus aphaca, assembly GCA_963966055.1. Taxonomy (NCBI): domain Eukaryota; kingdom Viridiplantae; phylum Streptophyta; class Magnoliopsida; order Fabales; family Fabaceae; genus Lathyrus; species Lathyrus aphaca. The sequence goes on along the minus strand of OZ014525.1, from coordinate 139,545,137 downwards.
GGGCATTAATGAGGATTATGTGATAATCGGTGATGCGGATCAGGCCTCGCGGAGGAGGGCACGGAGGGCGCGAATGGTCCTCTTGAAACTCATTCGGTCCCTCTCATTGCACCAAATAGCAGTACTGCATTTAATATGCAGGTTTCGGCATCAACAGGGAGGAGAAGGCGGACGCGGCCTGAATTGAGTTCTGTTTCAGAGACTTTTTCGTTAGCAGCAACAGTTAATGGAAGTTATTCCTTTTTGCTTTCGACAAGGGTGGTTGAGGAGTTGTCACAGATGCGCCGAATCGTCGAATTTTCGAAACCCATCAACAATGAAAGAGACACTGTTTTATGGAATATGGATGAGTCTTTTTTGGTTAGTTCCTTTTATGCTCTATCTAATTATTACTGTGTTCCGTATGGACCCATTAATAAGGATGATTTAACTTACACTTCGATTTGGAAAGTTATGGTTCCCTTGAAAATCAAGGCTTTTGGATGGAGGTGTTTTCTGAACAAATTACCTACAAAGGAAAGACTTCTTCGGTTACGTAACATGTTGGTTAGTGTTGGTTTGAAGAAGGTGTTTTGGGCTGAGACTATTTCGACAACAACATATCTGATTAACAAATGTCCTTCGACTGCGTTAGATATGAAGACACCTGAAGAAGTTTGGTCAGGACATCCACCAGATCTCGACAAACTAAGAGTATTTGGTTGTGTAACATATGCTCACACTAAGAAAGGCAAGGTCGAACCTAGAGCTCTAAAATGCATGTTCATGGGATACCCTAAAGGAGTCAAAGCTTATAGGTTATGGTGCCTAGAGCCATGTCACAGAAGGTGTATCACCAGTCGAGATGTAGTTTTTAATGAAGCTGAGATGACTTTCAAGAAAACTGATGATGTTAACGAAGAACTTGAATATGGAGAAATTCCCGTTGAGGTGGAGCATAATAATGTTGAATTGCATGACCCAGATGAAGTCGAAGAAGAAGCAGGAACTGTTGTCGGGTGAGGAGACTGATAATGACTACCTGCTGGCAAGAGGCGGGTCGAGAAGAGTCATCAAGCCACCTTAGAGAATTGGGTATGCAGATCTTATAGCTTATGCCTTAATCTTTGTAAGTGAGGTTCTAGACGAAGAACATAAGGACTATAAGGAAGTTATGAGGAGTCGAAATAAGACTGAATGGCTGAAGGCCATGGATGATGAGAAGAAATCTCTTCATGATAACAATACTTGGGAACTGATCAAGGAACCTCATGGTACATCTGAACTTTGATTAACTTATGATACATATGAACTTTGCTTAAAAAGGGAAAAAAACTTATTTCCATTTTTATCAACATAATCAGAATTACATAGCCTATAAGCAACAGTCAATTAACATACAACAAAAACTAACATTTCTAAGATACATACTTGAATAGAGTGAGTGAGTTACGTATTGCATACGTGATGACAAAGACTGGACAATGGTGAAAGAAGCTTTGTTGATGTTTGGTTGTCTTTTCTTCCTTTGAAGCTATGTTTTAATGTTATGGTATTCGGAGAGACGAAACATATGTGTGTTGGAAGAGTTGATAAACACTTATGTGTGTTAGAATGGACGAAATTTCAAAAATGATTATGAAAAATTGGTTTAAATGTTAGGGTGTTTAGATGGAAATCTCCTAGGGTATATTTTTGTAAAAAAAATTGTTTCATTTCACACAAGAATAAAGATGAAATGGGTGTTGAAAAGTAAATGAATATTTGGAGTTTAGTTAAGGAAAATACATACAAAAGATATTTTCTCTTGATTGGACAATCCAACCGAGGGAATAAATATATTTAATCTTTCTCAAAAAAGAGAAAATTACTTTTTAAAATAGATAATTGATATTTCCTCTCAGTTGGACAATCTAACCGAGGGGTATATACATTAAAAAAAAAGGCTCCATTTTTTTAAAATAGATAAAAATAAAATAAAATAAAATAAAGAGAAAAATACCTTATGAAAGCAAAATGGATACATTATAAAATAAATAAATATTTTTTTTGGAAGAAATGGGATTTGAAGCGTGACTCTACGCCACTTTTTTTTTCTCAATTTGATATCAAAACCAATGTAATAAATGATATATTTTCTTAATTAAAAATAATTTTTTTTTCTCAATTTGATATCAAAACCTATGTAATAAATGATATATTTTCTTAATTAAAAATAAAATTTTAAATTAGGTTGTCTAAAGGAAGTTATTGTACCTTAGTCGGATAGTTTAGCGAGGTAGATATTTTGTTAGGAAATATAGTATTTGTAGTTGTATATTTTAGAAATGATACTTGGAACGTTTTTGACGCGGTTTGGAGTATTAAAATCTTGGTTTGGAGATAGTCGTTTATTGGAAATATTACTCTCACCAATTACAATTTTTATGAGATTTATAAATTTCATTTGTTCTATTTATCTTAAAGTTCAATTGGTTTGTAATCTTTATTTGCCGATCGTTGCTCCGCCCTTTAATAAGTAGCTTTTGAGAACTCTTGATTTTCTCCATTAATATATCTTGCTTATAAAATATTTATAAGACTCGTCATTTTATTTTCTCATGTTGAAGTGACTTTAGAACTCTCTTCTTTTCTTCTTTTTCATGCATAAGTGACTTCACTACTTGTCCACTCTATTTCTTCCTACTTGATTGACTTTAATATTTGAATCATCTTCATGAATGTTTAATTAATTTTTGGAAAAGCCAAAAGTAATTTCAGAGTTGTAGAGTTGATTTTGAAATGACTTTGTATTCTGTCTTCAAAATTAATTCTACTTGAAATTAAAATTTGTAGCTCTTGAATTTAAATGTATTTTTTTATTAAAATTTTTTGTTAAAATTACGTCTATATAAATTTATGCTAAAATAAATCATTTTATGATCAATTAAATTTAACCTTCAACTAACTTTTAACTAGAATAAATTTTCATTGTCGATTCAATTAGTGTCGAATTGACATCATGTTAGCCCTCAAATTTAAGTAATTTTAAAATGATGATTAAATTATTCACTAGGATGGATTAAATAGATTGATGATTACAATTTCCAGCACTAAAATGTTTATATATTTCAAAATATTTGCATTTTATTTGGGAAATGATGGATGATTAGCTATATAGAAGTTAACAATACATAATAAGCGCGTAATTGGGTCCCATTATCAGTTGGTTACAACGCTAAAATCCTAACAAAGCCTAATACATGATCCTTTGCACCCCACCCTCCAAGAATATAATAAATTACATAAATAATGAAAGAACGAAGAACATGGCTCTATAACTTTCTAAGCTGGTCTTAGGCTTATATATACCCAAGTCATAGCCACTCACTTTTCACAACACACACGAAAACATGGGTTCTTCATTTTGGACTGTGTGTTTAGTTTTAGTATCACTTGTTTCTTCTTCATTCTGTGCTCTCCCAAGGAAGCCAGTGGATGTACCATTTGGAAGAAACTATTACCCTACTTGGGCTTTTGATCACATCAAATACTTTAATGGTGGTTCTGAAATTCAGCTTCATCTTGATAAGTCCACTGGTTAGTGTATTATTATTATTATTATTATTCCTTATATAGTAGTTTTAAACTTTCTATCACAGTGTTCATGTATCTAACTAGTTTTTCAACAGGTACTGGTTTTCAATCCAAAGGATCATATTTGTTTGGTCATTTCAGTATGAACATTAAGATGGTTCCTGGTGATTCAGCTGGAACTGTTACTGCTTTCTATGTGTGTACATAAAATTATAGTTTTATGTTTCTACTTTTACTATATTTTTGTCGTAATGAAATGACCTTTGTTGTGAATGGAACTACTTTTGATGCAGTTATCTTCACAAAATGCTGAACATGATGAGATAGATTTTGAGTTCTTGGGGAACAGAACTGGACAACCTTACATTTTACAAACAAATGTATTCACTGGTGGACAAGGTAACAAAGAACAAAGGATCTATCTCTGGTTTGATCCTACAAAAGAATTTCACAGATACTCCATTCTATGGAACATGTACCAGATTGTGTAAGCATGCAATACTTGACTCAGCTATATTGCCCTAATCTAAAACAATATAGCTTAACCTATGTCATGATTTTGTTGCAGTTTCTATGTGGATGATGTTCCAATAAGAGTGTTCAAGAACAGCAAGGATCTAGGAGTGAAATTTCCATTCGACCAACCAATGAAGATATACAACAGTTTATGGAACGCAGATGATTGGGCAACAAGAGGTGGATTAGAGAAAACAGATTGGTCAAAAGCACCATTCATAGCAGGTTACAAAAGCTTCCACATAGATGGCTGTGAAGCATCAGTTAATTCGAAATTCTGTGCAACACAAGGAAAGAGATGGTGGGATCAAGTTGAGTTTCGTGATCTTGATGCAGCACAATGGCGAAGCTTAAAGTGGGTGAGAGAGAAATACACCATTTACAATTACTGCACTGATAGAAAACGTTTACCTCAAATTCCATCCGAATGCAGAAGAGACGGTGACATTTAGTATTCATGCATAATTTACTACTTACTTTACCATAAATTTCTTCTTGTATGTATTTGTATCATAAACTATTTGTTATTGTCTCCTTTATATATCATTTGAACTATGTAATATGTAATTCTATATTGAACCTAAGGGAGCCATTATTATGTATATCAGTATATGTAATTCTGTATTGATTGGTCATTTATCAATATAAATAACAATTGTTTGCTACATACTTTGCCATTTCATGGTTATAATATGATCTTGATATTTCATTACTATCAGTGATCATGACAAGCTTTTAATAAAACAAAACTTGGGGAATTTTATAATTAATAACTCAATTAAAATTGACATGTATATTTAAATACATTTTATATTGTCTTAAATTGGATAACACTTAATAATAGCACTCGCAACTAATTTTCCAAAGCCAATCTATAACTAACAATATTTCACATAAAACTACCTTTTCCAATCTTCTCTGTTTTGGACTAAAAAAGATGGTCACTAAACTATGCACATGTTTACCTCTCCATCTCATCTGCCACTGAACCAAAATAATACACTCAAGCCTACAAAATATATTGTTGGAATAGAGTTATGCAATTTGAACTAGACGCCTTAAAAAATTGGATAACCATCGAGAAACACTTTCGTGTTGGTCGATAGACGCTAATATTTTAATAGAAAAAATTAAAAAATAAAAAGCTATTAGAGTTTGCTATTGTGAAGTGGCAATAGATTTTTTTGTTAGCGTCCGTCAATGCCGACGTTATTGTTAAAGTCAATTTCAAATAATTAAAACTAAATTAATTACTTCATTACACCTTTTTGGAATGTTAATTGGTCGGAATCCGGAAGATTTGATAGAGAATTTCCGGAATTATTTTCTTTGACTTTGCTAAAAGATGTTCCGGTTGACGGAATGGGAGGATGGGATGATGGTTGTTGGAATTGGGGGAATCTCGGATTAAATTCAAATTATTACGGAAACCAAATGTGGAGGGCTCCTTTTTTCAAACTAACCCCTTTATTCCTTTACAGCAGCCTGTGTTTGATGACAATATTAATGCTGTCAATGCAACCACCATTAGTCAGACAAGCGGGCTGGGCATTAATGAGGATTATGTGATAATCGGTGATGCGGATCAGGCCTCGCGGAGGAGGGCACGGAGGGCGCGAATGGTCCTCTTGAAACTCATTCGGTCCCTCTCATTGCACCAAATAGCAGTACTGCATTTAATATGCAGGTTTCGGCATCAACAGGGAGGAGAAGGCGGACGCGGCCTGAATTGAGTTCTGTTTCAGAGACTTTTTCGTTAGCAGCAACAGTTAATGGAAGTTATTCCTTTTTGCTTTCGACAAGGGTGGTTGAGGAGTTGTCACAGATGCGCCGAATCGTCGAATTTTCGAAACCCATCAACAATGAAAGAGACACTGTTTTATGGAATATGGATGAGTCTTTTTTGGTTAGTTCCTTTTATGCTCTATCTAATTATTACTGTGTTCCGTATGGACCCATTAATAAGGATGATTTAACTTACACTTCGATTTGGAAAGTTATGGTTCCCTTGAAAATCAAGGCTTTTGGATGGAGGTGTTTTCTGAACAAATTACCTACAAAGGAAAGACTTCTTCGGTTACGTAACATGTTGGTTAGTGTTGGTTTGAAGAAGGTGTTTTGGGCTGAGACTATTTCGACAACAACATATCTGATTAACAAATGTCCTTCGACTGCGTTAGATATGAAGACACCTGAAGAAGTTTGGTCAGGACATCCACCAGATCTCGACAAACTAAGAGTATTTGGTTGTGTAACATATGCTCACACTAAGAAAGGCAAGGTCGAACCTAGAGCTCTAAAATGCATGTTCATGGGATACCCTAAAGGAGTCAAAGCTTATAGGTTATGGTGCCTAGAGCCATGTCACAGAAGGTGTATCACCAGTCGAGATGTAGTTTTTAATGAAGCTGAGATGACTTTCAAGAAAACTGATGATGTTAACGAAGAACTTGAATATGGAGAAATTCCCGTTGAGGTGGAGCATAATAATGTTGAATTGCATGACCCAGATGAAGTCGAAGAAGAAGCAGGAACTGTTGTCGGGTGAGGAGACTGATAATGACTACCTGCTGGCAAGAGGCGGGTCGAGAAGAGTCATCAAGCCACCTTAGAGAATTGGGTATGCAGATCTTATAGCTTATGCCTTAATCTTTGTAAGTGAGGTTCTAGACGAAGAACATAAGGACTATAAGGAAGTTATGAGGAGTCGAAATAAGACTGAATGGCTGAAGGCCATGGATGATGAGAAGAAATCTCTTCATGATAACAATACTTGGGAACTGATCAAGAAACCTGTTGGAGACATGTTAGTCAGCTGTAAATGGATTTTCAAAGTTAAGGAAGGAATCGAAGGAGTGGCGTCGAAGAAATACAAGGCAAGGTTGGTTGCAAGGGGTTTCACTTAGAAAGAAGGTGTCAACTTAAATGATGTGTTGTCTCCTGTTGTGAAGCACAGGTCCATTTGAATGTTGCTAGCCATGGTGGCACAATTTGACCTTAAACTGGAACAAATGGATGTGAAGATTGCATTTTTGTATGGTGATCTCGATGAAACAATCCTGATGAGGCAACCTGAAGGGTATGTCAAAGAGGGGAAAGAAGAATATGTATGGAAACTGAAGAGATCTTTATATGGGCTGAAATAATCTCCTCGACAGTGGAATAAGAGATTCAACAAGTTCATGGAAAGCATAAGTTTCATCAGAAGTCAGTTCGACCACTGTGTTTACTTCAGATTTCGACCTAGTAATTCATTTGTTATTTTGTTGCTTTATGTGGATGATATTCTAAAAGCAAGCAACAATGTTTAAGATATAATGAAGGTAAAGGCTGAACTCAATAAGGAGTTCGATACGAAGGATCTGGGAGTTGCGTCCAGGATTCTTGGGATTGACATTCAGAGAGATAGAAAGAAGTCAAAATTATGCTTATCTCAATAGGCATACCTGAAGAAGATTCTCGATAAGTTTGGTATGTCAAATTCAAAGCCTGTTGTGACTCCGACAAACCCCCAATTCAATTTGAGTATAGATTAGTGTTCCAGTATTAATGTCGAAAGAACTTATATGGATAACATTCCATATGCTAATATAGTAGGTTTTTTATGTATGATATGGTATGTACTAGACCCGCTATAGGATATGCAGTAAGTCTTGTAAGCAGGTACATGGCGAATCCTGGAAAGGCTCACTAGCAAACATTGAAGTGGATTCTAATGTACATAAATGGGTTTATGCGCAAAGTTCTAATTTATGGTGGAGCCTTGGGTGAAGATAGTAAAGCAGCAATCAAATGATATGTCGACTCTAATTATGCAGGTTGTATGGATTCCATAAAATCTATTTCTGGATATGTTTCCACTATGTTTGGCACAACAATTAGTTGGAAAGCAACAATTCAGAAGGTTATTGCCTTATCAATAACTGAAGCGGAATATATCGCCCTAACTGAAGTTTTAAATGAAGCATTATGGATTGAAGGTTTTTCAAAGGAGATGAAACTTCAAGGTCGAGGTATCATTGTTAAATGTGATAATTAAAGTGCAATGCACCTGTCGAAGAACTCAACCTATCATGAGCGAACAAAGCACATTGATGTGAGACTACATTTCGTCAGATCATAATGCTACTAATATGATCACCAAGACGTTGTCTAGTTGCATGTTTTTTCACTATATGCAGTTGATAAAGTTGCATGAAGAAAGGTAGTTTGTTTCTTGTTGGTATATGGCGTGTTCCCAGGTGGAGATTTGTGGAATATTATAACAAACCCTAATACGAATAGCATATCGTCGAAGTCTGCTCACATGTTATGTTTAATTGGGTCTTGTCTTATGGATCCAATTGTTTAAGTTAGCTTGTAATGGGTAATTGTTAAAAAGCCCATTAGGTTAGTGTGTTAGTTTTATTATAAATAACATACTAGTCTCTCATCTTTTGTATAAGGAAAAATAAGAAGATAAAATCCTAATTCAAAAGTGAGAGAGGTTATTTATTATTCTTGTATACTTGTAATCTTGTTTTAGGAGAAAGGAAAGAATAACATTTTATAATCAATCCTTGTTGTTATCTTTTGCTACCCTAAACCCTAACCTTTTTGGGTTTCTTGATCATAAAAAAACCTATTATACTTTCTTTTTAAGGTATCCGATTCACAAGATAATCATTGTAAAATCATTTACAATTTATTTTTTAAATAATGGACTTAAGTGACACACGATAAATGTACTCTAAAAAATGGAAAAAATATAGTTGCAGGGAATCAAAACTTGCTAAATTTCATTTATTACAACGGTGGTTTAAGTCAGTCGTCATTAAATGACTGTTTATACATGCAACTATTGACTGAGCGCGAAATTTTTAACCTATTACAACGATGTAAATGGATGCGTCGTAGGCAGAGTCGACCCAATAAACCCGGAAACCCTGTACAAAATTTAAAAATGGGCCCAATTTTTTTTTAAAAAATTATAATTAAAACAATTGAAAATGACGTAAAAAGATATAATTACATATTAATTAAAAATAAATTTAATCATAATTATTTTGACATTTAATCTATCTTTTTTTTTAATTTATTGAGTTTTTATAACAATTTTTTTTTGTTTTATTGATTTTTTGTTATAATTTTTTTTAATATTTATTAATATTAATAAAAAAAGTTACACTTTTAAAAATTTGGGATCTTGTGCATTAGAGTTTGTTGCTCTTGCACATAGTCCGACCGACCCTAATTATAAGTATGATGTTTGTGCGTTTTGTAGCAACAATTATTTTCCAAAAATATGTGTAATGTCAGATACACTTTCTTAACTTTTATATTGGCTTACGAATTAGTTATATATTTTTAATAGAACATATAACTATAAGTGATGTAAATTATAATTTTTATGCTATACCTTCTTAAATAATTTGAAAAAAAACTTTGCTCAGGATTTCTTTTATCAAGAGCTGATACACGAGACATCTCAAGATCATAATGAATAACCATAAATGACAATGGATATATACATATAGCAAACGGTTGTTATCTTTATTTATAAATGACCAATCAATATGGAATTACACAACATAGAGGCTCCACTAGATTCAACCTCAACTCCTTGAATTATTACATAGTTCAAATAATATAACTGTGCCAACAATAAATAATTTATCATACAATTACATACAAAGAAAAATTCGTAGTAATATTATATAGTATAGATAAATATTCAAATGTCACCGTCTCTTCTGCATTCAGATGGAATTTGAGGTAAACGTTTTCTATCTGTGCAGTAATTGTAAATGGTGTATTTCTCTCTCACCCACTTTAAGCTTCGCCATTGTGCTGCATCAAGATCACGAAACTCAACTTGATCCCACCATCTCTTTCCTTGTGTTGCACAGAATTTCGAATTAACTGATGCTTCACAGCCATCTATGTGGAAGCTTTTGTAACCTGCTATGAATGGTGCTTTTGACCAATCTGTTTTCTCTAATCCACCTCTTGTTGCCCAATCATCTGCGTTCCATAAACTGTTGTATATCTTCATTGGTTGGTCGAATGGAAATTTCACTCCTAGATCCTTGCTGTTCTTGAACACTCTTATTGGAATATCGTCCACATAGAAACTGCAAGCAAATTAATCATAGGTTAAGCAAGGTTGTTTTAGATTAGGGCAATATAGCTGAGTCAAGTATTGTTTGCTTACACAATCTGGTACATGTTCCAAAGAATAGAGTATCTGTGAAATTCTTTTGTAGGATCAAACCAGAGATAGATCCTTTGTTCTTTGTTACCTTGTCCACCAGTGAATACATTTGTTTGTAAAATGTAAGGTTGTCCAGTTCTATTGCCCAAGAACTCAAAATCTATCTCATCATGTTCAGCATTTTGTGAAGATAACTGCATCAAAAGTATTTCCATTCACAATAAAGGTCATTTCATTACGACAAAAATATAGTAAAAATAGAAACATAAAACTATAATTTTATGTACACACATAGAAAGCAGTAACAGTTCCAGCAGAATCACCAGCAACCATCTTAATGTTCATACTGAAATGACCAAACAAGTATGAACCTTTTGACTGAAAACCAGTACCTGTTAAAAAACTAGTTAGAAACATGAACAGTGTAGTAACAGGTTTAAAACTATACAAGGAAGAATAATAATACAGTACTAACCAGTGGACTTATCAAGATGAAGCTGAATCTCAGAACCGCCATTGAAGTATTTGATATGATCAAAAGCCCAAGTGGGGTAATAGTTTCGGCCAAATGGTACATCCACTGGCCTCCTTGGGAGAGCACAGAATGAAGAAGAAACAAGTGATACTAAAACTAAACACACAGTCCAAAATGAAGAACCCATGTTGTGTTGTTTTAATGCAAGTTGTGTAAAGTTAGTGGCAAAGACTTGGGTATATATATGCCTAAGACTCTTTGCATAGAAGGTTATAGACCCATGTTCGTCTCTCTTTCATTATTTATGTATCTTGTTGTTATTTATTAATTTCTTGGAGGGTGGGTGGCAAAGAATCATGTGTTAGGCTTTGTTAGGATTTTGGCATTGTAACCAACCGATAATGGGACCCTATTACGCGCTTATTATGTGTTGTTAACTTCTATATAGTTAATCATCCATCATTTTCTAAATAAAATGCAAATACTTTGAAATATATAAACATTTTAGTGCTGGAAATTGCAATCATCAATCAATTTAATCCATCCAAAAGAATAATTTAATCATCTATATAAGAAATCATCAATCAATTAAATCATCTTTAATTTTCAAATTTTAAATCATCATTTTAAAATTACATAAATTTGAGTGTTAATATGAATGTCAATCGGACCCTAAAAAAAGAGAATGTGTAATACCAAGTGATCAGAACATAACACTGGACGTATGTATATTGTTCAAACTTACATTTGTAAATATAATTCATGCATCAATTTTTATCATACATCATTTGCTTTGTGTATTATATAAGAGATATTACCTTTGTTCCTTTATATAAGAGATATTTAGTGTATTTCACACATCAACTTTTATTATATACTATATCTATTCTTTTATATAAGAGACGATTCAATTTTTAGATTCATTGAATAACTAATGTATTTGGTTAGTTTAAAGACTAGATACATTAATTATTTAATAAATCTAAAACATAGATAGTATAATTTATTAAATGTAATTCATACAGCGAACATTTTGCTATAAAAATTTATTTAATAAAAAATTGATTATAATTATTTTAATATTTATAATGATATAAATATAATAATAAATAATTTGTAACCAATAATATTTAAAATTAAAAATTAAATAAAAATATTTAAATAAGAAATTAATTAAAATATTAAAATTTAAAAGTAATTAAAAATATTTAAATTCAAAATAAATTCAAAATATTAAAATATTGTACAAATTAAAATTAAAACCAGTTAATAAAATTTAAAAATTAATATTCTTCGCTCGCATCTTCTTCTTCCACGTCCTCATTCACCTTTCTTTTCCCACCAACCGATCCAAATCTGCCACCTATGTCATATCCACCGAATCCTAGATTTTGACCCAAAGAATTAAAAGTTGGATTCCTTTGGGAGAGCATATATTCTTCATTAGTTGTTGTGTAGCTCTCATTTGCTCTTGTGAAACTCTTAAGGCTTCCTCCAACAGATTGTCATTTTCTCATTTCTTCATTTTTAGCCTTTTGTGCAGCTTCGCGTGCTGCTAGAGCTATCAAAATGGGTCTGACCCATTGGGCTGACCCACGATCCGTATGTTTTAGCGCGAACCGACCTTAAAAATGATAATAAAAAAAGCCTAACCCTATCTTTTCTGGCCAGCCGATAGGGCCTATGATTTTTGTTGGTCGGCTTGGGATGGCCCATTAAAAATAATGTTAGAAAATAACTTTAGTTAATTTTGAGTAAAAATGATTTAGCTAAGCTATAGTTACATAAGTGTGTTTTCAAGTGAAAAAATGTAAAGGGGGTGAAGATATATTTTTAAGATGATATGATCAATGATATGGCAAGGAGATAGAGAGAAAGATTGATAAGTATTCGAGAAAATATTCACTTACTCTCTACTTTTAGATAGTATTTTTTATGATATTCATATACACTTGATCACATCATCTATCAAATCACTTAACCGAGTTTATAATTACTCTATACTTATATAGCTTTTGTCCTTTATATCTTCTTTTTTAAAATTAAAACCATATTATTAAAATATGGGTCGGGATGGCACATTGGGCCGCATGGCGATTTGGGTCTGGATTAATTTTGGTAGCCCATGAAATAATCAGGTCAATCCACTCTAACCAATTTATACATGTTAGGCCACCGGGCCAAAACGGACTGGGTCGAGCTGACCCATTTGACATCTCTATGTATTTTCTCACTTAGAGTGAATTGTCCCACAATTCTAGCCATTTCACGGGATAATATCGGGGGACGTGATGGCCATTCCCCATTTTCAGTTCTCTTAAACAAAGTTATATCCCCTATTTCAGGGGATATAAATTCTCCCTCCCGTCTACTATACTCCCCCTGCAGACTTAATATAAAAAAGAAATCTACAAGTTTCCTTCAGGATCAATAATCCATTTTCCATTAACCTTCTCATTTTGAACTTCCATTGAAGCCACATCCACGTCTTCAATGTCCTTCTCCTCCTCATAGGATGATGAAGGTACATGTGGGGTATAGAATCCCTCAAGCTGATGGGATGATAAGGGTGCATATGGGGGATGTGGGGTGTAGAATCCCTCAGATTGATGGGATGACGGGGGAGCATGTAGGGAATGTGAGGTACATGATCATTCATACTGCATGTATGGTGAAGGTACATATGTAGAAAATAGAAAGCTAGATCTCCATGTAGCATGTATGGTGGGGGTACATGTGTAGAAAATGGAAAGCTAGCTCCCCAAGCTGCATGTATCGTGGGGATACATGTGTAGGAAATGTGGGAATAAAACCTGGTGATAATATTGTATGGTGAGTAATGAAGTGAATGATGTATGAGGTGAATAAGTTCACATAGTCGGTTGAGCCCCCTAACTAGACCCACTACAACAAACAAGACCTTAGACAGCGCTTTTTTTAGCCTTAGACAGCGCTTTAAAGCGCTGTCTAAACCTCCGCTGCTAAAGGTTTAGATAGCGCTTTTTAAAATGTTAAAAGCGCTGTCTAATACCCCACCCTTAGACAACGCTTTGGCCAAAAGCGCTTTATAAGACCCTCTTATTTTAAATTTTTTAGGTACACCTTAGACAGCGCTTTTGAAAAGCGCTGTCTAAGCCCCCCCCCCCCCCCCCCCTCTCCCCCCCCTTAGACAGCGCTTTGGCCAAAAGCGCTGTCTAAGCCCCTCCTATTTTAATTTTTTTAGGTATGCCTTAGACAGCGCTTTTCACAAAGCGCTGTCTAAGCCCCCCCTTAGACAGCGCTTTTGCCTAAAGCGCTTTCTAATCCCCCCCCTTAGACAACGCTTTTGGCAAAAGCGATGTCTAAGGTATACAAAATTTTTTGTAGGATTTGTTTGAAACCATATTTTTTCCAGGTTTATAAACCAGAAATTCTACCTGTTTTCAACCAGATTTTGGCAGACAATTATCACATTTTATATATGCCATTTTGGCCTTTTTTTACCAATTTTTGGCTAACCAATTCAAACCAATTCAAACCAAATTTGCCATAAATGTATCAAAATATATACAAATTTATGTTTACATTTATGTCATTACATATACTACTACAAATGTACACATTAATTACACACTTTGAGCTCTATCATGTATTGACACCACTCCTCTTTGATTTCGTCCACTTGATCCTTTGTATAAGATGCACACTTGAATTCATCAAAGTACTACATAATAATATAACATATTTTGAATCAATTCCAACTATTTAATTATATGAGATATGTGTAAATATAAAAATAACTCATAAGTTAGAAATACATACATCGGTGGGAATCTCTAATCGGCCCAACATGAGAGTATCTCGCATAAACCTCAACATGAAATACCCGCAATCTATTTGATTACGTTGAAGAGGACACTACATATGAAAAAAAAATGGATTATAAATCCTAAGTTTTATCAAGTGTAGTCATCACTAATATAATAAAAAACGCGGTAATTAAAAATATACCGCCACTTTAATCCATGTAATGGAGTTGGCGCCCCTCCTTGAGGTTTGGATAACTCGTTGGGCCCGAAAAGCTTGTAGGACGCTAATAAAATAAAAATGAAGCAATTAGAACAATTCACATAAACTAAGAAAATTTTGAACATTCTCACTTACGTGTCAATTAGGACCTTCATATCCGGGTATGTTGTCCAATCATTTCCTAACGAGTCAAGATAATACACAATTTCTCGGATAGGATTGATTGCGAGCAACAACCAATGTCCACTGTAATGATTAGGAAAATGTTAGATGGTAACTTGGAAAATAATTATAATAGATGAATTTAGAATGAAATTCTAACCCGGTATTAAACGGTATAAAAAACAACTTCTTCGCATCTTTATTGTCCATGAGGATCCGAAGAACGTACTCCGTCACGGTATCCGGTCTACTTAACATTAAACTATAGTTGACGGTCGCGGGTGCTAAGAATCCGAATGACACGTCCAAACCATTGGGGCGCATTAATTTGTCATACAAAAACCTAATATAAAAACATCATTAACATAAAGTAAACAACATTAAAATAAGTTGTTTAATTAATAAAACAAAGTAGTCCGGATTTACCTAACATATGTATTGACAATGTTGACGCCGATTTCTTCACGACCAAAAACTTGCATGAAGTCCTCATTACCAATCATTTGTTCGTAATCAAAGCCGAAAATCCCTACCTCCATATGTATAGTCCGAACACCTCCGGTCGGTATATCGGTCATCTCTAGAAATGTCCTGAGGCACGACCTATACTTGGTGGTAGGTTTTTTCCTAGCTACGGTCTTCTTAGCACCAGAACTTTGTACCCGTGCGGAGGCGTTGCTAACCTCCTTTTTTTGTTGTGCGGAGGCATTACTAACCTCCTTTTCTTGAAGCTACATGTCATATAAATAGTTAGATCAAATTAAGAATGTAACAACTTCCATGAATATATGTCATATAATTGTATATTACCTCTTTTCTTGAAACCGTGGACTCGGTATGCCGTGGAATCGCACTATCTTTTGATTTGGATTTTGTGGGAGTCTATTTAACATAGGAAAATATGTAAGTAAAATTTTAAGCATAAATTTTAAACTTTGAATATACCAAAGGAAGTTAACATAAGTTTTAATCATACCTCATATCCTACGCATATGAGGTTTGTCGGCCATGCAACAAACGAACCTACTGCTTCGTGCACCGTTGTTGCATCCGAATCATCGCTAGGATATGGTAATGCTGCATTCGGCTCAACTGCAATATCAACTGATACCTTCAAACATCCAGCAGGGAGCTCTCTAGTGTGGAGTAATACTCCGCTAACATTATGCACTTTTCCCTTGCCAACCATCCGATAGTATGGTGACGACAAATACAGCTGACAATGGGAAATGCCCTAAAACCAATAATAACAAGAAATCGTTAATGTGTATATATGTCAAATACATAATTTAAGCAAATAGTTCAATTTAAGACAATTATATGTAATTACCTCTGGAATGTTCGGCTGAAAGGTACAGTTGATACTGTCTTTGTCCGAATCATCTCTGTATACTGTTGAGGCGCTAGCCTCTCTTTCTCTCCTCAATGCATCAAGCTCAGCTTGCATGGCTTCCATTCTTGCATGAAGCTCCCGATTACTAGGAGCCTTTCCTTTTTTAATACTCATGGAGGTCGGAGTGACTCCAAATCCCTTACCCCTCACCCGACCAGAGTACTCAGGGACATCTAATGCCCGACCAAGTATGCTCCTAGTATCATCGGGAGATAAAGACTGAGATAGCTCCTCCTGAAAAATCAGATGAATACCGTACACTTGTCAAATATTTGTCTATAAAAATGTTATTCAATTAATGAAAAAATGTTATACTTACACATTTCTGGTATACGTGTAAAACTTCTTCTTGAGGAACTCCAGATTTGCCCACACGGGCTTCCTTCCACAAAACATGTGCAGGAAGAGATGTTTCTGAACTTTCCTCCTTCTGCAGCTACACATTAAGTCATACAATTTGATTAGATAAAACTAATATATGATGAACAAATTTGTTATCGCAATTTATAAATACTTACCATGGATTGTTCTAACCGTCCATATCCGACACGTCCTTTTCGGTACGGATATGCGGGACTTGATGCTCTTTCCCGATTTGTAGCACTTATTCTTTGAAAAACCGGGTCTTGTCTTTTGGATTTGAAAGCTTCCCATTCTTCAGCCGATATCAAACTTTCATATTTTTTGGGAAGCTCCGCATCCACAAAATTACCATCCGCATCCTTAAGGAACTTGGATGATAAAAATGTTCGAAACCCTCTTAGAAGCTTTCCGGCCAATTTCATACAAAAGCCTCTTCTTTCTTCTTCGATGTTAAAACATCGCTAAGAAAAACATACAGATTGATAGTTAGTATCGGTAATTGAAAAAACATAATTGATACCGTATAATTAAGGGCCAAATGATTGTACCTTTATCTCACTCCAAATTTTTTCTTTGGACTCATTCAGCTCTTTGTTTCTCCAATCATCACATGTAATGGGAATTTCATTCCTTACTAGTGCACCGATAAAACTAGTTAAGGTATGCCCATTAGGTTCTATAAGCTGTCCCTGGGTGCTCCAATAGACATCTAGTATGATGCCTCGAGATCTTCCTTGGACCACCCTTCTCATTACTGTGATGCCTCTTCGAATTTCTTCTTCCGCGGATACTTTTTTAGGAACTTCCTCAGGTTGGTCATCAGCCATGTATAACCTGTAATAAACCAAGGAAACCATCAAATATCAAATATAACTTATAATCAAAGCAATTGAAAACAAAAAAATAAAGAAATCATGCATTATCATATATAACTTATAATCAAAGCAATTGAAAACAAAAAAATAAAGAAATCATGCATTATCAGATATAACTTATAATCAAAGCAATTGAAAACAAAAATATAATGAAATCATGCATTATCACATATAACTTATAATCAAAACAATTGAAAAAATAAAATAAAGAAACCATGGATAATTTACCTAAGTCACTAACATCTCTTTCTTTTCTTTGTTGGAATATTAATCACTTGTTTCTTAGCAATGCGTACGGATGAATTGATCCAAATTCCCTCATTATGATCGTTTCTTATATATGACTCATCCGGTATAAGATCCTCAACTTCATCATTTCTATTCAACTCATTCCGTCTAATGCATGACTCATTCTCAACATCAATATCATATTGATCGACACCGCTTTCATCAGTCACTTTGTTAGAGAAAAGCACTATAGACCATTTTGTACTCTTCGGGTCATTCACATAGAACACTTGTTTAGCTTGAGATGCTAGAATAAAAGGTTCATCTTTGTACCCCACCCTAGTAAGATCAACTTGCAAAAATCTAGACTTATCCATTCGTATGCCACTACTATTCACCCACTTGCAACCAAAGATGGGAATCTGAAACTTCTCGTAATCAAACACCCAAATGTGCTCAATAACTCCAAAATATGACAAATTTGCATATTTGGGGTTTAAGTCCTTCATACTTGATATATGCATTGCTTCAGCTAGCACGGTGACACCACTATTTTGCATAGTACTCTTATCATCTTGTTCTTTGGTATAAAATGTGTATCCATTAATTGAATATGCGCTATGAGAAAACACATGCAAACTTGGACCATATGCCAAACATCTCAACCTTTCTGTTACCGAAGAAGGATCTGAAGAGCGCTTCAAATAAATATGATCCTTCAACCATTGTATGAAACTTTAATTGTGCTCTATAACTATCCAATTTTCATTTCTGTTCGGATTTAACCTTCGGAGTACATCCTTGTGCATTTCAACATATGGCTCAACCTCATTATTATTGTGCAGAACATACAAATGAACTTGATCCTGTTCATCCCTTGATATTGTCACAATTTTATTCCCAATTAATTTTTTACCTTCTATTTTGTCGAAAATCTGAGCTCTGGGGAGTCCAATCGATTGAACGTTAGACAAATATTCAGTACAAAACTCAACAACTTCTTCAACAATGTATCGTTCAACAATACAACCCTCTGGTCGACTTCGGGATTTCACGTACCCTTTTAATATTTTCATATACCGTTCAGCAGGGTACATCCATCTCATATAAGCTAGTCCACACAACTGTGTCTCTTTCACAAGATGAACAACTAAATGAACCATTATGTCAAAAAAAGACGGAGGAAAATACATTTCAAGCTCACACAAGGTAATTACAATCTCTTTTTATAGTGTTGGTAAGATCTCGGGATCGATCACCTTACTACAAATTGACCTAAAGAAAAAACACAATTTAGTTATGGAACTTCTTACTTTTTCTGGCAAAATAGAACGTATACCGATCGGTAGAAAATGTTCCATTATAACATGACAATCATGTGTCTTCAAATTCTTCAACTTGAGGTCTTTCATAGAAACAAGTCTTCTGATATCAGATGAGTATCCTTCTGGAACCTTAACTTCACTCAGAGACTTACACAAATTTTTTTTCTCCTTTCTAGATAAAGTAAAAGCAGCAGGTGGTAGATATGTTCGTCTTCCTTTCTTCACGGGTGCTAATTCAGTTCTCATTCCCATTTTTAACATGTCCTCCCTTGATTTAAGGCCATCCTTAGACTTGCCTTTTATATTGAGTAATGTACCGATAACACTTTCAAATACGTTTTTTTCAATATGAATAACATCGAGAAAATGTCTCACGTACAAAGACTTCCAATATGGCAATTCAAAAAATATCGACCTTTTCTTCCACCCACCTTTCACAATCTTATGTGCAAAAGGCTTGCCAAACTCAGTACGCACATCTTTCACCTTTTCAAAAACTTGTTCACCTGACAATACGGGTGGAGCTCTACGATGTTCGGTGTCTCCATTGAATGCTTTTCTCCACCCACGGTAGTGATGTTTAGAATGTAAGAATCTACGATGACCGAGAAACACATTCTTCTGGCAAAGTTCCAATCGAATCGCATCGGTTCCGTCTTCACAAACAGGACACGCACGTTGACCTTTAATGCTATACCCAGATAGATTCCCGTATGCTGGAAAATCATTAATTGTGCCAAACAACATCGTCCTCAAATTGAAACTTTCTTTCCTATATCCATCATAAACCTCCACACCGTTCTCCCACAAAATCTTTAAATCTTCGATCAGAGGTGTCAAGTATACGTCTATGTCATTACCTGGTTGTTTAGGCCCAGAGATTAACATAGATAACATCATGTACTTACGCTTCATACATAGCCACAGAGGTAGGTTATAAATCATAAGAATCACAGGCCATGTGGTATGTGAAATACTTTGAAGACCATGTGGGTTCATTCCATCAGTAGATAATGCCAATCGAAGGTTTCTTGCTTCTGATCCAAACTCAGGATAATCATTATCAATCTTCGACCACTGTGGTGAATCAGCCGGATGCCGATACTTTCCATCAGTAATTCTTTCATCTGCATGCCAAGTAAGATGTCTTGCATCGGTTTCACTACGAAACATGCGCCTAAATCTCGGAATTATCGGAAAATACCATAAGACTTTTGCGGGAGATAATCTTTTCTTATATCGAGACAAACCGCATTTAGGGCACTCAGTTAACGTTGCATATTCGTTACGAAACAAAATGCAATCGTTAGGACAAGCATGTATCTTATCATAGCTCATGCCAATAGAGCACAACATTTTTTTTGCCTCATAGGTTCGATTAGGAAGAACATTATCATCCGGTAGCATTTCTCTCATAAGGGCCAACAACTCTGTGAAACTTTTATCCGACCATCCATTGCCCGCCTTTAAGTTGTACAACTTTAATACCGCAGAAAGTCTTGAGAATTTAGTGCAACCTTTGTACAACGGTTTCTCTGCATCGCTTACCATCCTCTCAAACATTTCAGGACAATCATGAAGATCTTCTTCCAGTGCTTCTACAATCTCTTCAACTCGATCACAATCATATGTTTCCGTGTCTTTGTCGTATGAAGCATAGGTCGTATTACTTTTTCCACTCGATTCAACATTCCCGTTAATTTTCTCACCATGAAATATCCAACACTGATAACTTTGATCAATTCCATGCCTCAGCAAATGCGATTTCAATCCATGTGCGTCAACCTTACCAATATAACAACAACGCAAGCAAGGACAATGCATTCGTCTGGGGTTTTCAGCGTGTTGAACAGCATACTTAACGAATTCCGCAACCCCACTCTCGTACTCTTTGGTCATTCGATCGGCACAGATCCATGTTTTATCCATGGTTTTCCTACTTATTAAAGTAAACAATCAATCAAGACGAAAATACATAACTAAGGTAGTATCTTTGAATAACTAAAGTAAACAATAGAATATCACTATTTTCCATCTCATATTATCTCACTCGAATCTTTTCATCAATTCAAAGAAAAACTAAATTAATGAAGTCTTTCCACCATCCATGAGGAACTACTTTAATATATACATATATATATATATATATATATATATATATATATATATATATATATATATATATATATATATATATATATATATATATATATATATATATATCATCCATAATTTCAGTATGGGAGAAATCTTGTTCCTTTAGAATGAAAGTGAGATGAACAACACTTTCACAGTTAAAAAGAAAAAAAACTACCTATTCAATCTTCAAGTATAAATAAGTTGCTTCTTGTAATCATATCATGGCTCTGTTAGTATAAGTTATACTGATTTATGTGACAAGTTATACTGATTTATGGTGGAGATAAGTCAATATAAGAGAAACAGAGTACTTGAAATAGGCTTCATGGTGGAGATAGTCCAACAGAATTATTAATACTCTCTACTTTGATATATCTCCAATTATAGAGAACAATAATAGAATATCACTCTTCCCATACATGCAAAATGGAAATAACCAGAACTGACAGTAGAACAAAACGCAGAAATGGAAAACCCTAGAACAAAACGCAGTAGAACAAAATGCCAAAATGGAAAACGCAGTAGAACAATACGCAGTTGAACAAAATGCAGAAATGGAAAACGCTAGAACAAAACGCAGTAGAACAAAATGGAAATGACGAACTGAATCACAAATGATAAAATGCAGAAATGAAGAACATACCGCAGTAGAAATGATGTTCTGAAACCGATTCTTCAAACACTTTCTGGTATTGAAACCGATTCTTCAAACACTCTCTCGTTCGCTGTTAGGGTTCGCAGGAGGAGTTTAATCGCAGGAGGGAAAACAGAAAGAACAGAGAACGAAAATAGAAGTCTGAATTTTAATTTTAATAAGACCTTAGACAGCGCTTTTGTGGAAAGCGCTTTCTAAGATATGCCTTAGACAGCGCTTTCCAAAAGCGCTTTCTAACCCCCCCCCCCCTTAGACAGCGCTTTTGGTTTTAATTTTTTTTTAATTGAAATACTTTAAATAGCGCTTTCTCAAAAGCGCTGACTAATGTCTATATTTAAAAGCACTTTCTAAAAGCGCTGTCTAAGGGGGGGGGGGGTCTTAGACAGCGCTTTTAGAAAGCGCTGTCTAAGACCCCCCCTTAGACAGCGCTATCATTATTTTTTTGGACCATTTTCCGTGTTTTATTTTAATTTTAACCTTAGACAGCGCTTTCTTTTAAAAGCGCTGTCTAAGATGCGCTGTTAAAAAACGTTTTTGGCGTAGTGAACGAGGCAAAGAACAATACATAGAAGATAAAGTCAACTCAAGTAAAGTTAACTTAGTGCGGCGAACCTTACCCTAATATTTATCAAGTCAGGGTGGCATTTTGTCTAACTAAAAGAAAAAATATATAAAAGAATTGTCTCCATTTGAATCAAAATTCTCTTCCAATTTAAACATTACATTATCTTCATCCAAATTATTTGCTGATAACAAAATAGACACATCAACTTATTGACCCTCAACCATGTTATCACACAAACTCATAACTTGCCCAACTTAAATCACATCATTAATTTATAAAATTTCATCAACTTGGTAAGCAATGTCTTCCATAAGATCCTTAGTTTCAATATGACCAAATGGTTTTGATTTGATTACAACAAACTAGCATCACTTACCTTGATGAATTGAAAGATAAGGGATGTAATAAACTTGCCTTAAAAAATGTGCCATCATGAAAGGGTAATAATGTGTGTGCCTTCAACTAATTCGAATATCTACAATGTTATATTTTTAAATTATTTTGTGCCTCTAGTAGATGGATAAAAGAAATCACAATAAAACATGACAACTTTGTTTTCCAAGTCCAAATAATTGTATTTCAGCTCGTAAATGTGCATAATGATGTCATAGAAGTCATCTTCAACATCATATGTAACTCCATTTACAAATACACCAATGTTTATGGATTTCTTTCCTTATGTCCATGTTTGAGAGTGAAATGTATAGTATGTGTTTGGTTCTTTCACACATTGAAAGGGGCCTTCAAACAAGTTTCTCAAACGGAGTATTTATGGAGACGGCTCAACATTGCATGCCATTTGTTGCTTGCACCATGATGGAAAATAAACATGTATATGAGTGGTTATTGCTTGTTCATTTGTGTTTTCAAAATAGTAGGTATTATATTCCATGTATCAAAACATATTAAAAGTATGTTAGAAGGTAATAATTTTATATCCAATGTGTTCCAAATAAATATGGACTTGGTATACTTACTCCAGGTGTGGTTTAACTTCAACGCAATTAATCCTGGCATGAACATAAGAAAATTGTAATTCCTTTTGGGTCAGTGAAATCACATTCATTTTTCCAGAATTACGACCAAAAAGACTGAAGACTAATAAGGTAAATTGGGTTTTTCCTGTAAAATTAACTTCATTCCTTATGACTCTTGGAGTTAACACCATGTGATTGAAATAATGAGAGCAAAAATGTGATGTTTCCCGATGCAAATAATGTGCACATATTGATTCCTCAACTTTAGCCTCTTTTTACTGATTTCTTTGAATCACCCATGAGTATTTCATAAGGATACATCCACCTATATTGAATAGGACAGCCTAGAAAAGCTTCATTTGCAAGATACGCGTGAAGGTGTTCCATAGCTTCATTTGTAAGATACGCAAGATATGCATGAGTATTTCTGATGTTTTTCTTAGGCTTAGAAACCTAATTTTTGTTTTTGTTTGGTGTGCTCTCAAAAATCTTACGACCGTTTCCTTACGTACCCCCAAAAAGAGAATTGAGGGATTAGAGCATCGTAGCTCCTCCTAAAAGGCTAGAGCTAGGAGAAAAGGGTTGATTTGTATCCTGGTTAAAGCACAAGATGTTGATGCTCAAAAGTTTGATTTGTGTCTTGATCAAAGCCCAAGATTGAAGCTGAAAAGTTTGTTTGTGTCCTAATTAAAGCCCATGATTAAAGCTGAAAAAATAATTGTTTGTAACTGTTTGGTTGCTTGAATTGCATAGCTCAAGACATAAGTTGAATGGTATCTTGATTTGCATAACTCAAGAAAGGCTAAATGGGTACCCTGAATTGCATAGCTTAAGGAGGAATGAATGGTTGACCTGAATTGCATAGCTCATGACAATTGAATGGGTTATCTTGATTTACATAGCTTAAGAAAGGATGGATGTTTAGCTTAGTAAGAGTCCAAGACTATGACTATATTATGGGAAATTAACATAGTTAAAGTCTAAGACTATGACTGGTGTTCGCTTAGTCAAAGTCCAAGACTATGATTGTATTGATGTTGTTAGCTTAGTTAAAGTCCAAAATTATGACTGGTTTTGAGTGATTGTAAAATGTTTGACTGTATGTGCCTGGATTGAAGCCCAAGGTTAAAGCTAAAAGGTACTCAGTAGAGAGAATTTGTCATCTCTAAAGAGGGAAGATTTGATTTATATGTGCCTTGATTGAAGCCCAACGTTGAAGCTAAACAAAGAAAACTGACTCTATGGGAAAGTTTTATATGTGTCTTGATTTGGAAGCCCAGGTGTGAAGCTTATTTGTTAGAGATTGACTCTTGATTATTTGTTCTTATATGAAGCCTAAGATTGAAGGCTGAAAATTGTTGGTAGAATGACTCTGTATGAAGAGTGTTTTGTCTGTAGGTTTATTTATGTGAGATGTCATCAGACATTCCTTTGTCTGTGGGAATTCAATTATACAAAGCTCAGGAGGAGTCTAGCTTGGTTATCCATCGGGGAGAGGGAGACTAATGTATATTTTTTATTCTAAGGTTTGTTCCTATGCTTATAGGAATCATGATAGGGTCCTTGTTTTTAAGCCCAAGAGGAGGCTAGTTTACCTGTATGAGGTCCATGTGTCCTTGGATAAAGCCGAAGAGGAGGATGGGGAAGGCTAAGTAACTTATGAGCCTGAGATAAGGCACCTTTAGGAGGCTTGAGGGCCATTGAATGAAGCCCAATAGGAGGCTATGTTTTGCACTAGTTTGGTTCTAGTTATTCAAAGGTTAGGTCTAGTGATAGTAACCCGATTACTGAGATTCTGGCAGAGATGCAAGTATAATCAGTAAAGATGCATGCAGACAGATAAAAGGTGTCAATGAATGTGTTTAACAACTTTTAGTATGTCTTTGCTATGGTTTGAATTTTCTTAAGTCGTTTTATTAAGAATGAAGTTGGGGGTTACACTGGGAAGCAGAGGACCCAAATCCTGAGGGAGAAAGATTACAGATGTTTTTAAAAATTGTATTCTCTTTATCATTAAGAATTTTATTATTATCTTTGCTTTAGTATGAGGTAAAGTAAGATAATTTTGGAAAACAGTTCTATTCTAAGAAAGCACTACAGTTTAAGAAAACAACGAGAAGTTAGAAAGAGGAGAGATGACTCAAAAGCCAATAATAGGTCTTAAACATAAGGATGCATATGGAATTTATTTTTTTTATTAATTATCTGATGATTTTATGCATAAAGTAGGACTTGGGTGCTGAAAAGTTGTTTACAACCTAGAAAGTAGTTCACCAGAGTGAAGCTCAGTCTAGTTGTTGGTGTATTAGATCTTTAGTCATAAAGATGAAAAAAAGAAAAGGATATGGGACTTGTAAACAAGGGGGCCCATAATCTATGTATTAGAGATTGAAAATTGTTTAAGAAACAATTTGGAGGTTCAGAACTTATACAGAAGTCTGAAGGAGTTTTAAAATAGACCGGAGAAAGTTTAAAACAGAAGAAATGAGTTCTAAACACAAAGGATTCCTCATGACACATTTTGACAATTCATTTTATAAAAAAATGGTTATGTGTAAAGATATTCATAGAAAAATATTCATAGATGAAAACTTGATGCAGAGAAAAAGGCGATCGCGTCGAGTTTTTGAAAATGGATCAGATGAATCCTAATTGTTCATTTTTCAAAAAGGGATGGGTCTGAAACTCTAATAGAGGCCCAAGAGTGATAAAAATCATTTTGAGGGTGATTAAAATCAAAACCCTAGTTTTTGGTATTTTTTTGATATTTTAAATATAAAAATATTTAAAATCTTTGATAAATTTCAAAGATAATTGAAAAACAAGTTGAAACCTTGGATCAATGTTTGAAAAATTAAGTTTTATCCATGAGACAACTTGAATATCATTTATGTTAGAAAAATCAAGTGAAAGAAATGAATTTTAAAATGTTTGGAAACAAATAAAATTAATTCTTTATGAAAATAACAAATATATTAAAAAATATATTTTTGGATATTTTTTCATAGAATAAAATATTTAAACATTTTTTTAGAATTAATAAAAAAAAGAATCATTTAAAAAATCAAAATAATCAGAGAGAAATTAATTTTGGATTGAATTAAATAAAATCACAAAATTCAAATATTTGAAAATTTGAAAAAGGGCACCAAGAACACGTGTCATGGTTGTTTTGCCCAGAATTTACAAAATCAATCGTATCTCATGGAATAGGCATCCATTTGAGATGAAAAAAACATTCAAATTTCTAGTTTTGATCCCATGAACACAATGGTACCAATTAATTTCATTTATTTTTGTTGTAGAGTGAAAAATCAATGAAGAACACTGAAGAACCCTAATTTAGCCTAATCCTCATGAAATTCTACATGATGATGATTTTGTAAAATTGATTAAGTGGAATTACTTAGAATATGATTACACACATATGGCAAAAAGATAGGGCGGCGAAATATACATGGATCGTGAATTGGCCATGTTTGAGGCTTACATGAACTTGAGCTTGCAGCTGGAGTTGTGATTTCGAGCTGGAGGTGTAACAAATATGTTTTGATTATCTGGACAGCTTCTTTACACCATATGTGTCATACCCTAAATTTTGACCAGAAATTTTCAATTTTTGTTCATTTTTGACGTGTTTCCGTTAATTTATCGAAAATTGATCGTTTTGCATTTTTAAGTTAAAACATATCATCAATCATTGATTATTGTACTTTGTTCAATTTTATTCAATATCATTTTATTTTATACTTGATTTCAGAGGATTAAATTAATTTTAGAAATCAGTTATTTTTCTGGTTTGTTCCTTTTAAATCGTTTCCTTCATTTATTTACTGTAATTTAAGTTTACATCTTAATTTAATTTCTTTTTATTTTTAATTTTAGTTATTACTTTCTAAAAGAATCAATTTGAGTTTAGTTTAGGTGTTCTAATTAGTTTATTAAACTTGCTAATTTTATTTTTTAATTTTTTTGACCATTTAGGATTAACTTTAATTTTGCTTAAAGTTGAATTTAATTTAATTGTTCATTTAGTTTATATCTTAATTAGTTTATAACAGTTATTGTTATTTTGGTATTTTTGTTACTTCTACTTTTTATTTATTATTTTAATTATTAGATTATTTTAATCAATTTGGTTTTATTTGGTTGAGTTGGAATTGTTCTAGTTAGTTTTAGAGTGTACTTTTTTGGTCCCAAGTCAAACAACAACTCCCCACATTACTCCAAGCCTGCTCTACCTACACTAATACAGCCAAGCTTTGCACATAGCCCTGTGCTATTCTTTCACCAAAATGACAATTCAAAAACCTGCAAAGAGAAAAGTAGAAGAAGGACTTTTTCAGGAACTTTTTCTGCAAAAAAGAGGGGGCCCTGCTCAGAGACCGATTTTCAAAAAAACCACAGCCTGCAACACAAAAGAGAGGACAAAAACACTTCAATAAAAATCGGTGAAGCAACACCAGCAAGGGGGGGATCCGACCAAAACACCATTTTTTCTTCAAACCACCTCACCACTTCCTCTCAAACAAACAACACACAAACCACTTCAAACCTTCCACCATTTCACCTCCACCCTTCCTGCAAACGAAACCTTCGAACGAGCCCCTCAACCATCGTCAAACAGCCAGCACCACCAAACGAAACGTTTCCAGGTACCCACTCCTTCGAACCCTCTTCACCTCATACTTCCTTCACCTTGGCCGTCCTCCCCAAAACCAGAACAAACCATCCGCAAAAACTTTCTACCTAAAAACCTTCATCCCTTCAGCTACCCCATTGTTTTTCTCACACCAACGCCGTTGTAAGAGAACCTTGCACCGCTCCCGTCCGTGCAACTCAAAGCAACGTCTTCCATTTACAAAAACTACATTCATCTCCTTTTCACAAATAATCGTGATTTCAAAACTTCAGTGTACCTCTTCCACCAACACCACCGAGTTATAGCTAGAAAAATGGACAACGAGATGGAGAAAGAATTTATTTTAGATAACAAAGAAGCAGAATCAGTGTTACAGAAAAAGCACTTATCAATGCTAGATCGTCTCTCCATCCGCCACCGCGAACAAACCCTTTTCCTCTCCACCAAATCCGCCCCCTAAATCGCCGTTGTGGATCCCATCCGCCACCATCACAACCACCAACGAAGCCACGCCGTCAACATCCAACCGCAACCGACGTCGCGACGAACCTTCAAAACCATCGTGAGAAAATCACCGAGAGAATCCGAGCGACTAAATCGAAACAAGGAGGATGAAGTCTCCGATTGAGGTAAGAAGAGCCGAGAAACTGTGGCGACGGCGTTCTCACGAGGAAGAAGACGAGTTATGAACAGTGAGGAGTCACCTCCGCGGCTGAGGTTTTTTAGGAAATATAGAAAGAAGTTTCATTTTTGTGAACAAGATGACTGATGAAAAGAGGAAACTTGCGATTGGTTTCTGTGTTTCATTTATCTAATTAATTATTTTATTGAATTTATTTCTTTTTTTATTATTAAGTTTTTTTTTGTGTTTTATATAAAAGACAGGTCTAGGTATGGTTATTGATGGGCTTGCCTACGTTTGGATCTCTTCTACCACCCCAGCCAACGCGAACAAACCCTTTTCCTCTCCACCAAATCCGCCCCCTAAATCGCCGTTGTGGATCCCATCCGCCACCATCACAACCACCAACGAAGCCACGCCGTCAACATCCAACCGCAACCGACGCCGCGACGAACCTTCAAAACCATCGTGAGAAAATCACCGAGAGAATCCGAGCGACTAAATCGAAACAAGGAGGATGAAGTCTCCGATTGAGGTAAGAAGAGCCGAGAAACTGTGGCGACGGCGTTCTCACGAGGAAGAAGACGAGTTGTGAACAGTGAGGAGTCACCTCCGCGGCTGAGGTTTTTTAGGAAATATAGAAAGAAGTTTCATTTTTGTGAACAAGATGACTGATGAAAAGAGGAAACTTGCGATTGGTTTCTGTGTTTCATTTATCCAATTAATTATTTTATTGAATTTATTTCTTTTTTTATTATTAAGTTTTTTTTTGTGTTTTATATAAAAGACAGGTCTAGGTATGGTTATTGATGGGCTTGCCTACGTTTGGATCTCTTCTACCACCCCAGCCAACGAGCATACCCCCTCCCTGTTTGTTTGTTTTTTTGTTTTTTCTTGGATAACTTTTAATTAGTCTTTTTTTAATAATACTTGCTTTTTTTTTTATGTTAATTAAAATTCTAATTGTTTTTTTTTTTAATTTTTAGAAATTTAATTTACAGAATTTTATTTAGAAATTGTTTAGAATCTTCCTAGTTTCATTATTTTTGTTTATTTATTGCTAAGTTTTGGTTTTATTAGAATTTTCAATGTCAATCGTTATTAATCCTGGATGTTAACTTTTGATGCTCATTTTGTTCAATTGTTGATAGAATTTCAGTTGAGTATGATTTAAGTTTACTTGCTAGAACTTTAATTGAAGTAACCATATGGATGTGTGATATTGAACACTTGAGAGTTAGTCGGATTGATGACGGTGAAGTTTCTGACGAGTATTTTTTAGATTCGTTGCGCGTGCATTGAAGAGGCGTCAGACCTTCTCCGTTAGGTATCACTAAAACTCGATGTTATCTCTCTTTTGCGCCTCACTATAGTCTTGATGCTACATTTGCGTTTATCCTTATACCATCACCATTGTGTCTAAACCGTAGAACACCGTAAAAATCTTTCAAACTAATTAATTTACGAAAAAAGGAACCCCGGAGTCTAGCATTCTGCACGTTATGGATTGAACCGCAAATGGGCTAGCCTCATGCGTTGGTTCAATCACCATTCGTACAAAACAATTCAATTCATCTTAATTAATTTACGAAAAAAGGAACCCCGGAGTCTAGCATTCCGCACATTCTGGATTGAACCGCAAATGGGCTAGCCTCACGCGATGGTTCAATCACCATTCGTACACCAAAATATTCAAATCTTTAATTAAATCGATTTACGAAAAAAGGAACCCCGGAGTCTAGCATTCCGCACGTTCTGGATTGAACCGCAAATGGGCTAGCCTCACGCGTTGGTTCAATCATCATTCGTATAAAAAAACATCCAAATCATTTATTTATTTAAATTAAATCACGAAAGACAGAACTCCGGATTCTAGCATTCCGCACGTTCTGGATTGGAGCGCAACTGGGCTAGCCTCACGCGATGGTTCAATCACCATTCGTATTCAAAACAATTCAACAATCTTAAAGGATCAGGCATGATTCATCTCCATAGGAAAGTTGTTCCTCCTATCCCCACAAACACAAACAAAAATCTTACAAAACAATTACTTTCAAAGGAAGAATGTGGCATTGCTTGTCGATACTTATATCCAAGTTTAAAGCTTCTTCCGATTTTATTTACTTTCAAAGGAAGAACGTGGCATTGCTTGTCGATACTTATATCCAAGTTTAAAGCTTCTTCCGATTTTATTTATTCTCAAAGAAAGAATGTGGCATTGCTTGTCGATCTTATATCCAAGTTTAAAGCTTTCTTTCGATTTCTCATTTCTCAAACGTTTGTGGTGGAATAGGTGAGATACTTCTCTTAGAGATGACGACCTGTCTCTTTCTTTCAAATACAAATTAAAACTTACCAACCAATTCAAATCATTTTCATAATTAATTAGCGAGTAACTGAACTCCGGAGTCTCGCACTCCGCACGTTCTTGAATGCAACCGCAACATGGGCTAGCCCCACGCGTGGTTCATTCGCCCTCTCGTTTTAAAACATCTTTAACAAAGATCAAACATCTTTTCTCAAAACGAATATTGTTTAAATCTTTCTATCTCGCAAACAAGCTAGCGCTTCAGCCTCCTATCGTGAGCAGATAAGCCAACACTTAGCAGTAGAATGCATTTCAAACAATCGTTCAATTAAAAAACACAAATCATAGTAGCACGAACTACGAAGCTCTGACTTTCCCATTGCACAAGGGAATACGTAGGCACGGGGATTTTAATCCTTCGCGAGCATAATAATAAAAAACTCAATCTTTTCTCCGCCATAAAGCACAATAATAAAAAATTAACTATCTCTCTGTCACAATAATTAAAAGAAGACAATAATAACAAGTTAACATTTTAAGCGCAAACTAGACTAAGAGGTTCCCGTTGAGTACAACGGACGTGAGGGGTGCCTAACACCTTCCCTTTGCGTAACTGACTCCCGAACTTAGATCAGTGGTTTCGTAAACCATTTCTTATCCTTTATTTAGGTTGTGTCTATATCTTCCTTTTCTCTCGTAGGATAAATAGAATTAGGTGGCGACTCTGTTGTTTTGTTTTAGGATCGTATTTTTCAAGGTGCGACAGTTGGCGACTCTGCTGGGGATTAGACTGCCTTGTGCATAAGAGAGTCGAGTCTAGCTTAGGATAGTTCGCATTTGTTTGCTGACTTGTTTGATTGTCTTCTTTATTCATTCACTGTTGATATTCTATCTATTGCTTCCTTCTTTATTATTTGCTCATTATATCTGCCTGTTGGATCTCGGGATGTCACTGGTATGAATTTGTATTTGAGTTTTGAAAAAGAAGAGGCAGTGACGTTGAGATTCGACAAGAGTTTTGTATTTGAATTTATATCTATTGTATTTGAATTTCTATCTATTGCTTCCTTCTTTATTATTCGAGGCAGTGACGTCGAGATTCGACAAATCTCTACAAGAGTTTGAAGACACTGGGGCATCTTGAATGCCAAGCCTTCTATAAAATCCTCTTGAGATGATCTTTTCTCACAAACCCTTTTGTGGGCGCATGACCACATGTTCTCCTAAGCAAGACTCTCTCGAGGATCTACCTTGCAAGTGCTTCCAGATATTGGGGTTCTCACGCCAAGTTGCTATGGTATGTCAGGGGCATGACTCAGTACTTTCTGGTGGATGTCTTTTACTACTTAGTGCTTCCAGTGAGTTACTAAGTCTAGTACCCCCAATTGAGCCTTTTTCTAGCTTCTCCAGCTGAATCTGATTGTCTCTCCCCAACGGAGTACAAATTTACTTCATCCTAAGCAAACGTAGTTTGTATAGTTGTTTCCTTCTGATAGATGTTGAAGTTAGAAGACTTGTCTGGGTTTATTTCCCGAATGAAGTGTCTTTATCTCCTCGAAGAGATTTGAGTCTTGTAGCAGGACTTTATTCCATGGATGGCTCTTTACCCTATCTTCAGTGATTACATACACTTTGACGAGATTGGTCGAGTATCCGTTTGTTGTGATGTTTATTTCATCACCAGTTCACCTCTTGTGCCTGTTATGTCTGTTTTTCAGCATAAACATAACGCATATACATACATGTACATCATATTTGGATTCATATTCATATTCATGTTGCATTCATTAATGCATACCTCCTTCACCTTGGTCGCGTTTATCCCCAAATGATGTGTCTCTCTCAAGATAGAGTTGTCAGCCTTAGGCAGAAAATGTACATTCTTTCCAATTCCCCACTGAGTTTTAAATCCTCGTGGAATATTTTTGCTTTAGTTCCCGTTTCCATACTTGGATAGGATTAATCCCTAATTGAGTTTATTCCTCATGGGTTAGTGTCTTGCTTGACAGTTTCTTTCCAGCTCGTTCCTGGATTGAATTTTGGTCGTTGGCAATTCTGATGATTGAACTACCAAGTGGAAAGTGCATTTATTTTGCACCTTTGGATGCTTAGTTTCCCAGAAGGAATTTGTTGGAGGCTTCCTTTGAAGACAAATTTTGCTCTCCAGCAGTGTTACTACAACATTCTCTTGGATTACTTATACCTGACAACAAGTGGCAGTCTCTTTATTCGAGAAGCTCGTTTTGTCTTTGGATTTCTAAGTGGAATCAACAAGTGGCCATCTCTTTATTTGAGAAGCTTGCTTTCTTGTCCATGGATTTCCCAGTAAATCAACAGATGACATGCTCTTTTCGAGTAGTTTGTTCATCCTCAGCAAGGTTTATGTTTTATCAAATGGCATCTCCCCTGTTCGGCGGAGAAGTTTGATATGAATCTCTTTCCAATTTTCAACAAATGGCATCTCATCCAGACAAGGTGAGAAGTTTGTTCGGCAAATGGCATCTCATCTAGACAAGGTGAGAAGTTTGTCGTGATTCCAATTTTCAACAAATGGCATCTCATCCAGACAAGGTGAGAAGTTTGTTCGGCAAATGGCATCTCATCTAGACAAGGTGGGAAGTTTGTCGTGATTCCAATTTTCAACAAATGGCATCTCATCCAGACAAGGTGAGAAGTTTGTTCGGCAAATGGCATCTCATCCAGACAAGGTGGGAAGTTTGTCGTGATTCCAATTTTCAACAAATGGCATCTCATCCAGACAAGGTGAGAAGTTTGTTCGGCAAATGGCATCTCATCCAGACAAGGTGGGAAGTTTGTCATGATTCCAATTTTCAACAAATGGCATCTCATCCAGACAAGGTGAGAAGTTTGTTCGGCAAATGGCATCTCATCCAGACAAGGTGGGAAGTTTGTCGTGATTCCAATTTTCAACAAATGGCATCTCATCCAGACAAGGTGAGAAGTTTGTTCGGCAAATGGCATCTCATCCAGACAAGGTGGGAAGTTTGTCGTGATTCCAATTTTCAACAAATGGCATCTCATCCAGACAAGGTGAGAAGTTTGTTCGGCAAATGGCATCTCATCCAGACAAGGTGGGAAGTTTGTCGTGATTCCAATTTTCTATCAAATGGCTATCTCTTCCATACAAGTCGAGAAGTTTGATACGAATCTCTTTATTTATCCAACAAATGGCTATCTCTTCCAGACAAGTTGAGAAGTTTGTTGTGAATTTTCCAATTTCCGTCAAATGGCTATCTCTTCCAGACAAGTTGAGAAGTTTGAGCGTGAAGTTGTTCTTCATCATATGGCTGTCTCTTTCAGAAGAAGGGAAGTATGATGAATGTTCTATCAAATGGCTATCTCTTCCATACAAGTCAAGAAGTTTGATACGAATCTCTTTATTTATCCAACAAATGGCTATCTCTTCCAGACAAGTTGAGAAGTTTGTTGTGAATTTTTCAATTTCCGTCAAATGGCTATCTCTTCCATACAAGTCGAGAAGTTTGAGCGTGAAGTTGTTTCTCCATCATATGGCTGTCTCTTTCAGAAGAAGGGAAGTATGGTGAGAGTTTTGTTCAATGACATCCTTAGTTGAATCTCGGCGGAAGATTTAGCAACGGGTGATTCCTTTTATTTCTGGAAAGTCTCGGCAGAAGATTTCCAGTCTACCTCGGCAGAAGGTATTTACTTTTGTAAGCTCGACGATGACATCCTTAGTTAAATCTCGGCAGAAGATTTGGCAACAGATGTATCATCAGTTAATCCTCGGCAATAGGAACTTCATATTGATACCTTTGTAGGAGGTATCTCATTCTTAGAATCTCTGGTAATCTCGGCAGTAGACTTCCAGCAGACTTCAACAGAATTTGTTTTCTTAACAAGATCTCGGCAGTAGATTTTTGGTTCATTTAGGATACCTCGGCAGAAGGTATTCCATTTCTTAGAATCTCTGGTAATCTCGGCAGTAGACTTCCAGCAGACTTCAACAGGATGTATTTCCTCTCCAAGATCTCGGCAGTAGATTTTTGGTTCATTTAGGATACCTCGGCAGAAGGTACTCCATTTTTTAGTAATCTATGGTCATCTCGGTAGTAGATCACCAGCAGACTTCAACAGGATGTATTTCCTCTCCAAGATCTCGGCAGTAGATTTTTGGTTCATTTAGGATACCTCGGCAGAAGGTACTCCATTTTTTAGTAATCTCTGGTCATCTCGGTAGTAGATCACCAGCAGATTTCAACAGATTGGTTTTCTTTCCAAGATCTCGACAGTAGATTTTTGGTTCATTTAGTATACCTCGGCAGAAGGTATCTCGTTCTTAGAATCTCTGGTCATCTCGGCAGTTAGATCTCCAGTAGACTTCGGAAGAATTGGTTTTTCGTTTCAGAATCTCGGTAGTAGATTTATGTTTCGTTTCGATACACCAACATAAGGTTTTTTCCAAATGAGGTTTCAAGTCTCGGCAGTAGATTTCCTCAAAGTGGAATTTTGTTCAAAAATTTCGAGTCATCTTAGGACCTGTAGACAGTTGTCGTCTGGCTTCGCCCATGGAAATTACTCGGGCGGATTGTACTCCAATCATGTGTGTTTAATCCCCAGTGGTGTCAATTTTCTTTCCCAATAGCATTGTAGCTTTTGTCTTGCACTTTTGCATTGCACATCATGTCATTTCATTTGCATTTTTCAGTCAAAATTTTAGGTATTCTGATATTTAATCATCTTCCACCTTGAATGTCCAAAAAACCTTTGTCACTCCTACATTCAGGTTCAGAATGATTAAATAGGGGCAGCTGTCATACCCTAAATTTTGACCGGAAATTTTCAAATTTTCGTTCGTTTTTTTTTCTGACGCATTCTGTCAACATATGAGAATTCAAGCATTTCTGTTTTTAGGTTTGACGTGTCATTAATCATTTATCATTTCATTTTCGACGCATTTGCATCGCTTCATCAATGATCTGTCATCTTTGCATTTTGGTCCATTTTTTTTCCATAATATAATGCATTTAGTTTCATTTTTTACTTTAGATTTTATTTCAATTTTAAAAAAAATATATAGAATGCTGTCTCATCTTTATAGTTCAATTTCTTGTTTCTATTTTTTTTATTTTAGTTACATATTAGGCTAGAATTAATTAGTTCAATTTCAATACTAGTTTTAATTTAATCTATGTTAATTAGGTTTTAATTAGGATTTATTTTCTAGTCTAATTTATATATATTTAGTTTATATTTTTAATTCAGCTTTTTATTTTAAGTTTCTATTTGAATTTAATTTTTGTAAATTGAGTTTTTACTTAAAGTTTATTTAAATTTAAGTCAAGTTTAATTTTAATTTAGTTTATTTTTTATATTAACCTTTTATTTAATTAGTTCATATATATTTTATTTTATTTGGTTTTAGTTAGTCCATATAGTTTGGTTTCTATTTAGCTGGTTTAGGAGGATTTAGTTTGTTTTCAAAACACATGTCCACAGTCAAATTCCTTTCCTGCTACAGCCTGCAAAACCAACAACACTTCAAAATTCTGCATCTAACAGCTTTAAATTTTCACCAAAAGAAGCATACAAAAACCTGCATATGAAAAAGGAGATGACAGACCAATTAGAAATAGTTCAGGTAGCTGTCAAAAGTTGGGAAGCTACACTCTGAATTAAAGCCGAAAGCATGCTCTACATGACAGATCTCCTACACACACAAAAAAAACTCTACATCAAAACACCAAAATAGTCCTTACAACATTTTTGCATCAATTTAGACAGTCACAACCCTGCATCAGAGAAAGTTTTTTGGAGGCAAACCAAAAGTGAATTGAAAATTCAGCACAAACAATATTTTTGAAAAGAGGGATTGACATAGATAAAAAGGGAGGAAAGGATATCACAAAGGGGATGAGAACAACCTGGCAAAATTTTTGGTCACACCATAAACTTCAAACAATGCCCTCAGCCGACACTCACGAGACCTCACCGTAAACCACCTTTCTACCTCCTTTAAACCAACACAAAAGGGGAAATCAATTGACCAAAAAAGGAGGCTCCACCCTTTTTGAATGCTTCCGCTTCATAAAACAAAAACCACAACAAACCTCCAACGCAGGACCCCAATAAAAAGCCCCCTTCCATCATAATCATCACCATAGAAACCACCTGAAAAAACCAGCAAAGCCGAACCTGTTTAAAACAACCAAAGAAGAAACCAAAAATCTGCTAACAAACACAGAACAGACACACCTTTACTCACCATTTTTCCTCAACCTTTCAAACAAATCGACCACCAAAAATACCACCACTGAACTCATACAGAACTTGCAAACCAACTCAAACACATAAACTTTCTCAACCCTTCAATCCTCCATAAACATAACAACAACCTTCCATACACCCTTCATAAACCACAAACTTTCGATTTAAACACAAACCAAACTGAAAATCGCAGAAACCTTCACCAACATACTCAAACCATTCAAAAAACCAGATCTGCAAAGTCACAAAAAGATGAAAACGTTTATAAATTGAACACAGAGAGATCCGAGTGAGATGAGAACCCTAGGCGAAAAAGTTGACAACAAACACAAAACAGAAGAACAACCTTCATAAACTCACCTCAAATCACCGCATTTGACCTCCATCATCACCACATAAATCCGAATCGCGAAACCGACGAGAGCTTGGATCGAGAGAGACGGAGGGAGTGCGAGCAGAAACCTCCGCTAAGCTTCACAACAGTATCATTACCACGAACCGCCGTTGATATCGGTAACAACCTTTCTTCTTTTAGCTTTTAAACACGGTTACTTGTTGTTGTTATCACTTGACGTTGAGCTTTGCTGAGTTTGTGCCATGATTACTTTGATTTCTTCTTTAACTTTTTTTTGAGAAGAAAACAAAAGACGCGAGTGTTGGAGAGGGGAAAAGGTCTGTTTGTTTCTGAATTTGTTCAAGTGCACAACGCCGTTTAAATTTAGGGTTCTTTTATTTACCTTTTTCAGCATTAGTGAACCGGGTCGCGGGTTGAACACGACCCGACTGACTTCTCGGACTTGATCCGCCCCTTATGGGCCTTCTTGCTGGGGATTCTTTCAGCACCCCTCCCTTGTTTTCAATAAGTCTTTTAGTTGTTTTATGTTTTACTTTAAGTTCTTTTTAAGTTTTTTTCTCTAATATTTCTTTTTAAAAAAACAAAAATCCAAAAATAGTTTATGTTAATTATGTTAAATAATTTCATTTGGTTATTTTGTTAATTAATTTTAGTGAATAATTATGTTTAAGTTAATTGATTAATTGTATTTTGTTTAATTTCCTTTCACACTGTGTTGTTTATATTCCTTGCTCCTTATTTATCTGTGTTGATAATAATGTATGACTTGTAGAACGTGAATCTCATTTTCGCTTTTCGACTATAATTTGTTAAGCGAAACATGAACACAATATTTCAAAATAAATAAAGACAAAATCATTACAAATCATAATAATTTCTTGGTCCAACGCCAAGTAAATAATTCTCGCCTACACTTCGCACACACGTAAGTCGATTATCAAACGATCGCCGTCTGCACGTTTTCGCGTATCTTAAATTAATTTACGAAAAAGGAACCCCGGAGTCTAGCATTCCGCACGTTCTGGATTGAACCGCAAATGGGCTAGCCTCACGCGTTGGTTCAATCACCATTCGTATAAAAACAATTCAATTCATCTTAATTAATTTACGAAAAAAGGAACTCCGGAGTCTAGCATTCCGCACGTTCTGGATTGAACCGCAAATGGGCTAGCCTCACGCGTTGGTTCAATCACCATTCGTATAAAAATAATTCAATTCATCTTAATTAATTTACGAAAAAGGAACTCCGGAGTCTAGCATTCCGCACGTTCTGGATTGAACCGCAAATGGGCTAGCCCCACGCGTTGGTTCAATCACCATTCATACACCAACAAATTTAAATCATTTTATAATTAATTAGCGAGTAACTGAACTCCGGAGTCTCGCACTCCGCACGTTCTTGAATGCAACCGCAACATGGGCTAGCCCCACGCGTGGTTCATTCGCCCTCTCGTCTTAAAACACCCTTAACAAAGATCAAATATCTTTTCTCAAAACGAATACTGTTTAAATATTTCTATTTCGCAAATAAGCCAACGCTTAGCGGTAGAAATCATTTTCAAACAGTCGTTCTATAAAAAACACAAATCGTAGTAGCACGAACTACGAAGCTCTAACGTTCCCATTGCACAAGGGAATACGTAGGCACGGGGATTTTAATCCTTCGCGAGCACAATAATAAAAAAACTTAACCTTTCTCCGCAATAAATAATAATTTTCTTTTCCCTTTAATAAGCAACCTTAATCAGTAAAAGAAGACAATAATACAAGTTAACATTTAAAGCGCAAACTAGACTAAGAGGTTCCCGTTGAGTACAACGGACGTGAGGGGTGCCTAACACCTTCCCCTTGCGTAACTGACTCCCGAACTTAGATTAGTGGTTTCGTTGACCATTCTTATCCTTTATTTAGGTTGTGTCTATATCTTCCTTTTCTCTCGTAGAATAAATAGAATTAGGTGACGACTCTGTTGTTTATTTTAGGATCGTATTTTTCGAGGTGCGACAGCTGACGACTCTGCTGGGGACTCTGCTGGGGATTAGACTGCCTTGTGCATAAGAGAGTCGAGCCTAGCTTAGGATAGTTCGCGTTTGTTTGCTGACTTGTTTGATTGTCTTCTTTATTCATTCACTGTTGATATTCTATCTATTGCTTCCTTCTTTATTATTTGCTCATTATATCTGCCTGTTGGATCTCGGGAAGTCACTGGTATGAATTTGTATTTGAGTTTTGAAAAAGAAGAGGGAACACCTAAGTTTAGATTTGGATGTTATTAGTGTTAGTCTCCAAGGACTCGCTCCTTGCATGCCTAGCATGAAAGCTCCCCCAGATAGTTAGACTTTTCGTAGATCTTGTCACAACGCAGCTAGCCTGTCGCGGGACCTGATTCATGAAAGGGCTGTGATTCTGGGACCCCCTAGAACCTGTTTCAATTTTGGTAGTTGTGTAATGTTAAGCTCCAAGGACTCGCTCCTTGCACGCCTAGCATGAGAACTCCACTCAAGGTAGACCTTATCGTTATTATCGTCATAATGCAGCTAGCCTGCGGCGGGGCGTTAGTACGATAAACTTTTGTGACCTTGAGTATCCTTATACCATCACCATAGAAGCTACCCTGTGAGTGGGCTTTATGGGTAAAAGAAATTAGAACTCTCCACTTAAGGCTTACCAGTTAGGAGGTTCCAAGCTGCTCTTGTACCTTGGATCCAACACCTTGCCTTTATATCCAATTCTGGAGCTGTTTATGTTTGTGATTTTGAGCATGCTGAGCATTGCATTCATTCGCATACCATTTGCATTTTGCATTTGCATTGCATATCATCTTCCAACAATCTGACTCACCCATGTCTTATTCTCCGTTAGTCAACTGTACTCGACCAGTCACCAGAGAAAGATGGACCAACTTGAGCAGGAAAACAGAGAGCTTAGAAGTGAAGTCACGACTTTGAGAAATCATATGGGAATATTCTCAACTACAATGAAGACTCTAATAGACAGCCTTGTGCAGGAGAACACTGAACTCCAGGAAGAGATTCACAGCTTGAAGATTGATAGAGGGCGACTGATTTCTTTGGCCAAAAATCTGGTCATTTCTCAGCATCGGTCAAATTCTACTTCTACTCGTCAGCAGCGTCAGAATCAGCGGAGGTCTCCAAACAGTCCTGAAGGAGCGGCCCATCAGTTTGACCCAATCCCAATGACTTACGGTCAATTGTGGTCTCATTTTGCCCGGAACTCAATAATGACACCCAGAAAGACCAGAGCCACGAGGTCTCGGCCCTGTGGGATCAATCCAAATACCATATGTGAGTTTCATAATGGAGCACTGGGGCATCCAATTGAAGAGTGCAAAGTCTTCCAGGAAAAGGTTCAAGAGATGATCGACTACGGGGTGTTGACCTTCAATGGAGGAATCCCATCTGTGGACGGAGTACCTTTGTGCTGATAGAAAACTCAAGAAAGTCCTTTCCAAATCAGTTTGTTACTGGAGCCTGGGACCAGTTCCTCCATACACCTGATCATTCGATGCTTTGGAGCTATCCTCTCAGATGTTTAGCTCGTCTGCTGCTTTTCATATGTATTTTTCTATGTTTTGTTAATGCATTTGTTTTGGCATGTAAGAACTTATTTGTTTCGAATGATTAATGCAATGAATATGTTTGTCTTGAAGTAATCCATTCGTATTCACTCATAATGCTTTTTCAACTTTATAATGCCAACATTATCCCATCTCTTGCCTAGGCAGAGAATTGGAGGGAGGATGACGAAATTAAAACACAAATTCTTTAGTTGAATGCTTTTGAATAAAATCCTACTGACGATGTATAGGCATTGTTTCAAATTCCCAAACACTGGAGAAATAAGGAGTTCATCCATAGTCAACCACTTCGAGCCTAGAAGTAGGAGTTTCTTTCAGATATTTCAAAACCCTTACGCTTAACCTGGGGCAGGGTAGTGTTCAGCTAATCTGGTTACACATTCAAATCATAAGATGAAACATCCCATCAAGGAATCCACTACAATTAATAACTTGACAGTCACAACTTTCAACCTTCCATTGATTAAAAAAAAAGAGAAAATAAAATCCCGCTAAGTCAAGCACCCAAAAAAAGACTTAGGCAAAAATCAGGGACCAAAGAGAAATTTGAGTTAGAAGAGGCCTTTCAATCCTCAACTTCAAATACATAAGATTTAGTGACCGCCATACCAAAATCAAAGGGTCACCAATATCCACGAAGAATAAATAAGATGACTGTCATTTCAAGCGGACCTTGGAGCATCATCTATACGCTATCAAGACAAATATATGTGTCAATTTAGCTGAACCTAGGATTGGAGAACATCACGGAGAGTGGGTGGGCACCAAATAAACTTTGAGCCTTTATCCTTTGTTTCTAAAACCGTGAACCAAACCACATTACAACCCTCAAAAGTCCTAATTGAAGTAGGGTTTATTTCGAAAGCACACTCGATGAGAAAGTGTTTCCCGACTCCCATGAGCTTGGCTCAAAAATTTGTGTTGGCTTTATAAAAAATGAATATCACCTCCTAGCTAGTGATTCGGTCACAGGCTATTGTGAAAATCTTTTCAAAAAAAAACAAAAAAAACTTTGAGACAAACACGTATGTTGCATTAGCAGTCTTAAATCTTTTTGCTTGTTAGCATTTTCTTGATATCATAGAAGCCTATGTTTGAGTATCAGTGACGAGCTTAATCTCTTGAGATTTGAAACTCTGATGAGTAGTTGAACAACCATTTCAGAGAATGATCATCCCCAAGGGCAAGTTGTTTGAAGACTTTGCCAGACAGGGGCAAGTTGTTTGAAGACTTTGCTAGACAGG
The DNA here is from genome assembly GCA_963966055.1 of Lathyrus aphaca. Classification (NCBI taxonomy): domain Eukaryota; kingdom Viridiplantae; phylum Streptophyta; class Magnoliopsida; order Fabales; family Fabaceae; genus Lathyrus; species Lathyrus aphaca. The sequence continues at coordinate 139,502,693 of OZ014525.1, read as the reverse complement.
GGCATTTTGCTTGAAGACCTTGCCAGACAGGGGCATGTTGATTGAAGACTTTGCCGCATGAGCATGTTTGTTTGAATACTTTGCCAGTCAAGGGCAAGTTACTTGAAAACTTAGCCAGCCAAGGGCAGGTTGCCTTAATACTTTGCCAGATATGGGCATGTTGCTTGAAGACTTTGCTAAATAGGGGCAAGTCGTTTCCCAATTTGTGCTTACACATTCTTGTCATCCCTAAAGGGATAGGTATTGAAGACTCATTTGTGCCAAGTACAGTTAATCTGAGGCAGTGACGTCGAGATTCGACGAATCTCTACAAGAGTTTGAAGACACTGGGGTATCGTGAATGCCAAGTCTTCTATAAAATCCTCTTGAGATAATCTTTTCTCACAAACCATTTTTGTGGGCGCATGACCACGTGTTCCCCTAAGCAAGATGCTCTTGGGATTTGCCTTGCAAGTATCTCCAAATGACGGGGTCTTCACGCCAAGTTGCTATGGTATGTCAGGGGCATGACTCATTATTTTCTGGTGGATTTCTTTTACTACTTAGTGCTTCCAGTGAGTTACTAAGTCTAGTACTCCCAATTGAGCCTTGATTCTAGCTTCTCCAGCTGAATCTGATTTTCTCTCCCCAACGGAGTACAAATTTACTTCACCCTAAGCAAACGTAGTTTGTATGGTCGCTTCCTCCTGATAGATGTTGAAGTTAGAAGACTTGCCTGATTTTATTTCCCAAATGAAGTATATTTCTCCCCTCGAAGAGATTTGAGCTTTATAGCAGGACTTGTTCCATGGATGGCTCTTTACCCTATCCTCAGTGATTGCGTACACTTTGACGGGATTGGTCGAGTATCCGTTTGTTGTGATGTTTATTTCATCACCAATCTATCTTATGTGTCTGTTTTGTCTGTTTGTCAGCATAAACATCACATATACATACATGTACATCATATTCATATTCATATGCATATTCATGTCGCATTCATTAATGCATACCTCCTTCACATTGGTCGTGTTTATCCCCAAGTGAGGTGTCTCTCTCCGATAGAGTTGTCGGCCCTAGGCAGAAGATGTACATTCTTTCTAATTCCCCACTGAGTTCTTACCCTCGTGGAAGATTTTTGCTTTAGTTCCCCTTTCCACACTTGGATAGGATAAATCCCCAGTTGAGTTCATTCCTCATGGGTTGGTGTCTCGCTTGACAGTTTCTTTCCAGCTCGTTCCTGGATTGAATTTTGGTCTTTGGCAATTTTGATGATTGAACTACCAATTGGCAAGTGCATTTATTTTGCACCTGTTATTGATTTGTCTCTCAGAAGAAATTTATTGAAGATTCCCACATTAAAGACAAATTTATGCTCTCCAGCAGTGTTGTTGCAACATTCCCTTGGAGTATTTACGCCTGACCACAAGTGGCAGTCTCTTTATTCGAGAAGCTTGTTTCGTCCTAGAATTTCTAAGTGGAATCAACAAGTGGCAGTCTCTTTATTTGAGAAGCTTGTTTTGTCTTCGAACTTTTGAGTAAATCAACAGATGGCGGTCTCTTTCCGAGCAGTCGTTCCATACCCAGCAATTCCAGATGGAAAGTGGATTCATTTTGCACCTTCGGATGCTTAGTTTCCCAGAAGAAATGTATTGAAGGCTTCCATTGAAGACAAACTTTGTTTTCCAGCAGTGTTGTTGCAACATCCTCTTGGAATACTTATACCTGACAACAAGTGGCAGTCTCTTTATTGGAGAAGCTTGTTCTTATCCCTGGACCTCTAATCGGAATCAACAAGTGGCCGTCTCCTTATTTGAGAAGCTTGCTTCTTATCCATGGATTTCCCAGTAAATCAAAAGATGGCATTCTCTTTTCGAGCAGTTTGTTCATCCTCAGCAAGGTTTATGTTCTATCAAATGGCATCTCCCCTGTTCAGCGGAGAAGTTTGGTATGAATTCCAATTTTCAACAAATGGCATCTCACACAGACAAGGTGAGAAGTTTGTTCGGCAAATGGCATCTCATCTAGACAAGGTGGGAAGTTTGTCGTGATTCCAATTTTCAACAAATGGCATCTCATCCAGACAAGGTGAGAAGTTTGTTCGGCAAATGGCATCTCATCTAGACAAGGTGGGAAGTTTGTCGTGATTCCAATTTTCAACAAATGGCATCTCATCCAGACAAGGTGAGAAGTTTGTTCGGCAAATGGCATCTCATCCAGACAAGGTGAGAAGTTTGTCGTGATTCTTTATTTTTCCAACAAATGGCTATCTCTCCCAGACAAGTTGAGAAGTTTGTTGTGATTTTTCCGATTTCCGTCAAATGGCCATCTCTTCCATACAAGTCGAGAAGTTTGAGCGTGAAGTTGTTCTTCATCATATGGCTGTCTCTTTCAGAAGAAGGGAAGTATGATGAATGTTCTATCAAATGACTATCTCTTCCATACAAGTTGAGAAGTTTGATATGAATTTCTTTTATTTTTCCAACAAATGGCTATCTCTCCCAGACAAGTTGAGAAGTTTGTTGTGATTTTTCCGATTTCCGTCAAATGGCCATCTCTTCCATACAAGTCGAGAAGTTTGAGCGTGAAGTTGTTCTTCATCATATGGCTGTCTCTTTCAGAAGAAGGGAAGTATGATGAATGTTCTATCAAATGGCTATCTCTTCCATACAAGTTGAGAAGTTTGTTGTGAAGTTCCCAATTTCCGTCAAATGGCCATCTCTTCCATACAAGTCGAGAAGTTTGAGCGTGAAGTTGTTTCTCCATCATATGGCTGTCTCTTTCAGAAGAAGGGAAGTATGGTGAGAGTTTTGTTCAATGGCATCCTTAGTTGAATCTCGGCGGAAGATTTAGCAACGGGTGATTCCTTTTATTTCTGGCAAGTCTCGGTAGAAGATTTCCAGTCTGCCTCGGCAGAAGATTTCCAGTCTACCTCGGCAGAAGGTATTTACTTTATATGATCTCGACGATGGCATCCTTAGTTAAATCTCGGCAGAAGATTTAACAACAGGTGATTCCTTTTATTTCTGGCAAGTCTCGGCAGAAGATTTCCAGTCTACCTCGGCAGAAGGTATTTACTTTGTATGATCTCGACAATGGCATCCTTAGTTAAATCTCGGCAGAAGATTTGGCGACAGGAGTATCCTCAGTTAATCCTCGGCAGTAGGAATTTCATTTTAGTATACCTCGGCAGAAGGTATCTCATTCTTAGAATCTCTGGTAATCTCGGCAGAAGACTTCCAGCAGACTTCAACATAATTTGTTTTCGTTCCAAGATCTCGACAGTAGATTTTTGGTTCATTTAGGATACCTCGGCAGAAGGTATTCCATTTTTAAATTCTCTGGTCATCTCGGCAGTTAGATCTCCAGTAGACTTCGAAAGAATTGGTTTTCGTTTCAGAATCTCGGCAGTAGGTTTCTGTTTCGTTTTGATACACCAACAGAAGGTTTTTCCAAATGAGGTTTCAAATCTCGGCAGTAGATTTCCTCAAAGTGGAATTTTGTTCAAAGATTCGAGTCATCTTAGGACCTGTAGACGGTTGTCGTCTGATTTCGCTCAAGGTGGAAATTTCTCATGTGGATTGTACTCCATTCATACGCATCTAATCCCCAGTTGTGTCAATGTGTCTTTCTCGATAGCATTGTAGCTTTGTCTTGCATTTTTGCATTGCGCATCATGTCATTTCATTTGCATTTTTCAGTCAAAATTTTAGGTATTCTGATATTTAATCATCTTCCATCTTGAATGTCCAAAAAACCTCTTTGTTACTCAGACATTCAGATTCAGGATGATTAAATAGGGGCAGCTGTCATACCCTAAATTTTGACCAAAAATTTTCAATTTTTGTTCATTTTTGACGTGTTTCCGTTAATTTATCGAAAATTGATCGTTTTGCATTTTTAAGTTAAAACATATCATCAATCATTGATTATTGTACTTTGTTCGATTTTATTCAATATCATTTTATTTTATACTTGATTTCAGAGGATTAAATTAATTTTAGAAATCAGTTAGTTTTCTGGTTTGTTCCTTTTAAATCGTTTCCTTCATTTATTTACTGTAATTTAAGTTTACATCTTAATTTAATTTCTTTTTATTTTTAATTTTAGTTATTACTTTCTAAAAGAATCAATTTGAGTTTAGTTTAGGTGTTCTAATTAGTTTATTAAACTTGCTAATTTTATTTTTTAATTTTTTTGACCATTTAGGATTAACTTTAATTTTGCTTAAAGTTGAATTTAATTTAATTGTTCATTTAGTTTATATCTTGATTAGTTTATAACAGTTATTGTTATTTTGGTATTTTTGTTACTTCTACTTTTTATTTATTATTTTAATTATTAGATTATTTTAATCAATTTGGTTTTATTTGGTTGAGTTGGAATTGTTCTAGTTAGTTTTAGAGTGTACTTTTTTGGTCCCAAGTCAAACAACAACTCCCCACATTACTCCAAGCCTGCTCTACCTACACTAATACAGCCAAGCTTTGCACATAGCCCTGTGTTATTCTTTCACCAAAATGACAATTCAAAAACCTGCAAAGAGAAAAGTAGAAGAAGGACTTTTTCAAGAACTTTTTCTGCAAAAAAGAGGGGGCCCTGCTCAGAGACCGATTTTCAAAAAAAACACAGCCTGCAACACAAAAGAGAGGACAGAAACACTTCAATAAAAATCGGTGAAGCAACACCAGCAAGGGGGGGATCCGACCAAAACACCATTTTTTCTTCAAACCACCTCACCACTTCCTCTCAAACAAACAACACACAAACCACTTCAAACCTTCCACCATTTCACCTCCACCCTTCCTGCAAACGAAACCTTCGAACGAGCCCCTCAACCATCGTCAAACAACCAGCACCACCAAACAAAATGTTTCCAGGTACCCACTCCTTCGAACCCTCTTCACCTCATACTTCCTTCACCTTGGTCGTCCTCCCCAAAACCAGAACAAACCATCCGCAAAAACTTTCTACCTAAAAACCTTCATCCCTTCAGCTACCCCTTTGTTTTTCTCACACCAACGCCGTTGTAAGAGAACCTTGCACCGCTCCGTCCGTGCAACTCAAAGCAACGTCTTCCATTTACAAAAACTACATTCATCTGCTTTTCACAAATAATCGTGATTTCAAAACTTCAGTGTACCTCTTCCACCAACACCACCGAGTTATAGCTAGAAAAATGGACAATGAGATGGAGAAAGAATTTATTTTAGATAACAAAGAAGCAGAATCAATGTTACAGAAAAAGCACTTATCAATGCTAGATCGTCTCTCCATCCGCCACCGCGAACAAACCCTTTTCCTCTCCACCAAATCCGCCCCCTAAATCGCCGTTGTGGATCCCATCCGCCACCATCACAACCACCAACGAAGCCACGCCGTCAACATCCAACCGCAACCGACGCCGCGACGAACCTTCAAAACCATCGTGAGAAAATCACCGAGAGAATCCGAGCGACTAAATCGAAACAAGGAGGATGAAGTCGCCGATTGAGGTAAGAAGAGCCGAGAAACTGTGGCGACGGCGTTCTCACGAGGAAGAAGACGAGTTGTGAACAGTGAGGAGTCACCGCCGCGGCTGAGGTTTTTTAGGAAATATAGAAAGAAGTTTCATTTTTGTGAACAAGATGACTGATGAAAAAAGGAAACTTGCGATTGGTTTCTGTGTTTCATTTATCTAATTAATTATTTTATTGAATTTATTTCTTTTTTTATTATTAATTTTTTTTTTGTGTTTTATATAAAAGACAGGTCTAGGTATGGTTATTGATGGGCTTGCCTACGTTTGGATCTCTTCTACCACCCCAGCCAACGGGCATACCCCCTCCCTGTTTTTTTGTTTTTTTGTTTTTTCTTGGATAACTTTTAATTAGTCTTTTTTTTTTAATAATGCTTGCTTATTTTTTTTTTTATGTTAATTAAAATTCTAATTGTTTTTTTTAATTTTTAGAAATTTAATTTACAGAATTTTATTTAGAAATTGTTTAGAATCTTCCTAGTTTCATTATTTTTGTTTATTTATTGCTAAGTTTTGGTTTTATTAGAATTTTCAATGTCAATCGTTATTAATCCTGGATGTTAACTTTTGATGCTCATTTTGTTCAATTGTTGATAGAGTTTCAGTTGAGTATGATTTAAGTTTACTTGCTAGAACTTTAATTGAAGTAACCATATGGATGTGTGATATTGAACACTTGAGAGTTAGTCGGATTGATGACGGTGAAGTTTCTGACGAGTATTTTTGAGATTCGTTGCGCGTGCATTGAAGAGGCGGCGGACCTTCTCCGTTAGCTATCACTAAAACTCGATGTTATCTCTCTTTTGCGCCTCACTATAGTCTTGATGCTACATTTGCGTTTATCCTTATACCATCACCATCGTGTCTAAACCGTAGAACACCGTAAAAAACTTTCAAACTAATTAATTTACGAAAAAAGGAACCCCGGAGTCTAGCATTCCGCACGTTCTGGATTGAACCGCAAATGGGCTAGCCTCACGCGTTGGTTCAATCACCATTCGTACAAAACAATTCAATTCATCTTAATTAATTTACGAAAAAAGGAACCCCGGAGTCTAGCATTCCGCACATTCTGGATTGAACCGCAAATGGGCTAGCCTCACGCGATTGTTCAATCACCATTCGTACACCAAAATATTCAAATCTTTAATTAAATCGATTTACGAAAAAAGGAACCCCGGAGTCTAGCATTCCGCACGTTCTGGATTGAACCGCAAATGGGCTAGCCTCACGCGTTGGTTCAATCACCATTCGTATAAAAAACATCCAAATCATTTATTTATTTAAATTAAATCACGAAAGACAGAACTCCGGATTCTAGCATTCCGCACGTTCTGGATTGGACCGCAACTGTGCTAGCCTCACGCGATGGTTCAATCACCATTCGTATTCAAAACAATTCAACAATCTTAAAGGATCAGGCATGATTCATCTTGATAGGAAAGTTGTTCCTCCTATCCCCACAAACACAAACAAAAATCTTACAAAACAATTACTTTCAAAGGAAGAATGTCGCATTGCTTGTCGATACTTATATCCAAGTTTAAAGCTTCTTCCGTTTTTATTTACTTTCAAAGGAAGAACGTGGCATTGCTTGTCGATACTTATATCCAAGTTTAAAGCTTCTTCCGATTTTATTTATTCTCAAAGAAAGAATGTGGCATTGCTTGTCGATCTTATATCCAAGTTTAAAGCTTTCTTTCGATTTCTCATTTCTCAAACGTTTGTGGTGGAATAGGTGAGATACTTCTCTTAGAGATGACGACCTGTCTCTTTCTTTCAAATACAAATTAAAACTTACCAACCAATTCAAATCATTTTCATAATTAATTAGCGAGTAACTGAACTCCGGAGTCTCGCACTCCGCACGTTCTTGAATGCAACCGCAACATGGGCTAGCCCCACGCGTGGTTCATTCGCCCTCTCGTTTTAAAACATCTTTAACAAAGATCAAACATCTTTTCTCAAAACGAATATTGTTTAAATCTTTCTATCTCGCAAACAAGCTAGCGCTTCAGCCTCCTATCGTGAGCAGATAAGCCAACGCTTAGCAGTAGAATGCATTTCAAACAATCGTTCAATAAAAAAACACAAATCGTAGTAGCACGAACTACGAATCTCTGACTTTCCCATTGCACAAGGGAATACGTAGGCACGGGGATTTTAATCCTTCGCGAGCATAATAATAAAAAACTCAATCTTTTCTCCGCCATAAAGCACAATAATAAAAAATTAACTATCTCTCTGTCACAATAATTAAAAGAAGACAATAATAACAAGTTAACATTTTAAGCGCAAACTAGACTAAGAGGTTCCCGTTGAGTACAACGGACGTGAGGGGTGCCTAACACCTTCCCTTTGCGTAACTGACTCCCGAACTTAGATCAGTGGTTTCGTAAACCATTTCTTATCCTTTATTTAGGTTGTGTCTATATCTTCCTTTTCTCTCGTAGGATAAATAGAATTAGGTGGCGACTCTGTTGTTTTGTTTTAGGATCGTATTTTTCGAGGTGCGACAATATGGCGTGTGTTTGAACACTTGGATTTGATTGCAAATGGATTGATCAACTTCTGATCTTCAAGTTGCAGAAACAAAGCTTCTTTAAGGTTTTAAAGAATGATTATGGGTTGGAAGTGTTCCAGAGGTGATCTAAGTATTTGAACACCTCACAAACATCATATGTGATATGTGTGCACAATTGGTTTGAATTGATAGTGGCCATAACTCAAAAACCAGCAGTGATTGCTCAAAATATCAAGTTTTGAGTCTTTAGGAGCAAAGGAGAGAAAGCTTGGAGATCAGAGGCTTTGGTGTAATTTTTATGATCAAATGAGGTCTCTATTTATAAGAAACAATGTTGAGATTACTTAGCTCTTAAGTCTTGAAGAGATGAGGTCACAATTGTGAGTCATGCTTTGTAAAAATATCTCTTACACATGAAATGATGAATTTCTCAAATAGCTCAGCTATGCAGCAGCAAATTTCACGTTCCTCAGAAGTTTTATGCTTGGATTGTGTCCACCTATTATTTGTTGAACAAGAGATCCAATAATATGCCATTTTGGAGCTTGGTGACCCTTGGATCAAAATGCATAATGTTAAAATTCATGAATGTCATTTTGGTGAATTCCATGGTGTGATCATGAATTTGCAAGTTTGATCAGGTTTGCAATGATTGTTTAGATGCTTAAACCAACTTGGCATTGTCCTTTGTTTCAAAAAATCAGATTTCAAAAGTTTATGAAAATCTGTTTTTTGTAAAACAGTTTGAGATGGCCACTTTGATCCATGATTTCTTCATGTAAAAGCAAAATATTTTCATGCCAATTGGTTTTTTGAGTTGTTGGCAACATTTGCAACAATATTGGTGTTTTGAAAAGGATTTGAATCATCTTAGAACTAGGTGAAAAATCCATCCAAGTTTTGGTGTTTTGCTGATTTTGTACTTAGACATATTTTGTCTAAGTGTTGAAAAATCAATATTTTTCTTGATTTTGATCCATCTTCAACTTAAAATCCATAATGAATTGGAGTTTTTTGTAGTTGAATTATTTGTATTTTGTGATGAGATCTTTCATATGAGCTTTGGTTCGCCAAAATCTGATGCTTGGATCACAAGTTATGATGCTTGGAAGTAGGCCACTTGAACACTTTTTTTTCCATATCTCATATAATATATATCTAGAATAATATCTTACAAGTGTTTATTTGGTACTGACACCATCATAAGTGCCTAATAGTATAATTCACATTCTTGACCAATTCTAAAAACAATATTATCTATGGTGCAAGGCATGGAAATTATACTAAAAATAAAATACTAAGATCAATACAATATAAATTATTGTAAAAAGATAAATACACGTCAGAAACTAAATCTATGCTTCTCTAGAAACATCCCGAGCATAGCTCCACTTCTAAATCAAACTTGCAAATAAAACCTGAAAAGCAACAACAATAGTGGGGTGAGATATCAACATCTCAGTGAGTTCCTTATCTTAGAGTTCTCTCGGCTCTAAAGGTTCGAATCTAAACATTCTGCAAGATCTCTGGTTACTTCCCAATAACTTACAAAAACAAGATGGAAAACGTCCATACAACGCTCTCAACACCTTACATGGGACTCGGTGGAATACCAATCGTAAGTGTTATCGACAAGACTTCTTATGGGACTCGGTGTAATACCTACCACAAGTCACTACCTAAGTCTTTACGGATTCTTCCCGTGGGACTCAACATAATCCACCTCAAGACTTACTCAAGACTTCAGCGGCAAGGCTTCCCGTAGGACTCAGTGTAATACCCACCACAATTAACTATCATGCTTCTCGTGGGACTCAATGTAATATTCACCATAAGCCTAAACCATTCTTCCCATGGGAATCAATGTAATACCCACCACAAGCCTAAACCATGCTTCCCGTGGGACTCAGTGTAATACCCACCACAAGCCTAAACCATGCTTCCCGTGAAACCCAGTGTAATATCCACCACAAGCCTAAACCATGCTTCCCGTGGGACTCAGTGTAATACCCACTACAAGCCTAAACCATGCTTCCCGTGGGACTCAGTATAGTACCCACAACAAACCTAAACTTGGCAAGACTTCCCGTGGGACTCAGTGTAATACCCACCCAAGCCTAAACTCGGCAAGACTTCTCGTGGGACTCAGTGTAATACCCACCACAAGTCACTACCCGCCTCACCCACAATACCTCAAGCCTTTAAGGATGCTTCCCGTGGGACTCAGTGTAATAACCACCACAAGGCTTACTCAAGACTTTACGGAAGACACCTTGCAATACACGTCAACGATTTCGCATCAACCAAGGGGTTTCCTAACATCTCATAAGTTATACCATCTAAAAATTTCTAGTTACATTATTAGGCCATACTATTGGTTTATGGTAAGATTTCCTCACATTACTTTAAATTACATGTTTTATGGTTCACGTATTATATTATAATATCGATACTTTTAGTCAGCATAAAATAAATAAATATTTTCTACTTTAAAAGTAATATTTTCCTCTACCATTGGATAGTACATTGTCATAACTTTCCAACGATATAAAGTTTGCCTCAATCAGATACCCGAGTAAAAAGTTACGGATTTTCTAAGAAATGCCATTTTTCAGAACATAACAGTGGTAACCGGTTACTACCCAGAGGGTAACCGATTACCAGTGTAAAATTCGCCCAGAAACTCAATTTTTCAATGGGTAACCGGTTACTTGCAGACAGCAGTCAAAAATGTTGCGTTTTTCTTCATAGAAACCCCTCCAAACTCACCCAAAACATAATGGATCATCCAATCAATCTTAGTAGGTTTAATATACATATAACCCGACTATTCTACCCGATTATTTCCGCATATCATCCATTAGATTTCATGATTTAGCAATTTTTATCAAATTGACCTAAAAAACTTTAAACTCAAGAAAACTTCTAAAACAGAAAGTACTAACTAGAACCCACCTTGCAATCAACGTGAAGTTTGGTGAAGATGATCCAAGTTCTCCAAAAATAGCTTTTATGTATCCAACGGATCTAAAAGGCTTCACATATATAAAGTTATATATGTGAAGCCTTGTACTTATAAATGGCTTGTCAAAGTCATGCCAATATTATTGATGATGTATGGAGGTCTTAGCTCCTTTTTCTATGAAAAATTTCATCTGGAGGGCATCAGTTGATTGAAACCCTAATTGGTATTGTGATGGCTTAGGGCCCAGATCATTGAAACTTTTGTACAATCCTTGAAATATTTTCCATCATTTAAGATTCCTTAATCCTTTGATTGGTGATTGAAATATTTAAAATCTTATGTATTAATGATTGGTCCTTTTCCTGAATCCTCTGAGGGACTCAAGAATCCTGATTCATTGCGGGGATACTGTTCAAACTAGTCTGACACAGTCCTTTGGTCAGTGGATTTCCTTTGATGAGGCATATATCTAAGGGTTAAAATTTAGGGTATGAAAAGGATGACATAAATCTTTTGGTCTAACTTAATGAGGTCACCCACTCTTAAATTTAACACACAAATATATCTAAAAAATTAACTAATTTTAGTTTGTGGATTAAGCACATGTGTCGGTAATGAGCTGAAGGAAATTGGAAGCAATAGTTCCATGAAAACATGGCAATCATGACTTTTCATTCCATGCAACTTCCCAGTGTTGGTTTTTTCACACCTTGCTAAGTTATAAGCATAACTACTAGACATTCTCAATTCAATTAATCATCGGCAAACTTCTTTAGCTATTTGGGAAGTTAAATTATAAGTTAGACTTCTTATTATCTTTTGTATTTCCTAGGACATTCATCATTTTTTTAATATATTATCAAATAAATTCTTTTCAATACACACAACATCAAGATTATAGCACAACAAATTTTCTTTCCAATATGGGAGGTCCAAAAAATACTTCCTTTTGTCCAATTGTGTGTGATCTCTTATCCTAGAATTGTGCATGCTTTTCCATAGTCTGTGAACTTTGGTATATCACAAAACATGTTCCATACTTCAAGAGAATACAATGGGGGAGGCAGATATATTACTTCTTCACCTTTTTTGAAAGCATACTTGTTTCTTCAAAAGACATAGTTTTATGATAGGAATCTACGGTGATAGTCACACCACAAAATTTTCCCTCCTTTTTTTCAATGTAAACGCCTTTGCATAATCCTTGTAATGTAGACATCCCATTTTACCGTGTACCCCAACCATACAACATGGCTATGTAGGAAAGTTGTTAATATTCCATATCAAAGCAACTTGCATATTAAATTTTTGTTTACGAGATATGTCATAAGTCTAATATTCAATTTGTAACCTCTTTAAATCATCAATTAAAGGTTTAAAAACACATCAAATCATGCATTTGGACTCGACGGTCCTAGAATGAGTCAAGTTAAAAACATCTAAGGTTTTGTCATGCAGACCTCATGGGGGAGGTTGTAAGGGGTAACATTAACTGGCCAACAAGAATATCTAATTGTTGACGCTTGGACATGTAAAGTAAAACCATCAAAGCGCATCTGAGTCTGACATTTATGGGTTCCACAGCAGATTCAATATGTATACGACCAAAGTGCTTCCATGCCCCACCATAACGTGGGTGTCGCATTGTTCCTGAACTATTTTTTTGTCTGATACCATGTCATTCAAGTAGCATTATGCATTGAAGCGAACATTCATTACATCCTTGGTATTATCGAAAAATAAATCATTGATTTCACTACTACACATCTTTGCTTCGATTAATTACTTTATTGATAACTAGATACATTAAAGTGTTACAAAACATACATTCCTCTAATGCCCGATCATTTGTACCAAACTCATTGTCATAGAACAACATGCAGTCTCTAATGCAGCAATCAATATTTCTTACTTCTAAACCCAAATTCGACACCAACCTCTTTGCGTCATAAAAACTTGTAGGAAATTTTTCTTTCATAGGAGACGCGTCCAACATCATTTGAGTAAAGAATTCAAAATATTCATCAGGAATATTCTAATATGACTTCGCGGCTAATAGTCTCAGACACACTAATAAGTTAGAGTCCAATAACTCTCAAACACTAGCGTATTAATTTCTTTCAACAACTGATAACAATTATGCGCTTTCTCATTTAGAAACTCTTACCCATCAAAATCTTGTTGTTCATCATATGTCACATTCAACCAAAAGGCATCGCGAACCAGATCATCGATTAGATTAAATTTTTCTTCATATTCCATATGTGATCGACTACTTGAACCATGTTGTGTATTACTAGTATTTGATACATTACTCGATAGTTCGTTTACATTTGATATCCAAACCTAATAATTTTCCATAAAAGCCTTTCACTTCAAATGATTTTCTATTTCTTCTAGATTACTAATTATAAGTCTGCATTCACTTTTAATACACTGACATCTTACTCGTCCTTCTCTTCGACAACATTATTGAGCTAATGCAAATGCAATAAACACTTTAACTCCTTCAAAATGTGGTTCATCATAGGTCACATCCAACTATGATAGCAATTATAATATTCCATACTACATGTTTACAACATCGTTACCATTATAATCGCCAAAAGGTTGTAATTACTCACTTCACCTATTCAAGAATTTTAGTCAATTATATCAAATAACTAGCACGTATATAAAAAACATTAACTAAACAAAATAAAAATTTATATGGATTACTCATGATCTCATGATTATTTAAATACTAATATATATATATATATATATATATATATATATATATATATATATATATATATATATATATATATATATATATATATATATATATATATATATATATATATATAATTGTCTGTGTTGTTAAAAATGTTTAATGTGAAGGAAAATGATTTGTTGTTTCTGGATTTTGGCCTAGAGTCAAGAAATCTTAGTTTTGGGCTTGCCTTGGAAGGAATGAATCCCTTTGATAATATGAATACTAACCATTCTTCGTTGAATGTTCTTTTCATGATTTACAACCTATCTTATTGGTTGTGGATGAAGTGCAAGTATATGCAGTTAAGTATGATGATTTATGCACCAAAACAACCTGGAAATGCCATAGATATTTATCTAAGTTCATTAATTGAATATTTAATACTTCTGTGGGAGAAATGTTTTGACGTTAATGAAGCATATTGTGGTGAAAAGTTTAAGATGTGTGCAATGTTAATTTGCATAGACAATGATTTTCCTGCATATGGTAATTTTGCTGGATACAATGTCAAAGGACATAAAGTGTATCCTATATTTGAATCGAATAACTGTTTTCACCAACTTGAGTTTGGAAAAAAATATCGTTTACCTTGGGCATCAAAATTTTCTAAAATCCAATCATCCTTATCGTAGATTGCGGAAAGCTTTTAACGGAGAACGAGAGTTTGATATTGCTTTAAAACCTTTAACCGGAGATGAAGTTTATCAACGACAAGAAAACCTTATTTTTTGCCTTTGGAAAGAATAAAAAAGGTCATGTTGGTACAAATATTTGGAAAAAGAGATTGTCGTTCTTTGATATTTCGTATTAGTATAGTCTCGATATAATACATTGTTTTGATGTGATACACATGGAGAAAAATTTGTGTGATAGTTTGATAGGAACACTTCTAAAAGTTTCATGCAAGACAAAAGATAGTCAGAATTTCCATATAGATATGGTGGATAGTTGGCTCCAGAAGTTAGAGGAAAAAATTTATTTGCCTCCGGCATGTCACACCCTACTAAAAAGGAAAGAAAAGTTTTTGCGAGTTTTTGAAACTAACATTAAAGGCGTCAAGCTAAGCGCATGAAAAAAAAGTGTTTGTTGGGAGGCAACACAATCCATTTTTGAAACTTTTTATTTCTTGGATAGTTTTTCCTTAGGAATTAGTCGAGCAATAATATTGGAAAATCTTTAAGTGACAAAAAACCAAGAGTTCCTCGCTAAGCACACTTTGGCATGGGCCAAGTCTCGCTTGGAAAATTGTGTAACAACACAGTCGAGAAGCACGCTAACTCTAACTCGCTCAGCGACATTGAAGCCCCTAAGCAAAAGGCTCGTTATAGAATTTTGGGAAACAAAGTCAGAATTGATTTCACTCATTTAAAACAAATATAAATTCTTTCTTCACTACACCTACAATTGAAAAAACCCTAAGAAACATAAAGAATAGTGCTCTCATAACTTGATTCCAAAAATTACATCAAATTTACTCTTTTCGATTCCATTTCAGAGTTACTGCATTGATTTATAATTTATAACAACATGAACCTTGTTGCAAAAATATAGTATTCTCCTAGTTTAGAAATGATATAGGAAGAGCATAACTGCTTCATAGTTGTTGATTTTATGTTGAGAACAAATGCATGACTGATTATCTAAACTGATAAAATATGATGAGCACTAGGGTATAAGCTTAAAGTTTAACATACTGAGAACTCTAGGTTGCTAAGAATAGGAACAAAATTCATTTATCTTGAGTACTATTGGTTTCCTGAGTATATTCTATTAAAAAATATTGGATCTTTTTACTTGGTCGTTAGAAAACAGTAATTGGGATTATGATGAGATAGCCACAAACATTTGTTAAGCATGTTACAGAGACACCGTCCATGCTTCCCTTGAAGATAGACATGTGACTGATCGAAAAGATTGGATCTTTTTGCTAGGCATTTAGAAAAATGTAACTAAGATTATGATCAGATATCCACAAACCTCTACAAAGAAGGGAAACCCATATGCTTCTAAAGAGTTAATCGATCCATCCTATCCCAAATTTGGATGACATTTATTCTCCACAACATTGCCCCAAAAGAGTCATATTTAATCCACAACTCTCTAGACTGCACAACTTATATGATACATCCTTAAAATAACCTACTTTTTTTCTTACACACTTTTTTAAACACAATAGAAGTTTTCTACGATGGAAAAAAATCATATTTGAAAGTTATGAGAAGTTATATGTGACATTCATCTCAAATAGAGTTTGAATGTTGTTCTATCATATTGTGTGAAGTTAGTCTTTTTTCACTTTTAATAGATCAACTTTTACTAATTTTATACATATTATTTAGTAGCTTAAAATTATTGTAATTTTAAAAGGAAATATGGTCATAAATAACATTACACGGTGTTTTTAAAAGAATATCGATCATCAAACAAACGAGAGTATTGAGTCACTAGTGTATTGATCGAATCACTGAATTATTGATCAAATTGCATGACTAAATTAAATTAAATTGGATTTAGGGGTTCAATCTAAATGGAGGTTGTTTCATAGCTATTCTTCAATTTGCGGACGACACTCTTTTGGTGGGAGATTGTTGTTGGAATCATTTGTGGGCCATTAAATCGGTTTTCAGAGGCTTCAAGATGGTGTCGGGTTTAGGAATCAATTTCCACAAGAGTAAGTTGATTGGTATTAACTCTCCTCTTAATTACTTGGAGGCCGCTTCTTTATTTTTATCTTGTAGAATGGAGAGAAGTGAATTTTCTTTTCTTGGGATTCCGATTGCAGCTAATCCGAGAAGGATCACAACTTGGGCTCCTTTAGTTTCAAAATCGGTCATAGCTACAATTCATGAGTATGTTTTGTCTGCATGTCTGGTCCAATTGATAACAGATACTATCAGAAATTCCATCGAGTTAATGGCAACAGTAAATGGAGGCACATCTTTGCAAGGCACAATCTTCACTCCAGCTGTTGTTTCGGCAACTACTGTACGTCTTTTGGAACCAATTGTGGAGCAAAATCAAAGGCTCATCATCGATTCAACGGCAAGAGCTCAGGGCGGTATAACTCAGTAGGACACAGTTAACATTTTAGCAGTTGTATCGGCAGTTTCTACATGGATTTTGGATCCAGTTTCACAGTAAAATCAAAGGGGTTTTGTGGCTGGTACAACAACGGTTCCACAGGGAGAAACAGAAGACAATTCTCTTTTGAATGAGTTGTTTAATCTCATTCAAGGTGCTATATTGGATGTCAACAAAATGGATAGTCCAGTTTGGAGTTTGGAAGGTAATGGTACATTTTCTGTTAATTCATATTACAAGTTTATATGCAAAATGCGCACTCCTTTTGGTCCTTCAAACAAGAACGACTCGACTCATGGTTTGATATGGAAGATTGTGGCTCCTTTAAAGGTCAAAGTTTTTGGATGGAGGTGTTTTACGAACAAACTTTCTTTGAAGGATGTTTTATCGAATAGAGGTATCATTTTGTCGGGTTCAAACAATTATTGTGTTCTTTGTGTTAATCACACAGAAATTCATTTGCATTTCTTTTATCTTTGCCCGGTGGCTAGTTTAGTGTGGAAAGAAGTTTCAGATTGGATAGGTTTTTCTGACATCAGTGGAAATTGTTTGTTAGGCAATTTTTTGGATTGGTCACGATTTTGCAAAACCAACCATGTTAAATCCGGGAGATAGGGTTGTATTTGGTTGGCGATGTGTTGGAATTTGTGGATCCTTATGAATAATATTATTTTTAGGAATTTCGGTTGGAACGTCATTGATAAAGTTTGGAAGATCAAACACACAGTTTGGAGATGGTTGTTTATTGGTGATATTACACAACCCAATTATAACCTATACGAATTAAAAAAAAAAATCCGTTGTTTATTTGTCCTAAGTGTCAATTGGTGTGTAATCTCTCTTTTAGCCAAGTTCCATCTCGATCCCTTTGTAATCAGGTTTGAGTACCCTTAGTACTCAATTTTAATATATCACTTGCTTATAAAAAAAAATTATATAGTTATTAAACCAGTAGAAACTTACCACATCTAGAAAATGGAAAATTTCAAAATATTATAATTTCACAAATTAATTATATAAATTTAAATTCTAAACATACTAATCATACACAATAAAATAGTAAAAATACAAATTCAAATAAATTTTTGAACAAAATATAATTGCCACATAATCTAAATAAAAAAAATAATTGTCTAATAAATTTAATTCTAAAAAGAAAAATTTATTCAAAATAAATTTTAAACAAAATCTAATTATATTCTAATTTTAAGTTTTTTGAAATTATTAAAATGACATTGTTTTATTTTATAGAAAAAAATAAATATTTAACTTATCGATTTTCTATACCGCAAAGTATTATATATATATATATATATATATATATATATATATATATATATATATATATATATATATATATATATATATATATATATATATATATATATATATATATATATATATATATATATATATATATAGACACAAGATGTACAAAAAGAATTACAATAGCAGTGCTTACAAACCACACCATACTAGAACAATTCCAATCCTAAATATACAGTTAAACACATATTAGCATAAAACACCAACAACCTTGACAAACCAAGGTACCCCAAACTACTCAATAACAGACAGAAATACAACACCTAGCTAATGAGAAACAAAAACTCCTAACAAGAAACTACTCAATAGTAGTAGCATAGTCTGCCAAAATTTTAGCAGCGATTGAAACTATGTATTTTGTTGTTAAACCAAGACCAAGAATCGAATATGAATGCCACAGCACTCAGCAACTTCCTCCCTACAGAACTATGCACTTCACCTCAACGGAACCGCAGTCAACCCTTAGGACACACTCCCGCAAACACCAAAAACATATCAGCCGAGTGTGACACCCGAAAAAAACCAGATCTGAATTACGAATCCAGCTATCGACACCAATAGCTATAATCTGGACTGCAAATAGGACAACACCCCAGAAACCAAGGTAGACACTACCATCCAGAAAAACGCCCAACAACTTATCCACCAATAATTGACGACCCCGAATACCACTCCAAACAAAATTTGAATTCAACACTGGCCTTTAAACTGAATTACATAAAAAAAACTACCACCGCTGGAAGGAACTCTGTCGGTCCACCACCACAACCAGCCAAAACCATATCCACCAACATCCCACCCAACCCCACACAGAAAACTAACACAACACATCAACCCTCCCCTCCAAGCTAACAACAAGTCCCACCTCACACACACATAAACACTTAAAGCATACACCTCCCACTACCATGAAACTATGCATCTTCCAATCGAGATCATAAAATGCCATCAAAAGGCTTTATCTCCCACAAGTCCAAAGGAAAGTTGAACCCTCTCAGATTGTTCTTCAGCCAAGACCATGACAGATATTTGATTTTGTCAATCAACTTCCATATGGTTACATCCTTGTTCATGAAAATCATGTCGTTTTGATAATTCCAAGTCGTCCAAATACACATGAACCAGACACATCCAGCTTCCCTCTACCACACTCTAGCAAAGAGCTAAATTGATTAAAGTTTTTCAACCCTGCATTATGTAGAGTCCTAGAAACGTTCATCCATCTCAAAGTCGCATACCAAATCTCACACGATTTTGGGCATTCGAATAATAAGTGGGAAATAGTCTCCTCACTTCTGCATCCGAACGAGCATACTTTTTGCGATTCAGACAAAATACCTCTTTTAGCAAGATTGTCCTTTGTCGAGATTTTATTTTGCCACTTTCTCCAAACCAAAGTAGGGATGGCAGGAAGACCCAAACCCACGGGCCCCACCCGCACCCAAACCCGAGTCAACGGGTGAAAACCCGATTTGACTGGGTTTGGGTTCGGGTTCGGGTGCCACCCGATATTTCGGGTGCGAGTTTGGGTAGTGTGAAACCCACACCCGAAACCCGAAACTACACCCGTTTAGACTTTAATTTTAATTTTAATTGCATACTTTAATTTTAATTTTAATTGTAGATTGTAGAATTTAATTTTAATTATAATGTTAAGATATTGAAGACCTTAATTTTAATTATAATTAGGGGTGTGCAAAATATTCGGTTGTGTGCAAAATTTTAATTGAAATCTTATTTTGTAAGCAACAATATTATAGTAGTAAATAGAACTTATAATCCTTCTTATAATTAACTAAGTAATATATATATATATATATATATATATATATATATATATATATATATATATATATATATATATATATATACTTGAAAACTAATTAAATTTTTTGAAAAAAAAATTAATTTTGTGTTTTTGTTACGGGTTTGGGTTTGGGTGGAAAAACCCGAACCCAACGGGTGTGGGTGCGGGTGTTATTTTGCCACCCGAATAACCTTTGGGTTCGGGTGTTGATTTCGGGTGCGGGTTTGGGTAGTGTGAAACCCGCACCCGACCCGACCCGTTGCCATCCCTAAACCAAAGAAGAGACCTTAAGTGGCACAATTTTATTCTAAGCAGCTACGACCCTTCTCCTTTCATCTCTCACATTATCTTTTGAGATTAGCTTGTAAGCGTCTTTAACCGCATATTCTTTATTACACCAACTTCAATCATCTTCCGCCTCTTCTCTAAATCTGATTCTATCCGCTTCCCCAATAATTTCCTCTACACATCTCCTTTCCTCCACATTAAGCCTTCGTCCCCACGAAATGTTCAATACCATCCCTTTTGGATTCTTCTGCACCACTTCGCGCACTGTCTCCTCTTTGTGAACGACAAGCATGAACATCTTCGGGAATCTATCCTTCAGAATCTGACCCTCCATCCATGGTTCGCTCCAGAACTGCGTTGTTGTTCCATTGCCTACGTTCCTGCAAAGATTATCTAAAAACCAGTGCAATTTACATACCCCAACCCTGTTTTCTATCTTATTAAGGTCCTGCCACCAACTCGAACTTGCAGACTTCAAAGTATCCCCCTATTATTTATTCCACCATATTTATTTAATAACACCCTAGCCCATAAACGGTCATTTTCAGTATGTAACCTCCATAACCACTTGCCTAATAAAGCAATGTTAAAAACTTTTAAATTTTTTTAACCCTAAACCTCCTTCCTTCCTATTTTTATTGATTAAATAGGTTATTAAATTCAACAATTAAATTAAATTATTATTATTTTGATTCCTATTCGACCGATCATTCCGGACCGATGGACTGATTTTTAAAATAATTAAATTTAGAAACTTAAATGTTAGTTGGTTGTATCAAATAACCCACTGCATCAATAACGAGCTCATCAAACTTACTTTCGAGTAGTTGCATAATAGATGGAACAAGCCTCTGATGAATAAAACCTTCAACAATAATATTAATAATCGCAAATGATTATTTACAACTACAACAAAAATGTCCCTGTCATAGAAAAACTACAACTAACATGCACATGTAAATGATGGGATCTCATAAATCTTACATGCAATTCATTCACAAATCCGATGAATTCATTATCGAGTCCTCTATAGTCTCGTTTGAGTCATCCATCAAAGGATCCTCTCACGTGTAATGTTATAAAGGTGATGGTAAGTAAGCTTGTACATGTAGGTTCTTAGGTTATATGACTTTGGCCATGAAATGGCAGCTGTAGTGGATGACGATAATTAAGATGGATTCCCTACGTTATCCATAATGACCTACCCTAACTAATTATAACCTATACTTATTTTATACACAACCCATTTAGTGAAAAATATACTATAGAAATCATTTATAATTTAAAATAGAAATCACATGAAAATGCAACTTTGGTACCACGAATGCTTAGCTAAATTGGGTTTCCCAAATGTGCTTCTTTTAAATTTGATTCCAAAGGAGTATACGATTTCTTTTGAGTTTTGATAATATCTATTATTGGATTCATTTTCATATCTTGTTAGGAATATTTTATAGATTTAATATTATTCTAATAATTATGTAATCAAATAGATATTTAATTATATTAACTTTTTTATTAAATAGTTTTATTTTTTTTATCATTTTTAGAGAGATGTTAGACTCTCTCTCTCTAGTTTTGTAAGAGTGGCTCTTTCAAGTTCTTTACTGATGGTTTGGCAAACGGTGGGGCGAAGAAACCAATCCTCGGCTGTAACCAAATGGAATATCTTTCCATTTGGAGGAGGGATCAAAGAAAAGGAAGTAATAGCGTTACAATCTTTTTATATTTCTCATTTCCCTGCTAGAGTAACTGCTAGAGATATGCATTCTTTGTTTGGTTGTATAGGGAAGGTGGAGGAGGTGGTGGTTTCGCCAAGAAAGAACGCTCTTGGGAAGATGTTCGGTTTTGCGAGATTTTCGGATGTCGAAGATTTAAGAAGTTTAGGGCTGAAACTAGATAATGTGATGATAGATGGAGTCAAGATCCATGTAAATCAACCGCGTTTTGAAAGAGGGGAGATTCAAGGAAGCGATAATGGAGGCAGAAGGAAGCTGACAGTTGACGTGAGGAGAATGAAGAATACAGAGATTGTCGGTACATCAAACACGAAGTTTTTTATCCCAGAAACTTCATATGCCGAAGCTTTAAATAGAGGAAGGAATGGAGCAGAAGGTTTAGAAAAGAAGAAGGTCATGTTTGCTTCTTTATCGTCAGTCAAAGAAAGGATGTCAAAAGATTTTGCTGGCAAAACCTTAATCCCAGACATGTCACATAATATTCAAAGGAATTTTGATTTAGAGGGTGTGATCACAATTAAAGTAACGATACTTGGTGCATCACTTTGTTTGTTAGAAGATATAGAAGAAGAAGCTATTGAAGGATTATTGGAGGAAGGTTCTACATGGTGGAAAGAGTGGTTTGAAGAGATTTGGAAGTGGATGGAGAAGGACAGGGATTCTGAAAGAAACATTTGGGTGAGTATGTTTGGTATTCCCTGACATGCTTGGTGCTTCAAATTTTTTGAATCATTAGCAAACTCTATTGACAATTACATATGCATAGATGAAAATACTCATAGTGGTAGGTCTATGGAGGTAGGGAGGAGGATGTCGAGAGTCCCAATGGATTACATTGTGCAGGATTTCGTGGAGGTTGTTATTGATGATATCTCGTATACCTGTGTTTTGAGGGAAGACACGTTCTTGACCTAAAGATTTATTCAAAATACTTATTCTGATAAGGTTTCGTCTCCGTCTAGCTCGGAGGACGAATGGGATTCGGAGGATGCGTTATGCAGAGTTGAACAAACCAAAAATGATGGATGTTTGCAGGTGAGAGAGACGGATGGTGAGGCAGGGGAAACTAAGGAAGATGAAAGGTACCAGACGAATGGGGAATCGTGCAACTATGATATTATTAAAAGGAACCAAACAAATGAGGCAGCGAAAATTCACGATCAACTTTGTAACTTCCAAGGCAGAAGGGATGTTTTGATGTAGCTTTTGGGTAATGCAGTCGTTTCAGGGCAGAAATTAACAATAATAAGGAAACCACATTATCTAGCTCTGATCTTATAGAACTAGCGGAGGAGTTTGGGAAACCTTTTTCACTGAGCACGACAGAAAAGGGTAGGGACCACATCAACAAAAGTCACACACAAACAAAGCCAAAATTTATGAAGTACAAATTATTGGATGGGCCCACAAAAACACCAAAAGGAAAAAGTGCAGGTAGGAAAGGGAGGAATAAAAAAGCAGTTTTATATGTTGTGAAAAGATGCAAGAAGGTCCACAAATTCAAAGATAGTCATAATGAGTGTAACCCCTCATATAATATATATCTAGAATAATATCATACAAGTGTTTATTTGGTACTGACACCATCATAAGTGCCTAATAGTATAATTCACATTCTTGACCAATTCTAAAAACAATACTATCTATGGTGCAAGGCATGGAAATTATACTAAAAATAAAATACTAAGATCAATACAATATAAATTATTGTAAAAAGATAAATACACATCAGAAACTAAATTTATGCTTCTCTAGAAACATCCCGAGCATAACTCCACTTCTAAATCAAACTTGCAAATAAAACCTGAAAAGCAACAACAATAGTGGGGTGAGATATCAACATCTCAGTGAGTTCCTTATCTTAGAGTTCTCTCAGATCTAAAGGTTCGAATCTAAACATTCTGCAAGATCTCTGGTTACTTCCCAATAAGTTACAAAAACAAGATGGAAAACGTCCATACAATGCTCTCAACACCTTACATGGGACTCGGTGGAATACCAATCGTAAGTGTTATCGGCAAGACTTCTTGTGGGACTCGGTGTAATACCTACCACAAGTCACTACCTAAGTCTTTACGGATTCTTCCCGTGGGACTCAACATAATCCACCTCAAGACTAACTCAAGACTTCAGCGGCAAGGCTTCCCGTGGGACTCAGTGTAATACCCACCACAAGTAACTATCATGCTTCCCGTGGGGCTCAATGTAATATCCACCATAAGCCTAAACCATTCTTCCCATGGGAATCAGTGTAATACCCACCACAAGCCTAAACCATGCTTCCCGTGGGACTCAGTGTAATACCCACCACAAGCCTAAACCATGCTTCCCGTGAAACCCAGTGTAATATCCACCACAAGCCTAAACCATGCTTCCCGTGGGACTCAGTGTAATACCCACTACAAGCCTAAACCATGCTTCCCGTGGGACTCAGTATAGTACCCACAACAAACCTAAACTTGGCAAGACTTCCCGTGGGACTCAGTTTAATACCCACCCAAGCCTAAACTCGGCAAGACTTCTCGTGGGACTCAGTGTAATACCCACCACAAGTCACTACCCGCCTCACCCACGATATCTTAAGCCTTTAAGGATGCTTCCCGTGAGACTCAGTGTAATAACCACCACAAGACTTACTCAAGACTTTACGGAAGACACCTTGCAATACGCGCCAACGATTTCGCATCAACCTAGGGGTTTCCTAACATCTCACAAGTTATACCATCTAAAAATTTCTAGTTACATTACTAGGCCATACTATTGGTTTATGGTAAGATTTCCTCACATTACTTTAAATTACATGTTTTATGGTTCGCGTATTATATTATAATATCGATACTTTTAGTCAGCATAAAATAAATAAATATTTTCTACTTTAAAAGTAATATTTTCCTCTACCATTGGATAGTACATTGTCATAGCTTTCCAACGATATAAAGTTTGCCTCAATCAGATACCCGAGTAAAAGTTACGGATTTTCTAAGAAATGCCATTTTTCAGAACATAACAGTGGTAACCGGTTACTACCCAGAGGGTAACCGATTACCAATGTAAAATTCGCCCAGAAACTCAATTTTTCAATGGGTAACCGGTTACTTGCAGACAGCAGTCAAAAATGTTGCGTTTTTCTTCATAGAAACCCCTCCAAACTCACCCAAAACATAATGGATCATCCAATCAATCTTAGTAGGTTTAATATACATATAACCCGACTATTCTACCCGATTATTTCCGCATATCATCCGTTAGATTTCATGATTTAGCAATTTTTATCAAATTGACCTAAAAACTCTAAACTCAAGAAAACTTCTAAAACCAAAAGTACTAACTAGAACCCACCTTGCAATCGACGTGGAGTTTGGTGAAGATGATCCAAGTTCTCCAAAAATAGCTTTTTATGTCTCCAACGGATCTAAAAGGCTTCACCTATATAAAGGAATTCATGAAAGGATGATAGAAACTTGCGCACATACAAAACAAATATTTAACAAGTTATCATTTTTCTTTAATTTTGTGTAAACATCACAGTTGTGATATAGCTTACTAGAAGCACTCGTATACACATTTTTAATTCCTTGAGATACCAAGTTGCGGTTCTATCTCAAAAAGACATTGACATAAGTCTTTGTGTCTTTGTAATCAAATTTTTTATTAGTGGATTAAGACCTCGCTTGAGAGAGTCAAAATCACGTTGGCGGGTGGACTGAAGTAGTTTGAGTTCAAACGAACCAGGATAACCAAATGTGTCATACTGTTTTAGTTTTTGAAAACCCTAATTCAAACCCCATTTCTTGTGTTTTTTTTCTTCAGTAAAGACTTTCACTTCCTCGGCATCCCTATAGGGTTTAATCCTAAAAGGTTATCCACTTGGTCCCCTCTTCTATTGAAGTTGGAGAGAAGGCTTAGTTGTTGGCACTGTTGGTTTTGAGTTTTTGAGGGAGGATAACGCTTCTTAAATTGGTTCTTACTAGTTTGCCTATTTTTCAACTATCTTTTTTTAAGGCCCCAGTGAGGATTCAGAGGGAGATTATTAAGCTTCAAAGTGGCTTCCTTTGGGGTAGTTCGAAGGACAAGAGAAGGATTCATTGGATCAATTGGGACTTTCTTTTTCTTCCCCGTGATAGAGGTGGTTTAAATTTGAAAAGGATTCAGGACTTCAATTTGACCCTTCTTCAAAAGTGGAGGTGGATGATTCTCGATGGGTCAGAGGAGTTGTGGTTCAAAATTTTGAACACTAGATATGGTGATATTTTCTTGCATATTTCAAGAAGTAGTTACAATTGGCCTCATTGGACTTCTCATTCTTCGTGGTGGATGGATTTAATTTCCACCACTAAGACCTGTTCAGAGGATATCTTTATTAATAAATGCAAATTTCAAGTGGGTAACTGTCACACCCTAAATTTTGACCGAACTTTTTTAAATTTTATTCATCTGGCGCATTTTTATCGAATTATTTGATAGTCAGTCATTTTTGCATTATAATCAATTAATCATTAATCATGCAGTTCTATTTATTTTACTTTTAATGTCATATTTTATTCTTGATTTTTTTAGAATTACTTATTTCGCTTTAAGAATATGAGTTTAGATTATATTAGATATTTTAGAATTAGTTTTAATTTAAATTTTATTTTGGTTCAATTCTAATTTAGAATTTTGTTTATTTAAGTTAATTTAGATTTTAGTTTAATTTTAATTTTAATTTATTTAGTTTAACTTCAATTTATTTAATTCAATATAATTTTTTTTTGATAATCATTTTCAATTTTTTTTCTTTTTATTATTATTATTATTATTATTTTTATTATTATTATTTATTATTATTATTACTACCTTTCTTTTGTTTTTTTTCATATTCAAAAAAGAAAAATAACAAGTGGGGTCCACTACAATGTAATACAAACACTTCACATGGATTGCCAACTTGGAATTATCAATGGTCAAGAATCATTCTTATAAAGTCACATGGATTGCCAACTTGGACTTATCAATGACCAAGAATCATTCTCACACTTCACATGAACTGTCAACTTGGACTTATCCATGACCAAAACTCATTCTCATAAAGTCACACGGATTGCCACATCAACACTCCTACCTCATTCACACTATAAATAAGATCTATCTTTCTCTCATTTGAGACTAACAAGATCACCTTTATATTCTCAAAATCTAGCACATTCATTACATATTTTTCAAAGTCAAAATTCTTTTTTTTACTTATACAATACCCATAAACATTCACCATATTCACCATAACAACAAACTCCATCAAAACACATTCACTTTCTTCTACACAACAAACTCAACCTTTGCTAGCCTTGAAGTTTGTGAGTATCATTCATCATTTTCTTTTTATATTTTAGTTTGTTATCTATTTAAATTATTAAAAAAAATCCTTATTAGTTTAAGTTATTAGATTGACTTAGTTTCTTCCTTTCAAAATATAGTTTTGTTTAATTTATTTATTAATGTTAGAAGTAAAGTATATATGTGATTAACACTTAAAAATATAAAATATATTATTGTGTAATAAGTTATTTAAATTTAGTTTTTAAGTTTAGTCGTAATTTTGTTTAGTTGTTGATAAACTAAAAATTCAAAAAGATGTGTCTTTGCTTTTCAATTTCGTTTTGATTTTTATTTGGGCCGATGATATGACAAAGCCACGATAAATCGTTTCCGATTAATCGTGGCCGATATGAGGTCATCTTGTTTATTTTATTTTATTTATTCTAATTTCACAATTTATCTCATTTTTATTTAAGTTATTTATTTATTTCATTTATTTCACGTACTTTTTTATCATATTAATTTCTAACGGTTCTGATCAATTCAGACACTGCACACACGCTTTCTCTTGGGCAAATTACGACGAGGCCCTTTATTTCATCACATTCTCGTGTAAAATTATTATTGTATCCCTCTCCCATTTCTTGACGCAATTTATTTTTTCGCCTTTATTTTACGATTCAGTATTATTAGGAACACCTTTAGGAATTAGGATTCAAATCCACTTCATTTAATCAATTAAAACATTCGTATGCCTACACTTGACACACACGTAAGTCGGTCATCCCAGTGACCGCCATCTGCCCGACCTTCCACGCGCCTTAATTAATTTAACAAGGGACAGAGCTTCGGAGTCTAGCATTCCGCACGTTCTAGAACGAATCACACCTGGGCTAGCCCCACGCGTAGTGTTTCGTTCACTCCTTTGTTATTAAAACACGTTAATTCTAAAAATATATCCAACTTATTTTACAAATTTAAATACGAAACAGAGCTCCGGAGTCTAGCATTCTGCACGTTCTGGATTGGATCGTTCCTGGGCTAGCCCCACGCGACGCGGTTCAATCACCGTTCGTATATCAAAATATCTCAATCATTTTACAAATTAATTAACGAAAGAATAGAGCTCCAGAGTCTAGCATTCCGCACGTTCTAGAGTGAATCTCTCTTGGGCTAGCCCCACGCGACGTGGTTCATTCACTCTTTCATATCTTAAAACAATTTAAAATTTACCAACCAATTCATCATTTGCATAATTAATCAGCGAAAGAACAGAACTCCGGAGTCTAGCACTCCACACGTTTTGGAATGAAACGCTCCTGGGCTAGCCCCACGCGACGTGGTTCATTCGCCCTTTCGTTTAAAACATCTTAACAAAAGTCAAACACTTTTCTCTAAAAACGAACATTGTTTAAATCATTCTATCTCGCAAACAAGCTAGCGCTTCAACCTCCACCGCAAGTATAAGCCAACGCTTAGCAGTAGAAAGCATTTCAAACAATCGTTCAATTAAAAATCACAAACCGTAGTTGCACGAACTACGAAGCTCTGACTTTCCCATTGCACAAGGGAAGACGTAGGCATGGGGATTTCAATCCTTCGCGAGCACCCTATAAAAAAAATCAACCTTTGTTTCGTCGTAACAATAATAATAAACTTTAATCGTTTCTCTGCCTTAATAATAAAAAACTTTAATTTCCTTCAAACAAACATATTAGCAATCATTTAGAAGACAAAAACTTAAGATCAAACATTTAATCGCATAGTTAAGCTAAGAGGTTCCTGTTGAGTACAACGGACGTGAGGGGTGCTAATACCTTCCCCTTGCGTAACCGACTCCCGAACTTAGAATTTGGTTTCGTAAACCATTTCTTATCCTTTATTAGGTTGTATCTATATCTCCCTTTTCTCTCGTAGGATAAATAGAATTAGGTGGCGACTCTATTGTTTGTTTTAGGATCGTATTTTTTGAGGTACGACAGTAACAAATATAACACTCCCTTTTGGAAGGTTAACAACTGTGTATCCATATTTGCTTTAGAAGTGTGTATCCAGATTTGTTTTCTCTCTCTATTAAAATATGTATCGGTGGCTAGTTTGATAGGTTGGCAAGGCGGGAGATGGACTTAGGGGGATCTCTGAATTCTTCCTCATATCACAGAGGTGAATTCTGCTCGCAATTATGTTCCTAATTTTGTTAGGGAAGAGGATGCTTCCTCGATTACTGCTTATTCTTACGGAGTTGGCTCTGGAATTGTATATGATATTTCATCTGTAGGTATGGTGTTGTCTTCTGTGAGCAGGATGTGTTTTTATGAGGGTATTGAGCAGTCGAAGGCATAACGTATCATTCTGGTGTGTTATGGCGCAACTATTGTTCAAAATAGAAACGACGTCGCATGTGACAGTTTTTCTGGGGTTGGATCGGCTAGATTTTCTGCTTCAGCAATGAATATTTCTTATTCATCTCAGGGTCTACAGTCGAATGAGGCTCGGGTTTTAGGCGCGAGAGCCTCGATTTTTTAGACTGATTTTGCTGCTACTATAAGTACAACACCAACTGCAGTAGTTTCTATTCAGGGTGTTTCCTCAGATGTTGTAGAGGATTTTCTTCCTTTGCATTCCATAATCTTAACCTCTAATCCCATCATAATTTTAGAGATATGGTTTCTTGGGAGGTAGGTGAATACTTTTTGGTTAGCTCATTTTATTATTTGACTAACCATTAGGGGATTCCTTTTGGCCCTAGGAATCATAATGGTTTAGATTTCAATTTGATTTTTTAAGTTTTAGTTCCTTTGAAAATTAAATTATTTGGTTGGAGGTGTTTTTTGAATAAACTTCCGCCGAAGGATCACCTTGTGCATCGGAGAATCATCTATTCGAAAAAAGATATCAATTGTTTATTCTGTAAATCTATCCCTGAAACTTTGAAGCACACTCTTATGGAATATTCGATGTCCAAATTGGTTTGGTTAGAAGTGGCGGTGTGGACAGGCTTCCCCTTTATTGTAGGTAGAGGTTTTAAAGGGTCTTTTTTGGAGTGGTTCTCCTTTTGTAAAACCAAGAAGGTTAAGGAGGGAATGGAAGATTGTTTTTGGTTGGCAGTTTGTTAGTCTCTATGGACTCTTATGAACGATATCATCTTTAAGAATTCAGGTTGGAATGTGTCTGACTTGGTTTGGAAGGTAAAATTTTTGGTTTGAAGATGGTCCTTTATTAGAGAAATTACCCAAGCCAATTGCAATTTGTATGAATTTGACAAAGCCCTTTTGTAATATTTGTTGTAGGTTCTAATTGGTTGGTAATTTCTTTCTATTTTTTGTCGAGCTTAGTCTCTTTTTCTTTTGTATCCAGGATTGAGTATCCTTTATACTCGTATTAATACTGTGGAACATTGGAACAAAACCTAGTACGAATAACATGTCGTCAAAGTCCGCTCACATGTTGTTGTTTAATTGGGCCTTGTGTTATGGATCCAATTGTTTAAGTTAGCTTGTACCCTAAGTTAGCTTATAATGGGTGATTGTTAAAAAGCCCATTAGGTTTGTGTGTTAGTTTTCTTATAAACAATATACTAGTCTTTCATCTTTTGCATAAGGGAAAATAGGAAGATAAAACTCTAAAACAAAAGTGAGAGAGGTTATTTGTTATTCTTGTATACTTGTAATCTTGTTTCTAAGAGAAAGAAAAGAATAGAAGGTTATAACCAATCCTTGTTGTTACCTTTGTGTTCTCATAAACCCTAACCCTTGTGAGTTTCTTGATCATAAAAAAATCTATTATATTGTGATTTTAAGGTATCTGATTCACAACAAATTGGTGTGGTGAGCATGAAGAAAATGCCTTCAACAAAGTATGAGATTGAAAAGTTCACTGGAGAGAACGATTTCGGTATGTGGTGCTTGAAGATGAAATCCCTACTTGTTCAATAGTGTTTCTTGGAAGCATTGAAGGGAGAGATGACCATGAACGCTATGTTAACGGAAGATGAAAAGACGATCATGATTAAGAAAGCACATAAAGCAATATTGTTAAGCCTTGGTGATAAGGTTCTTTGACATGTATTAAAGGAGACGACGACGTCAGGGTTAAGGTTGAAACTTGAAGATTTATAAATGACCAAATCACTAGTGAATCAATTCTACCTGAAGCAACCTTTGTATTCTTTCAAGATGAGTGAAGACAAATTGTTGGATGAGTAGTTGGATATATTCAACAAGCTGGTTCTTGATCTTGAAAATATTGATGTGAAGATCGATGATGAAGATCAAGCACTGTTGTTTTTATGCGTTTTTCCCATAACACATGCTCACTTCAAAGAAACCCTCTTGTATGGAAGAGAGTCCCCGACCTTTGAAGATGTTCAATCTGCCTTATACTTTAAGGACTTGAACAAACGAAATGAGCATAAACCTTCGACGGTTGGTGAAGGTTTGGCCGTTAAGGAAAAATTCTTGCGAAAGGATGGCAAGTTCGACAAGAAGAAAAGTAAAAGTCAGCAGAAGTCTTATAGTAGTGAAACATCTGGTTTTCGATGCTATCATTGTAAGAAGCATGGTCACATTCGAAAGGTGTGCCCTAAACGCCTAAAAGATCATGAAGGTAAGGATAATGGCAATGTGACCATTGTTCAAGATGATTTTGACTCATCTGATTTTCTTGTGGTTTCAAGCGGTGACTCAAGAAAATAGTGGATATTGGATTCAGTTTTCACTTGGAACATGACTCCAAACAAAGATTTGTTCGAGGAATTATGTGATCAAGATGGTGGATCAGTGATGCTAGGAAATAACAAAGCTTAAAAAATTGCAGGTATTGGATCTGTGAGATTCAAGCTCCATGATGAGTCAATAAGGTTATTGACTGAAGTTAGGTATGTACCTGATTTGAAGAGAAATCTGATTTCTCTTGGTGAATTTGACAAGAAGGGATATGTCTTTCAAGGAGAGAAACGTATCCTAAGAGTCATCAAGGGGTCGAAGGAAGTCTTGAGATGTGTGAAGAAACAAGGCTTGTATACCCTTGAGGTTGAAGTTGTAAGTGGTTCGACAAATGTTTCATCTACGAAACTGTTGTCGTAGACAAAATTATGGAACATGATATTGGGCCATGTCAGCGAAAGGGGCCTGGTCGAACTAGGAAAACAGAACCTGCTAGGTGGTGACAGAGTCGAGAAGTTGGATTTTTGTGAACCTTGTGTATTTGGTAAATCCTGTAGGGTGGAGTTTAACAAAGGTAAACAAAACACACATGGATCCCTTGACTACATCCATGTTGGTCTTTGAGGGCTTGCAAGAATCCTTCACATTCAAGTGCAAGGTATTTTCTATCCACAATTGATGATTATTCCAGAAAGTTATGGGTATTCATTCAGAAGACGAAGTATGAAACTTGTGATAATTTCAAGAGTTGGAAGGTTCATGTCGAAACTCAAACTGGCAGAAAGGTCAAGAGGCTGAGAATTGATAATGGCCTTGAATTTTGCAATGAAACTTTCGACAGTTATTATGTCGAGTATGGGATTGCAAGGCATAAAAATGTAGCAGGTACTCCTTAGAAAAATGGTCTAGCTGAGAGATTCAATCGAAAAATCCTCGAAAGGGTTAGATGCGGGTTGGTTAGTGCTGGATTGAAGAATGTGCTTTGGGTTAAGGTTGTTCCGACAATAACAGATGTCCTCCGATTGTGTTAGATATGAAGACACCTGAAGAAGTTTGGTCGAGACATTCACCAAATCTCGACAAACTAAGCATATTTGGTTGTGTAGCCCATGCTCACATTAGGCAAGACAAGGTCGAACCTACATCTCTGAAATGCATGTTCATAGGATACTCTAAAGGAGTCAGAGCTTATAGGTTATGTTGTCTAGAGCCAGGTCACAGGAGGTGTATCACTAGTCGAGATGTAGTTTTCAATGAAGCTGAGATGAATTTCAAAAAAATTGATGATTTTGTCGAAGAGCTGGAACAAGGAGAAATTCCTGTTGAGGTGAAGCATAGTGATGCTGAATTGCATGACCCAGATGAAGTCGAAGAAGTAGAGATTGTTGTCGAAGATGAGGAGACTGATAATGACTACCTGTTGGTAAGAAACAAGTTGAGAAGAGTTATTGATAAATGGTTTTCTTATATAAATGATTAAATTATTCTTTTGGATGGATTAAATTGATTGATGATTACAAATTCCAGCACTAAAATGTTTATATATTTCTAAATATTTGTATTCTAGTTGGGAAATGATGGATGATTAGCTATATAAAAGTGAACGGTGCATAATAAGCGTGTAATAGGGTCCCATTAATTATCGGTTGGTTACAACGCTAATATCCTAACAAAGCCTAATACATGATCCTTTGCATCCCACCCTCCAAGACATTAATAAATAACAACAAGACACATAGTACATAATTTAAGAGAGAGGAACATGGCTCTATAACTTTCTATACCAAGGATCTTAGCCTTATATATACCCAAGTCATAACCACTAACTTGAACACAACAACACACGAGATGAGTTCTTCATTTTGGACTGTGTGTTTGATTCTAGCATCACTTGTTTCTTCTTCTTTCTGTGCTCTCCCAAGGAGGCCAGTGGATGTACCATTTGGCAGAAACTATTACCCCACTTGGGCTTTTGATCATATCAAATACTTCAATGGCGGTTCTGAGATTCAGCTTCATCTTGATAAGTCCACTGGTTAGTACTGTATTATTATTCTTTCTTGTATAGTTTTAAACCTGTTACTACACTGTTCATGTTTCTAACTAGTTTTTTAACAGGTACTGGTTTTCAGTCCAAAGGTTCATACTTGTTTGGTCATTTCAGTATGAACATCAAAATGGTTCCTGGTGATTCAGCTGGAACAGTAACTGCCTTCTACGTATGAACGAAAACATTATACTTTTTTGTTTCTTCTTTTTTTACTATTTTGTCGTGAATGGAACTACTTTTGATGCAGTTATCTTCACAAAATGCTGAACATGATGAGATAGATTTTGAGTTCTTGGGGAACAGAACTGGACAACCTTACATTTTACAAACAAATGTATTCACTGGTGGACAAGGTAACAAAGAACAAAGGATCTATCTCTGGTTTGATCCTACAAAAGAATTTCACAGATACTCCATTCTTTGGAACATGTACCAGATTGTGTAAGCAGTACTTGACTCAGCTATGGCAATATTGCCCTAATCTAAAACAACCTTGCTTAACCAGTGATTGATTTGCTTGCAGTTTCTATGTGGACGATATTCCAATAAGAGTGTTCAAGAACAGCAAGGATTTAGGAGTGAAATTTCCATTCGACCAACCAATGAAGATATACAACAGCTTATGGAACGCAGATGATTGGGCAACAAGAGGTGGATTAGAGAAAACAGATTGGTCAAAAGCACCATTCATAGCAGGTTACAAAAGCTTCCACATAGATGGCTGTGAAGCATCAGTTAATTCGAAATTCTGTGCAACACAAGGAAAGAGATGGTGGGATCAAGTTGAGTTTCGTGATCTTGATGCAGCACAATGGCGAAGCTTAAAGTGGGTGAGAGACAAATACACCATTTACAATTACTGCACTGATAGAAAACGTTTACCTCAAATTCCATCTGAATGCAGAAGAGACGGTGACATTTGAATTTTCATGCATAATTTACTACTTACTTTACCATAAATTGATTCTTGTATGTATTTGTATCATAAACTATTTGTTGTTGTCACCGTTATATCATTTGAACTATGTAATATCTCAAGGTTGAACCTAAGGGAGCCTTTATATATCTGTAATTCTATGTTGATTGGTCATTTATCAACAATAATAATAACAACTGTTTGCTACATACATTGCCATTTCATGGTTATAATATGATCTTGGTATTTCATTACTATCATTTAGCAGGACAAGCTTTTAATAACATGAGTGAAGTTCCTTTCATAGTATTTGAGAAGGTATTTCATTAAGTTATAATATGCATCACTATTAGTTATATGGTCATTTATAAATGTGTTCAAAATAATACATAGAAGATATTTTCAATTTTGGGACACATGTGTTGTTCCACCTTGTGTAAAAACCGGAATTGAATCTCCTGCTATCTCTCTGGTTTAGCTATCTCTGGTTTACAATCTAACGGTTAAAAAATCATTAACATAAATTAATTGAAAAATTTAAGAAGAGAGAGAAACTAATTTGAGAAACAATTAGTTTAAGAAGAAGAAGAGAGAGAAACAATTAGTTAATCATTCAAGTTTTATTTTTTATTTTTATTTTTAGAGACAATAAATAATTAATAATTAACAAACCAAAAAGAGATGAGAGAAAACTAGATTTGCGCTCTCTCCTCTCTCCTGCTAACCATTATATTTTTTGATGGGTTCTTGTTCATAATGGATTGAAACCAAGTAAGGAAGAAAGTCTTCATAAATCTATCAGCGATGGGATGTGTTCCCGGTGGATAGAGCGATGAGTGCGGGAAGCGTCCCAAAGCTAGCTATCATATTCTTCTCGGAGATTCCAGATAGAGTGAAGTCGGAGGATATATATGGCATTTTCGGTTGTGAGGGGGATATAGTGGAGGTGGTTATTCCACCTAAGAGGAATAAATTGGGCAAAAGGTATGATTTTGCAAGATTCAAATGAGTGGTTGATGTGAGGATTCTAGTTGTTAAGCTAGATAACATTATGATAGATGGTAAGAAGATCCATGCTAATCCTCCAAGATTCAAAAGAAATGTAGGGATTGGAAGAGCAGCAGGGAACGAAGACGGAGTTATGAATCTTCAGAAATTCCACCAACCTCAAGCTAGGAGTAATAATTTTCAGAAGAGCAATATAGTGGTGTATGGTGGGAGTGGATGTAAGTCGTACGCGGAGATGGTAGGAAACAATGAAGATAAAGTTCAACAGGCGGATCCTCCTTTATTTTCTTATCATTCGGATGTTGGATTTTTAGATAGATTGAAGAAGGTATATGTAGGTCTGGTGTGCTCTTTGGGGATGTTCTACAACATACAAACTTGCTTTGAAACGAAGGGTTACTTCTCTATCAAAGTAACTCCGATACGAGCAAACCTTTGCTTGTTGAAGGAAGTAAATGAAAGGGAGATTTAGTACTTGATTCAAGAAGGTGAAAAGTGGTAGAGCCAATGGTTTTCGATGATCATATCTTGGACATTGGATGAAGAGTTAAGAGGGCTCAAACATGGTGATCTCACACTGAATTTTTATGGGCCCATGGTCAGGCCTGCAGGTAGGGTGACACGCCCATGAACTCAATTTTGCCCATTTGATTTTGAAGACATTTCTAAAGGTGTAATAGGCCTCTATTCATCTTGATACAAACATCAAACTTGTTCTATCATGTCTCTTCATCCCAAAGGCCTCAAAATCATCTCATTTCATGCACTATACGTGGATAATTCCTTCTTCAAACATCATCATTCCCATTGATGCTTGGCTGCCAAGATAAGAGAGGATTTTGCTTTGTTTTTTCTTTGTTTCACACATTCACACGCATATTCTTCACACCACTCATTCATTACCTCATTACACCAAACAAAGCTTTTTCATATCATGCATACATACCATGCATTAAAAAAATTCAAAAAAAGGAAGAAACTTGACCATTAAGTTTCCATGATGCAGCAAGCATCACAATATCACCATTGATCATCATATCCACACTATAGTATCTCATGTTCACCATTACACGAGAACATAACAACAATCTACCACCTGAGCATTCCATTTTATCAAAATTGCTTCTCACACTTGCATGGCTCAATCCATCTCTCTCTTAACTTAACCATGGTTCTAACTACCAACTGAGGTAGTTAGAAACTAACCCTGGATATAAGAAGCTCCATAATAAAATTTCAAAGCATCTTCAATCATTTTCTCACATTTTCACATTTTGCACACTCTTCTCATTTTTACATGGGGATGTGACCGGAAGCTCACCGGAGAAGACGACCGAAAGTCTTCTCCGGTCACCTAATTTTGTTTCAGATCACAAACCCTAGGGTTTGTAGCTTTAAAACACAGTCATACGATTTCATTTGATCAACGCACTATAGCTTACCAACGCATTAATGATGTGTGATCCCCCTCACGTGTTTCTCTCTCTGTAGAACTTTGACCCTGACTTTTCATGTGCGTGTGTAATCATGTTAGCATGTTATGTGCGTGCATTTTGGTCTATTGGATATGTATACTTTCATGATGATCTCATATTGATTGGATCATAGGGTTATTATTGAGTTAACTGTTGACTGAGAGTCCATCATAATTTGCATACACGTACGTTTGTATCTCGACAAGGCTTTATTGTTTTTCATACCCCCATTTTTTGAGCCCAATGCATTTCCTAACTATGTTTTTACTATTTTACACCCCTCATCTCTTTTTCATCATTTTTATTTTCTTTTTCATACTTATTTCATATTTAATTCTTAAAAATATTTTTCATCATCCAAAAATTCTATAAAAAATTCATGGAGCATCTAGATACATTTAAATAATTTTTAGAATTTTTAAATTCTGATATTCATTATTTTGTGTATTATTTCACAATTTTCTTTGAATTTCTTTTTAAAGGTTCATTCTTCATGATACATGTCCATCTTCATTTTAATTGACATAGTTTGACTCTAAATTTTGACATGAGACTTGGTATGTGTTTGTGTCACATTTTAATGCACTTCATTCATATTTTTTCTAATTTTTAGAAATATTTCATGACTAGGTTTTAGGATTCATCTTTGTGCACCATACTTCATTGACCTACTTGATGTTTTGACCTATAATTGAACTTGTTCTCTAATGGTCCATGGTGGAACACACACTTTTCCCAAATTTACAAAATAACTATTTTATTAAGAAAATCTGAGTTTCATCAAAAGTGGAATGCTACTTTTTCAATATAAACTACAATTAAAGTTTTTCATTAAAAACAGTAGAATCAATTAGTTCATCAATACTCATGCTCATCGGCATAGATAAAACAAATACAAAATATGTCCTTAGTTTATTACATGGATACATAACAAAATAGATTCGGAAAAATAAAGATAAAAATAAAGCAACAAAAGTCATCATTCTCGTGTTACGTATCAGAGCGTCCTATGACTCGAACAAGCAACACCACACCAAAGCACTCTTAAGTACCTGGGTTATCTGTACTTCCCAAGAAGTACAGACACAACAACAACAAAAAAAGGAGTGAGAAAATGATTCAATATATAGCGGTGCAAATAACACTTTTTAAAGAGTAATCTCACACAATTCATGAACATATGTCATAGAACATTCATTCAATCATATGCAAAGTGACTACATGACACAATGCAAATGCGGTACCGACTCAACATTGGTTCATCAATTTGAACCCCAGATGAATCGCTTACGCTCCCACTGAGACACGATCATCTCTGCACCATCGATTCACAATCAATCCAGATAATCGCTTACGCTCCTTCCGAGACACGATTAACCCACCAACCATGTAAGCATATGCAAGACTCGAATACACATACAAAAATATATACACGCATGAATATAGTCATACGTAACACGATCCTCCTGATACTCATAAATTACCAACCATTACATCATATAGTTTACACAAAACATACAATAAACATTATCCTCAATCAACACAATCCAATTTATCTATTAACAAAGACATACAAATCAAAATATTCATATAGAGCTTAAACACTAATTATTGGTTGTCATGTCTTATAGCTACACATGGATACTACCCTTAATACCTCAGACTAATGGTACGAACATTGCTCGAGACATCGGGAAGAAACTCCCATCAAATAGGGGAAATTTTCCAAAATCAGAGGCCTGACACGGCCCCCCGTGTCACCTGACACGGCCCGTGTCAGGAGCCCTATGCCCAAAAATCATTTTTTTCCAAAATAAATCGCTTTTCTCTCCCAATCTCATACCAGTCTGAATTTAATCAATTATACCTCGTTTCTATCATCCAAAACAATCCAATTATTATTCTTATGTTCATTTTATACCTATAACACTACACAATCTCTCAACCTAACATTTACTAATCAAATTAGGAATCCTAGGTTTATCTTCATCTTCTCCATTTACCTTATCATCAACAATGTTCATAAACAGATTTTTAAAATACACTTACCATACAATTCAACATCAAAATTTCAAATACACACAATCAACAAATATAATCTTCAGACTCATATCACAATTTCACCAAAATCAATCAAATTCATGTAATCCCTAAGAGAGTAAGGAACTCCCAATTACCCTTTCATGTTAGGTCACCAATATAAAATTCATTTCTCCCCCTTACCTCGAATTCAAAGGATTCCTTGCAAACTCTTGATCTTGGAACTCTAGAATTATTGTTCTTCTTTCTCCTCTCCTCTTTCTCCAGAGCCAACTTTTTCTTCGTCAGAAAAACACGATGTGAGAAAATGAATCGTTCTCCCCTTTTCATAACACAACACAATTTACCACCTTTCCCCTTAGACCTCCAATATTATTATTATTTTTATTTAATAACAATATTCCAATAATACCACATTATTATCATATTATTATTAAAATAAAATAATTCTTTACTTATCTTTTCAAATATACCACCATATTCACAATAATTATTTTATTAAATAAATTATGAAATCCGGGTGTTACAACTCTCCCCCACTTATTTTATTTTTTTCCTCGAAAATGTACCTGAAGGAAATAACTCTGGATATGATTTCCGCATCCTGCTTTCCAATTCCCAGGTAACACTCCCACCAACAGCTCCTCCCCAAGCTACTCTCACAAGAGGTATCTCCTTGCCTCGTAGTCGCTTTATCTTACGATCTTCGATTCTCAAAGGTAAAGCTTCCACCGTAAGGTTGTCACGAATTTGCACCCCATTCCTCTGGATAACATGTTATGGATCAGATACATACTTCCTAAGTTTTGACACATGAAACACCTCGTGCAAGTTCGAAAGCTCCGGCGGTAATACCACCCTGTAAGCAAATTTACCCACTCTCTGCATAATCTGATACGGTCCAATAAACTTAGGATCCAACTTCTTCGATTTTAAGGCACGTCCAACACCAGTCACTGGATTGACCCTCAATAATACATGGTCACCTTCACTGAACTCTAAGTCCTTCCTTTGATTGTCATGGTAACTTTTCTGCCGACTCTAAGATGCTTTCATTTTCTCTTTGATCATCTGAATGGTCTCTGTAGTTTGACGTGCAATCTCAGGTCCAAGCATAATATTTTCACCCGTCTCATACCAACACAGAGGTGTCCTACACTTCCTACCATATAAAGCTTCGAAAAGTTCCATTCCAATACTCGAATGGTAGTTGTTATTATATATGAACTCAATTAGTGGCAAATAAGTATCCCATACACCACCTTTTTCCAACACACAAGTTCTCAACAAGTCTTCTAATGACTGAATAGTCCTTTCGGATTGTCCATCCGTCTGTGGGTAGTAACTCAAACTTAATTTTAACTTAGAACCCAAAGCCTCTTGCAAACTCTTCCAAAATTCAGAAGTTAATCGCGGATCTCTATCCGACACTATACTTGATGATACATCATGCAATTTTACGATAACCTGAATATAAATCTCCGCCAGCTTAGTCAAAGGAAAACTGATGTTAATCGGAATAAAATGTGCAGACTTAGTCAACCGGTCTACAACCACCCAAATGGCATCAAAACCTCTTGTCGTATTCGGTAAACTCGTTACAAAATCCATAGTAATACTATGACATTTCCACTCCGGAATTTCTAACGGTTGGATTAGCCCCGAAGGCTTCTGATGTTCCACTTTATATTTTTGACACACCAAACAAGCATAAACAAATTGTGCAATGTCCCTTTTCATGCCATGCCACCAAAACAATTTCTTCAAATCATGATACATCTTCGTAGCCCCTGGGTGAATGCTCAAGCTACTTCGATGACTTTCTTCCAAAATTGCTTTCTTCAACTAAACATTGTCGGGTACACAAATTCTTCCTCGAAATCTCAGAATACCATTATTATCCAAAACAAAATCACCGCTTTGATCATTTCCTTCGATAGGCATTAAATCCACCAACTTCACATATTGTTTTTGACTTTCTTTAATCACATCAAGAAATTCATTATTCACCCTCAACATACCCAGCTTAACTTTTGCCGTTGTTATTTCACAAACCATACTCAAATCTCTAAATTTCTCAATTAATTCCATTTCTTTCACCATCATCGCCGGCATGTGAATTGTCTTTCAGCTTAATGTATCTGCTACTACATTAGCTTTTCCCGGGTGGTAGCTCAAATTAAAATCATAATCCTTCAGGAATTCTAACCACCTTCTCTGCCTCATGTTAAGTTCTTTCTGATCAAACAAGTACTTCAGGCTTTTATGGTTGCTAAATACTTCAAACCGCGAACCGTAAAGGTAATGTCTCCAGATTTTCAATACAAATATCACCGCAGTCAATTCTAGATCATGTGTAGGATAATTCTTCTCGTGCACCCTCAAATGTCGTGACGCATACACCACCACCTTACCAACTTGCATTAATACGCCACCTAAACCCATTTAGATGCATCACAGTAAACCACAAAAGCTTCACTCGGATTCGATAAAATTAGTATCGGTGCTGAAGTTAATTTCTTCTTCAACTCCTCAAAACTCTTCTCGCAAGCTGCATCCCAAATAAAAGCTTGACTCTTCTTGGTCAATTGAGTTAATGGCAACGCCAAATTATAAAATCCTTCGATGAATCTTCAATAATAACCATCTAGACCAAGAAAGCTTCTAATCTCCGTTACCGCCTTCGGAGGTTCCCACTCAAGTACCGCACTGACCTTAGAAGAGTCTACTATTATACCTTCACCTGATATGACATGCCCCAAAAAGCTCACCGTCTTCAACCAGAATTCACATTTAGAAAACTTGGCAAATAATTTGTTGTCTTTCAACACCTGTAATACAATTCTCAAATGCCTCGCATGATCTTCCTCAGACATCGAATATATTAATATATCATCGATAAACACTACGATAAAATGTCCAAGTAAGAGTGGAATATACAATTCATATACTCCATAAATACTCCTAGAGCGTTAGACACTCCAAAAGGCATCATTGCATATTCATAATGACCATATCGAGCCCTAAACTCCGTCTTCTGAATGTCTTCTTCCTTCACTCTCATTTGATGATATCCCGACCTCAAGTCAATCTTGCTAAAAATAAAGGCCCCAACAAGTTGATCCATTAAATCATCGATCCTCGGAAGTGAGTATTAATTCTTAATGGTCACTTTATTCAACTGTCGGTAATCAATGCATACACGCATACTACCATCCTTTTTCTTAACTAGTAACATTGCCTCTCCCCACGGTGATACACTGGGTCTAATAAATTTCTTATCAAGAAAATCGCCAATCTGAGACTTCAAGTCAGCTAACTCTGCAACAGACATCCTGTATGGCGCCATAGAAATAGGCCTCGTACAGGGAACCAAATCAATAGTGAACTCTACTTCGCGTTTTGGAGGTAACTCTGTAATGTCACTAGGGAACACTTCCATAAATTCATTCACCACAGGAAACTCTTCAATAGTAACCATTTCTTCAACAGATAATGAAGCGAACACTGCAAATATTTTCACTTCATCTTCCAATAAGGTCCTCAATTCCTTCGTAGAGATTGAATTAGCTAATGCCTCCTCTTCAGGAGTTAAGAACAATAATCTCTTCCTAAAACAATCAATATACACTCGGTTGTATTCCAACCAGTTCATCCCCAAAATTACGTCGAGATTAATGAGCGGTAAACATATAAGGTCCACTCCGAAATCTCTGTCCAAAATAGTTAACGGACAGTTACAACACACTAAGGAGGTAGTCACAGAACATATGGATGGAGTATCAATTACCATTCCTCGACTCAAATTAGAAGGTTCCAATCCTAGCTTATTCACACATTCCAAAGAAATAAGCTAGGATTGTGGAAGATTTTTTTATTCCCATCAGAGTTTAAAGTGACTTTCCCTCTTTTCCCTAAGAATTGTGGAAGATTTTATGTTGTTGGTGTCCCCCAACATGTTATTCCCTCAGACCAGAATTCTTGATGTTTGTTACAAACTAGCCATTGGATTGAATCCCCAGTAGTAGTTTCCTCAACATTGATTGAGCCTTGTAGTAGGATTTTATTCATTTGATGGCTTTTGTTTATCCCCTGTAGGATTTTAGGTTGAATCTCCAGTAGGATACCCCAACTTTGTCTCTTTGGGATTAGCCGAGTATCCGGTTGTTGTGGTGTTTGTGTAACCTGTTGCTTATCTTTATGTTTGTTTTGTCAGCATATTCAGACGCACATTCATGCATTTGTTGTATGCATAACATCATATGTTTGCATCTTTTCATTCTTTGATACATCTTGTTCCCCGCTCTTTGGTGTGTATTTTCTCCACATAGTGTGTGTGATGTTTTCCCTCCCGTTTAGAGTGTCGACCATTAAGAAGAAAGTGTTTTTCCTTTCTAAATTCCCCACGGAGTTTGTTTCTCGTGGATGATCTTGATTCAATTTCCTCCCTGGTTTATTATCTGGATGGAATTTTCCCTAATTGAGATATTTCATTCTCGGGATGAGTCTTGTTTGATTGTTTCTCTCCAATTTGTTCTTGCATTAAACTTTGGTCCCCCTTTTGAGTATATTACTTTGGAATTAAGCTATCACTTATTTGGTAGTGGGTACTATGTCTCCTCCTTTTGATTGATTACTTTGGAATTAAGTTATCACTTGTTTGGTTGTGGGTAATCTTTCCTCTTGAGTATATTACTTTGGAAATAAGATTTCACTTGCATGGTAGTGGTTAATATTTCTCCTCCTTTTTATTGATTACTTTGGAATTAATCTATCACTTGTTTGGTAGTGGGTAATCTTTCCTTCCATTTATTATGAATCCGGACACTTTGTTCGTTTGATGTTTTCTCCATTGAAGTTTTATCCTTCTCTATTTAGCCTCGTTATCGATTGTGTTTTGATTTGTTTTCATACACAATCATTCCCCAAGTTGAGTCAGTTATCCAGTGATTTATTTTCCTGGTAAACTATATTGTTGTCTGTTGTTTTTCCCCAGTAGGGTTTTCTTCTTGTGTCCCTAAGCTTTTTTTTTCTCTGATGGTCGTATTCTCCCCACAGAGATCTTGGGGTTGCATATCATATTATTGCATGGTTTCTTAGGGCCAAAAATTTGGTTTTCTATATTTAAGTCTCTCGCAT
The DNA here is from genome assembly GCA_963966055.1 of Lathyrus aphaca. Taxonomy (NCBI): domain Eukaryota; kingdom Viridiplantae; phylum Streptophyta; class Magnoliopsida; order Fabales; family Fabaceae; genus Lathyrus; species Lathyrus aphaca. The sequence goes on along the minus strand of OZ014525.1, from coordinate 139,458,121 downwards.
CTTGTAGAAACGAAGATGTCAATCTTCATATCTCCAGATTGAAGAAACATAAATAGGGGCAGCTATAATACCCTAATTTTTTCCCCTGAGTTTGGGTTTACATTCGCATCATTTTTTGCATACAAACAAGATCACACAGTGGTTCATCGGTCCTTTTTAGTTGCAGGTTTATGCCTCACAAGGGATCACCATTGCTTTTATGTGTTTTTTATTTGTTTATGTTTACTAACCATTAAGTAAAATCCGATTTTTTTCTTTTATTAACATTTTCATTGGAAGAACATGTCAAAAATGCCAAAAAGAGCAGTCTCGTAGCTCAAATGAATTTCACAGATAAAATTCGAAGTTGATCCACAAATAATTCAAATTTATCTGATCAAGGATTTCCTAAATTAATTGATTTATTCAAGGAATTCCAAGGTTCATGTGTTTATTTCCATGCCTTCTTCGATAAGTAAAATAATCGAGCTGAAACAACAAAGCAATCAATAGTGAAGTAAATATTCAAATTCTGATTTGGTTAACCAGTTAACCAGTGTGTTAACCGATTAACCAAGGCGAAATTTGAATAAATTATTCAAATTCAGAACACCCTAGCCCTTGATCTCACTTGGAATATTCTAGATCCACTCCACTTTTATTCCTCTATGTCACTTTGATCATTTCCCACCATATACCTTCACCAATCACCATTATTTTATGAATTTCCCTCCAAATTTGAATTCCAAGCCTAATTTTGATTTTCCAAAGCAAAATCCATTCCACTAAATTCCCATACCTAAAGTCTTTAAATAGCACCTTCATTTCACAAGCTTCGATAGGCAAATTTACCTTGCAAAAATTTCTTGGAAGCATTTGATAGCCAAAAACTCCCTTGCAAAATATCTTCCCAGACCACAAAAATCACCTAAAGCTCATTTTCTTCGTTTGAAAGTTATCAAGAATTTGAATTGAATTCTTGAATAACTTTGAGATAAAGCTTCATTTTTTTCATTCTTCTTCATTAATTTCAGTAGATCAAGCTTGCTAGTGGAGTAATTTGAAGTTTGTTCTTGGTAATTCATCTTCATCCATTGCTACATCTTCATCACCATCATTCAAGATGTAGATCTTTGGTGCTTTTGGTTGTTGATCCATTGGATCATAAATTATTGTTTGATTGCAGGGATCACACTGTTTTTTAACTTTAAAATTCGTGCCAATTTAGTTCATGATCATAAGGTGTTTGAAAATTCTTTTAAAAGAGGATCATGCTGAATTTTGGTATTTTTTCTACTTCTGGTGCAGTGTTAACCGATTAACCATTTGCAGTAAAATTTGATTAAGCGGTTAACCAATGTAAAAAGGGCGGAGAATATGAAATTTTCACGTGTTAACCAGTTAACCAAATGTTTAACTGATTAACACTGTTCCAGAAGAAATTTTTCACTTGTTTTTGACTTGTTTTTTGTTCCTTTTTACCCTCTTCCCCTTTCTTCTTATTTTTACCTTGGTAGACATTTTTGGGATTGATTTCTCTTTAAATTCAATTGACTTTGGGAGTAGATTAGAGGAGTTAATGTTCATTAGTTCAAATCGATCTATAAGTGAATTATTTAATTCACTTTAGGTGCTTTAAATTTGTGATATATTTTCACACCTTGGATCCACCAAAATGAGTGATTGAACTTAAAGATGAAAGAATACCATAAGTGGAACTCAATTTGGTATTCATCTTTATTTTTGTGCAGCATTGCATTCGAATGGCGATTTACATATCGTTTATCTCGCATGTATTAACACTAATATCGTTAACCTTAATTGGTTTTGGCCGGCCTCATTTGTAGGGTAATTACTTCGTAAATTACTTGGAAATTTGTTAACATATACCTAAATGTGTCCTTACTTCAGAATAAAAATCCAATTGGATACTTGCACTTTCGTGAATCGGACCTCGTGTTGGTTGCGTAATCCAAAGGTGATTAATCATTTGCATTAGATCTACGACTTTTGAGACTTTATGCTTAGTTGCTTTAGGCATCCCAATCTTTTTTCAAGTTTCATCGAATTTTGGTTTAATCGCATCGGTTAATCACCATAGTATAAGATACTAAGCGGAATTGTTTGCCTTTTCGGTTTAGCACTAAGTGCTAGGTTACTTCTTTTAGTTGTGGAAGATTAAGTTCACCATATCACTATTATTTATATATTATTATTATATTACTATTTTAATTTCCCTCTTGCACCTTATCCTCTTTAATTTCCTTCTTGCTCCCTTATCTCATTTAATTTTATTATTCTTTATCATTCATTATCATGCTTATGTTTATGTTTATGTTTATATATCTTTGTGTTTTTTTCCTTTGTCCATTTGGACACAAAAATATTAATAAAGGATTAAACCTCTAAAAACCTTGTGATCTTAATCTTTAACTATGGTTACTACCCTTTGCATTTGAAATGGAGTTTTAGACTTAGATCCTAGAACATCTTCCCTTTGCTTTGATCATCATGGAGTTGGTACTTTAGCCTTTAGTTGGTCATTTGCTAGCTTATGCTTATAAGGATGTAACTCATATGCTTATGCTTGAAAGTTTCATCAAGTTTGGTTAGATATTTCCTCATTTATCTCTTTTACTTTCTTTTTAGGATAGCCTCTTCATCTCATCCCCTTCTTCAATTTTCAAACCTTCTTTCTTTTTCAAAGGATTCTTGTTTTAAAAACCTTCACCTCTTTAAATAAATAAAATCTTGACTTTTTGTCAAGTGGCTTTTACTTCTTCTTTTCTTAAATAATTGTCAATGAACTTAATCATCTTGACCTCAATTCAAAAATAAAAAGAACCAAACTCATCCAATTTGTTTTGTGCATTTGTGCACCCTTTCTTTGTTTTCTTTACAAGTTTAGACTATGAGTCGTTCTTCTTTAGTCGGGTGCAAGTCTCTCATATTTCCATGGTTGTAGTTTTATGTAATTGAGTTTCTTGTCATTCGTGGGAGTTTAGTGGCATACTCGTTGATTTTATCCGAGTTGGCGCCCTCCCCATAATGATGTATAAGTCCATTCCCTCATTCTCGTGGTATATTTGCAAGGTTGTCCACTTGAAAATGACAAATTGTCTTCACTTAATAAAATCAATCAAAACCAACCAATTTTCATTATTTGTACCATAAACTATGGGGTTTTGATCTTACATTGCACATTGTGGGTACATAGGCATGAGGTGGTAAACCTCTTCAAACACAAAAACATTAAAAGTTAATTATTTTTTCATCCCCCCATTCACATTTAAACAAACCATTTTCAAACCAAAAGCAATAAATTTTTCAAAGGGCTCCCGTGGAGTACCACATACATTTTGGGTGCTTAAAACCTTCCCATTTTGTAACATATCCCCTTACCCTTTCTCTGCTTGTTTCTTTAACTTTTTGCTTTTAGATTCATTAGGATTTATTCGATCTTTTTTCCTTTTACTTTTGGAATAAAATAAAAGTGTGGTGGAGACTCTGTTTACTTTGAGTTAAGTTAATCAATAGCTTACACTCATGATTTCCCTGCTAAAATAGTGGCTTAGGATCTTTCATTTTCATCACTTTTTACTAGAAATTCTTGCAAAACTTGTTATTCTCTTAAGTCTTTTAGCTTTAAGCTTGGTTACATTGTAACTTTGAGCATTTCATAATATTGTTATTAGATTCTTGATTTCATCTTGTTGATATTATTGTAATTTACTTTATTTACCTTTAATCCTTTACTTTTCATGCAATGTTTTTATTCTCCATAATTGTTTTCGTTCATCTCACCATGAGTGAGTAGATTCTTAGGGACAAAGGGTTTTGTGATTCCATCTTATGATGAATCTCTACTAAATCTACGTCTTTGAAATTACAAGAAGTTTATGCTTTATTTATTTAAGAACTCGAGTACTATTTTCATGTATATATATGACGGTTGCAAAATCAAAGTCAATAAAGATGTCGTTCATGTATCGAAAGATAATGAATCAACATTTGAAAGCGATATGCTACACAACTGAGTTTGAGGCACCACTGACAAGACGACTTGATCTCACTTGATATACACTCAAGATACATCGTCATGTGACAAGACGTAGCACTATTGATTGATTTACTTAGTTGTGCCTAAAACACGTTCAGATGCACATGCCATGTGTCGCTCCCAACAAATGAGGCTAACTCAAATGAGGTGCAGACGCGAACGGTCGGCGAAAGGATGAAATGGGAACACACAGGAGTGAACTCAAAGGAAAGGAAAGAGTCGCCAGCTAGGCATTTTTATCCCGAAGGAAAGGTAATGCTGCATAAACCTAGGAAAGATATGGATAAGACGGTTGCGAACCAGAGATACTGAGAAAGGGGGTTGGTTACAACCTGGGAAGGTATTAGCACCCAGATTGTCCGTCGTACTCGACGGGATCCACGCTTAAAAGATTTGTGTTTTAAAGGGGTAGTGTCAGTGCAATTTGTGTATAAAGAGCTGGAAAAGGATGTACAAGTGTCAGTGTAAAAGTGAAGTGTATAAGTGAAGTGTCAGTGCAAAAACAAAAGTGAAATGCTCAAGATATTGAGGCTAAGAAAATGATGCTAGAAAGAGGGGGAATATACAGAGACTTTTGTTCGATAACTGTCAAGTTATGCCTACGTATCCTCTCGTGCAATGAGGAAGTCAGAACACCGTAGTTCGACCCAAAGAGACTGAAAGATAAATTGACTTGTGAACTGCTTACTTACCTATGCTCAAGTGTATGACCTGTCTGGCTCAGGTGCAAACTGTCTTGCATTAGACGGAAGAAGCAAGTTCTCGGTTATGAGTGAGTGAGATGAGAAAAGAATCCCGAAGGAGACGATTATTGTTTGTTTTTTAGTGTTTTCAGTCTTTTATTGCTTTTGGATTTGTCATAAGTTAATGAGCTTAAGTCTAAATCAATGGATTAGTAAACTCATCACATCTTCCCTCTGATTAGGGGTAATGAGAATACCTTAAGTATGAAGTCAGCTTCTCACACTTAGTCACCATGATGTAGGATTAAGATCATTAACCTACTTGTGATTATTAGATGTTTTTGGGATTTTTATTTAGTGTTAAGTAATGAGATTAAGCCATAATCAGGGATTAAACAGACTCATTACACCATCCTAATAGAAGGATAATAGATAAGGGTGTTTAAGCTGAGGAAAGCTCCTCAACTTAATCCATGATTAGGGATTAACTTCATGACAAAACAAAACCTTTATTAAACGGATTTTAATTAATGATAAGATGATGAAGTGAATTTTAGGGTTTGTAAGACAACTTGAGGAGGACTTGTCCATTAACACTAGGGTTAGTCCTTCTTAACCAATTAAGGAAGAATTAGAACCCTAATGCAAGGCCCAAGTTACAAGCTTGATGTCTTGATGATTATTAAGTGAATTGATTAAAGGATTTAAACACATTAAGGGTTTAACACTGAGGGTTAAAGTTATACACTCCATCCTAATAGAAGGATACAGGCATAACCCTAATCACAAAGCCTTAAAACCTTTAGGATTTAGTCCTTGATTATGAGATGAGAAGAGAAGACTCAATGAGACACAAAGGTAAAATCTAAATGGGGGACTAATCAAAACCCTAATTATTGTCATGCTTGGTTATTCCTAGGGTTTGTGGGGTTTACAAGAAAGATCTTCAGAGAAACCACCATGAAGCAGATGAAAGGAGCCAAGAGAAGAAAAGTAACTTGCTTCATTCAAGAAGACAAGTCACTTGAAGAAAGAAAGTGAGATGAAGAAGAATGAACAAGCTCAATCTCAAACACAAGACAAAATGCAGCAATGATGCATAAGAGAGATGAAAAGAGTTTGTGAGAAGTGAAGGCAAATTCACTTCTCAAAGTTACTTACCACCTGAAAAGTTAGTGAAAGGAATGAAATGCAATGCAAATGAGATGCAATGGTGTGATACAAACCAAAACCAGAAGCATTAGTGTGATGCTAATGATGCTATGAGATGATGCAAACATGAGGCAAGGCATGAGGATGATCATACACACATATGGATGCAAGAGAGGCATGCTTAGAACCATGAACATACATGAAAAGTTATGAAATGCAAATGACATACAACATGGCAAATGAAAGATGCAATGATCAAATGTGTTTCTAATGTGTCCTAAGATGTATTATGAATCAAATGGATGCACAAAGTGTCATGGCAAGTCATAGTATGCAAGCAAATGGAAGATGGATGCAAATGAAAGCCCAAATTAGGGTTTATGATCAATGCACAAAACAAAAATCAAAACCAGAATCAAACACCATGATAAAAAATTGAAAATGCAATCAAAGGAACCCTAAACCTATACAAACTCACTTCCCAAAGGAGGGGTTCTAACTCTTAACCTAATGAGGGTTATGAATTTCTTAAGATTGCTAGGGTTTTAAGGTACCTTGTCAAGAAAAATGTCAAACAAATAGGAAATGCAAGATCAAATCATGTCAATTTAATCCAACAAACTACATGCTATACAAGATGCAATGCAAAAAGAATCAAAGTCCAACTCTTAAAGGCTAGGTAGAAATGAATTTTTGAAGATTGGATCAAAATAATGCCTTAAAATGAAATTAATTCCATGGAAAATTGTCAAAAGACATCAAGATCAAAAAAGAAATTTGGTTTGAGAGTTGGACAATGTTTCTAAATGATTTTAAAGGTTTCATGAATTTTTTTGTGATTTTTAAATACCTAAAAGTATTTTTAATTAATTAATTTTCATTAATTAATTAAAAATAAACTTTTAAATGATTTAAAAATAATTTTTGATGCAAAAAATAAAAATAAAAATGTTTTTGGTTTCTGAAAATTAATAAAAGCTTGGATAAAAATTTTCAGAATTTTTCAAAGAGTTTTGCTATTTTAAATAAATTGTAGAAAACAAATGAATTTAAATGCAAATAAAATGAAATTAAATGACAAGTATGCTGATCCAGTGGCCAGGATTTAAATGATACGCGCGGGAGTTGACTGGCGCCAGATCTAAAGGCTGGAATTCAAACTGGCTGGATTTAAATTAATCTTAATTAATTAAATTAATAAAACAGGATTAGGGTTAAGTGTGAAATCTGGACCACTCGTTCGCGCGCCAGTCATCCCTAGTCAACTCATCCTACGCTCCAGATTCAAACTTGCATTAATGACTCTGATTAGCCCTAATTAATTTCAGGTGGCCGGAAAAGACTTCCGGTCGTCTTCTCCGGCCACACCTCCCTGAGTAAATCCAAAACCTCACCTCTAGGTTATTTCTGGAGCTCTAAAGCTCCAGATCAACTCTCTTCACCTCCCTGAACCTGAATCTAGCCTCATAACTCATTTCTTCTTGCCCAAAACCATGATTCGAAACAAAAATGCAAAAATGGCAAAACTTTCAGAGATGCAATACACACTTAATACTCAATCATTTTCAAAAATAAAAAGTTCAATGAACTCAGGGAAGCATATAGATCATTTTAGAAACAAGAAATGAGAGTTCTGGAAAAATGAATTTCCATGGCTACCTGAATCGAAGCTTTCAAATCAGGGACTTTCTGGCCAGTTTCTTGCTTCCAATCAACTCCAATGGACCTCCTGAGAAGCTTTCAATGCTTGTTTGAAGTTTATAATGGTTGGTTTGAAAGATAGCTGAAGTTCTCTTCAAAGAGGGGCAGAAATCGTATTTTGGTTTCTGAGGGTTTCAGGCTATGGTGATGGGTGGTTTGTGATCAGTGAAGCATGTTGAGATTGTTTGTGAAGTTTATTTGTGTGTTTGCAGTTTGTGGAGAGTGTTTTGAATGCTTTTGCAAGTTGGAGAGATTTTGATAACTATGGCTTGTGGTGTGTTTCAGCTTGAAGTGTGTGGTGTGTTATGCTGGCTTTGGTTCATGTATCAAAAGGTGATAGGTCAGAGAGTTGTTGGTGGCCTATGGTGATTGGTATGGGTCTTTGGCCAAAATGTCAACTTGATTTGTACTTGAGGTATGGGCAATGGTACAACTTGCTTTTTGGCTTGCTTTGGCTCAGCTTGAATCAAGGAATGCTATGGAAAAGGTTTAGAGGCAATGCAGCAAGTTGATCAAGGCTTGTGTAGTGTTTTGCAAATTTCACAAAGTTTGATCCTTTTGGAAATTCTTGAGTTTCAAGGCATCAAAATGCAAAGTTCTTTGGCCCATTCTGAATTTTAAAGGTCATGTGATCATGTTGTGAAGAAATGGTACACATTTGAGGCCTTTAGAACACTTGATCATACCATTTTGCAAAATGCCTCTTTGGTAGAAAACTTCAAATTATGTGATTTTAGCCAACTTTGACAAGCCATAACTTTTGATCCACAATGAATTAGGTCAAGTTCTTGTACTTTTTGAAAAGGAAATGATCCATTCTACAACTTTCATGACCAAAGTTTTTCCATTTGAAGCATTTTTGAATCAAAAAGCAAGGGTTGAAAAAGTTTCCCAAAATGGCAATTTTCAATATAAGTCAACTTTCCCAAAAAGTCAACTTTGCAAATGACTTGAAATTCTCCAATTTTGTGAACTTCTAACATCTTCCATGATCAAATAAAGATCATAAATAATCAAAATGATGATGAACACCCTTTGGTTGGGTCATTGGGGGCCTCAGATGCCCTGATTTTACACTGACTTGCTCAAGAAGTCAACCCTTGATCAGATGACTTCCCCATTGAATTTATTCATGAAAATTGATATGTATGCTCCCTATACCATATAGAGACCAATAGAAACAAGAATGACCAAAAAATTGGAGTTATGGCCTTTGAAACCAAAACCCTAATTCTAGGTCATCTGTGTAGTTAAACCTGGCTCTGCTTCCATGCCTTTCTCAGTTCTTGTGATTCTTTGACATTCTTAACTTTGAGGGGATATAATATGATGCTTGGACATACATGGACCCCTTTTAAGTGATTGATGACCTTTGGAGTGGCTCAAGAAGCTCTTGGATTGCTCAGATCACAAACCCTAGATGCAGATGACTTTGAACCAATGCAATGAATCAAAAATGTGGTATGAGATGTTATGTTTGTGTTTATGCATATGAAATGATCACAAGCCATGGTGTGAATGAGTGAGGGCAAATTTGGGGAGTTTACAGCTGCCCCTATTCAAACATGAGTTAGTTGTGCAGGATGTAAGCAACGGCTTATCAGGCAAACAAGATAACTTGTGGTTGAATACCAAAGACAGTCCAAAATTTGCACTCACAGAATGAAGAAGAAAAGGGATATAGATTGTAAAGGAAAATAAAGTATAATTATAAAGTGCGAGCGACGGAGGACGACCGTCGGGCAGAGGACGACTGCTGGGGAAAGAGTAATGACGGGGACGGCCGACATGCTGGGGAGAAAGCGGGAAATAAAGCGATGCCGGGGACGGCCGACATGCTAAGGGATATGAGAGATTATGATGGGGACGGCCATCAAGTAAAGCTGTAAGATTCTCTGGGGAATATGTAAAAAGTAAACGATGAGGTACGGTCATCAGGTTCATAAAGTAATGCAAACAACGATGGGGACGGCCATCGGTCTAAACTGATGAAGGACGATCATCAGGAAAAGGAAAAGGGACCACGACGGGGACGGCCATCGGGTTAAAGAATAAATGAAATGATGATGAGGGACGGTCATCAAAGGTGAAGGACGATCACCTAGCAGGGGACGGCTGCTCTGAGGAGGATAAGATGAGGGACGGTCATCTAAGGTGAAGGACGATCACCTGGCAGGGGACGGCTGCTAAAATATCACGACATAGGACGAATACCGGATAGAAAAGATCAACGATGGGGACGGCCATCGGATGAGCATGATGAAGGACGATCATCAAGAGGTGAAGGACGATCACCTAGCAGGGGACGGCTGCTCTCAGGGTTATATCATGACATAGGACGAATGTTAGATAGAAAAGATCAATGATGGGGACGGCCATCGGATAAAATGATGAAGGACGATCATCAAGAGGTGAAGGACGATCACCTAGCAGGGGACGGCTGCCAAATATCACGACACAGGACGAACGTCGGATAGAAAAGGTCGACGATGGGGACGGCCATCGGACGAGCATGATGAAGGACGATCATCAAGAGGTGAAGGACGATCACCTAGCAGGGGACGGCTGCTCTCAGGGTTTATCATGACATAGGACGAACGTAGGATAGAAAAGGTCGACGATGGGGACGGCCATCGGACGAGCATGATGAAGGACGATCATCAAGAGGTGATGGACGATCACCTAGCAAGGGACGGCTGCTCTCAGGGTTTATCATGACATAGGACGAATGTCAGATAGAAAAGAAATTTTGCTTTGCTGGCGACCTACTGGGGAATAGTAAACACGGACGAGTGTTTATATCCAAGAAATAAAAGGTATAAGTGTTTTGACGTTGTGTATAGATTAAAGATGCAGACGAGCATCCCTAAGACCATGATACGGACGGGTATCGGGTAGAAACAAATACCGACACGTGTTCAGAGATGATGATACGGACGAGTATCAATTGGTTAACAAGGAACACGGACGAGTGTTGATTCTGAGGGGACTCTTCTGGGGAAAAGTAGACACAGACGAGTGTCTAAATTCAAGAAGACAAGAGTGTTTGACACAGTGTATGGATTAAAGATGCGGACGAGCATCCTTAAGACCATGATACGGACGAGTATCAGGTAGAAACAAACGCTTGACGCATGTTCTGAGATGATGGTACGGACGAGTACCAACTGGTTAACAAAGAATATGGACGAGTGTCGACTCTGCGGGGATTTGAGTGATATATACAAGATACAAACGAGTATCTGTATGAATGAAAACAAGAGTAATAAATATGGATGGTGTACAGACAGGTATCTAATCTGCTGGGGAGAGTGACACGGATGAGTGTCAAAAGAGAAAAGTGTAGTATAAACAAGTATCTGATATACAAAGTGTTTAGGTTACTGTGCTGGGGAAAGTGACACGGACGAGTGTCGAGGAATTGTGTATGTATGTATCTGTGAGTGCAAAGGGGACGCTTTGGCTTTCTACTGGGAATATGATGACACGGACGGGTGCCACAAGGAGTATGTATTGTTATTTGTGAGTGTGTGGTAACTGTTTTAGCTTTAGCTCTCTGTCGGGGAATCTGGGGAGCATCTTGTATATTTTTTGATGGATTGTCATTATTCACAAATGTTTGATTCAGATCATGGCTTATGATTATGCAATATGTTTGATTTTTGCCGTAATGCTCCGTATTAGACGGAATGCTACGCTTTGTGGGGTATATATGATGTGAATGCTATGTTTGTGCAAAAGATAACGATCCGGGTTTCGGATCCCTGTTACTGCAAAGATCTCCGGCTGATCTTTGCTTAAAATGGACATCCCAGCTGGGGGAAGATCATTGGTAGATCCGTCATGTATGACTCTGCTTGGGGATATAGGTCAATGATAGACCTGTCTTGGTAATGAAGGACCCAGTTGGGGTTTGTAGAAGCTTTCTTCACTCTGTTATGATTCCTTTGCGCGTTGCTCTTCTGGATAGAGGCTGAAACTCTGTGGGGAGATGGCTTCCCGGCTTCTGTACCTGGCTGAGGAGGAAAAAAGATTGGCATCTCGGCTGGGGAGAAATAGAAAGTGGCAAATCAGCTGGGGAGAAAGCACTTTGGGTGCTAAGACTGAGTGAGTGTTGATTTGCCAGCTTGCTAGGGGTGAAGCTTTCATGCCCCATGTCGTGCTTTGAATACCTGCAATCCTGTAAAGGTAGAGAAACGCACAAGTGATCCCGAGGTATCCCTTACCGGATTCCATCATAGGAGTTTAGACACTCCTGGGGGTAAATATACTTCCTGCAAGCACGTTTTATTAAAAGAGAAGCATCTGTATTTATGCAATCAGTATCTTAAAGACATCGGACATTTTGCAAATGAAAATAAAATGTACGAGACGAGACATGACTGAAAATCTGATTTTATTAATTCATATGCCCTGAATTGGCAAGATACAGTCAAGGAAACAAATCCCCTAAAATGAGGAGATTGTTACAAATTGAGAAACAAAATGTTGGCAATGTTGACGACGCCTCAAGGAGCTTCCTTTTTGCTATGACTCGTATGACTTTTGTCGTTCTTCTCGTCTTGCTTTCTGAAGAAGGCTGATTCTGACAGAAGCTTGATCCTTTCGAAACTTACCAAGTTGTAAGCGATACAGACGAATTCAGAATGCAGTTGTTCGCTTATTCCCTTATTTTGCATGGATCGCCCTTTCGGGTTTTCAATCCATCGAGATACCCATTTTTTTCCTGAGTTGTCCAATGCGGCTTTTCAACTCAGCGGGTGTACACATTTTTTTTGTTTATTTTCCCTTACTTTTGCCCGAGTCTTTTATTCTGTTTTTGACTCGCCGGGATGCCCTATTTTTGCCTGGACTTACATTCTGTTTTTATGTCCAGTGGGTCATTTTTATGCGAAGTATTTTTTAACTGCATCTGAATTTACAGGGGACGGGAAATCTTCACCATCCATAGTGCTGAGCATGAGTGCTCCACCGGAGAAAACTTTCTTTACTACGAATGGCCCTTCATAGTTCGGAGTCCATTTGCCCCTGTGGTCTGTATGAGGAGGGAGGATTCTTTTCAGCACGAGATCTCCTACTTGGTACTCTCGGAGCCTGACTTTCTGATCGAAGGCTTTCTTCATTCTCTTCTAGTACAACTGCCCATGACAAATTGCAGCCAATCTTTTCTCTTCAATCAGACTCAGTTGTTCGTATCGGGATCGGGCCCATTCTGCCTCGTTCAGCTTAACATCCATCAGTACCCGTAGGGAGGGTAATTCAACTTCAACTGGTAGGACTGCTTCCATACCATACACAAGCTGATACGGTGTTGCCCCAGTGGATGTTCTAATTGACGTGTGGTACCCATGCAAGGCAAACGGTAGCATCTCGTGCCAGTCTTTATAGGTGACTACCATCTTCTACACAATCTTCTTGATATTCTTATTAGCTGCCTCGACAGCGCCATTCATCTTTGGCCTGTAAGGAGAAGAATTGTGGTGTTGGATCTTGAAGTCCCGGCACAGCTCTGCCATCATTTTGTTGTTTAAGTTGGAACCATTATCAGTAATGATTCGCTCGGGAACTCCGTATCGACAGATGATATCTCTCTTCAGAAATCGGGCTACCACTTGCCTTGTAACATTTGCATAGGAAGCTGCTTCAACCCACTTGGTGAAATAGTCAATGGCTACCAAGATGAATCTGTGGCCATTTGAAGCAGTTGGTTCAATCTTGCCAATCATGTCAATGCCCCACATAGCAAAGGGCCAGGGTGAAGACATCACGTTCAGAGGATTGGGAGGCACATGCACCTTATCCGCATAGATCTGGCATTTATGGCATTTTCTGGCATAGGCACAACAGTCGGCATCCATTGTGATCTAGTAATAACCTGATCTTAACAACTTTTTAGCCATGGCATGCCCTCCCGCATGGGTACCAAAGGATCCTTCGTGCACCTCGTGCATCAACAAGTCAGCTTCTGTTCTATCAACGCATCTAAGGAGTACCATATCAAAGTTTCTTTTGTACAAGGAACCATCAGTGTTCAGAAAGAAACTACCAGCAAGCCTTCTCAAAGTCTTCTTATCATTGGAAGATGCCCCAGGTGGGTATGTTTGATCCTCCAAGAAGCACTTAATGTCATGGAACCACGGCTTATCATCTTTGACAATATCTGCTGAGAATACATATGTTGGTCTGTCGAGTCTGGACACTGAAATCCGAGGCACAAAGTTGGCAGCTTGAACTTTGATCATGGATGAAATGGTAGCCAGAGCATCTGCAAACTGATTTTCGTCCTGAGGGATATACTCAAGCTTGACCGTTGTAAAGAAAGTCAACAACCTCCTTGTATAATCCCTGTAAGGTATCAGATGATCCTGGTGGGTGTACCATTTGCTGTTGGTTTGATTAACTACCAGAGCTGAATCTCCGAATACAGTCAAAGTCTTGATCCTGAGGTCAATGGCTTCCTCAAGACCCATAATGCAAGCTTCGTATTCAGCTTCGTTGTTAGTGCAGTTAAAGGTGAGTTTTGCCGAGAAAGGCATGTGAACTCCCTTAGGTGTAATGAGTACTGCACCAACACCACGACCATTCATATTAACAGCCCCATCAAACATCATAGTCCATTCTTCTTCCGGGTCAGGCCCTTCAGTGTGAACGGGCTCTTCATGATCTCTTGCTTTTATGAACATAATGTCTTCATCAGGGAAGTCAAATCTCAAAGGTTGGTAATCATCAATGGGTTGCTCAGCAAGATATTCAGACAATACACTGCCCTTGATGGCTTTCTGAGATGTGTACTGGATGTCATATTCTGTGAGGATCATTTGCCATCTTGCAACCCGTCCGGTAAGTGCTGGCTTCTCAAAAATGTACTTAACTGGGTCCATCTTGGAGATCAATAAAGTAGTATGGGTCAACATATATTGTCTCAGTCGGCGAGCAGCTCACGCTAAAGCACAACAAGTTTTCTCGAGCAGTGAATAACGTTGTTCACAGTCGGTAAACTTTTTGCTTAGGTAGTATATTGCATACTCTTTTCGACCAGACTCGTCATGCTGGCCCAGCACACACCCCATTGACTCTTCTAATACTGTCAAGTACATTATCATAGGTCTTCCTTCAACTGGAGGCATAAGGATTGGAGGCTCTTGTAAGTATTCCTTGATCTTGTCAAAAGCCCTCTGGCAGTCTTCATTCCACCTGACCGTTTGTTCCTTTCTTAACAGCTTGAACAAAGGTTCACAAGTTGCTGTAAGGTGAGATATGAACCTTGAAATGTAGTTCAATCTACCTAAAAACCCTCGAACTTCTTTTTCTGTCTTCGGTGCAGGCATCTCTTGAATGGCTTTGACTTTATCAGGGTCAACTTCAATCCCTTTTTCACTTACAATAAATCCCAGCAGCTTACCAGATCGCACCCCGAATGTGCACTTGTTGGGGTTCAGCTTTAATTGGTACTTCCTCAGACGCTTGAATAACTTCAACAGATTCACCAGGTGGTCTTCTTCTGTGAGGGACTTGGCAATCATGTCATCCACATAACATTCGATTTCTTTATGGATCATGTCGTGGAATAATGTTACCATAGCCCGTTGATAAGTTGCACCAGCATTCTTCAGTCCAAATGGCATCACCTTATAACAGAACCATCCCCAGGGTGTGATGAAAGTTGTCTTCTCCATGTCTTCAGGTGACATCTTGATATGATTGTATCCTGAAAATCCGTCCATGAAGGAGAATACCGAGAACTGAGTCGTATTATCCACCAATACATCAATGTGAGGTAATGGGAAGTCATCTTTTGGGTTGGCTCTGTTTAGATCCCGGTAATCAACACACATTCTTACCTTGCCGTCTTTCTTAGGCACAGGTACAATATTAGCAACCCACGGTGGATAGCTAGTCACAGCAAGGAACCCGGTGTCCCATTGCTTTTGCACATCTTCCTTTATCTTCATTGCCATATCTGGGCGAGTACGGCGCAGCTTCTGTTTTACTGGCGGGCAGTCTTCTTTTAAAGGCAGCTTGTGCATGACGATATCGGTATCCAACCCCGGCATATCCTGATAAGACCAAGCAACCACATCCACATACTCCCGAAGCATGCCAATCAGTTGCTCTTTCACTGAATCTTGTAGGCAGGCCCCGATCTTAACCTCTTTCACGTCTTCTTCCGAACCAAGATTAACTGCTTCAATTTCCTCCTGATGAGGAGTGATAACCTTCTCCTCTTGCCTTAGCAACCTGGCTATCTCTTCAGGAAGCTCATATTCTTCTTCAACCCCTTCATCAGCTTGATTGATTGGATTGTCAAAGTCATGCGAAGTCATAGCTGTGTTGTTGTCGGTGCAATCTGAAAGGCACTCTCTGCAAGGGTTTAGATTGTTCATTTTAGTGATTGATTTTAATCTTTGTTTAGAAAAAGGTGAAATGAAGTTATCATTTTGAAAACATTGCCATTTTATTTTTGTACAAAAAGAAAAATGAAAAACATTGAGCAGGAAAGAAAAAAGACTCATTTGCAAAAGATGTCCGATATTCATTGATTGATCTATTTGCACAAAATTACAAGATGGCCCGATTACAAAATGAGTCTTGTCATCTTGGGCAAGATGCAAGACTTGATGCATGCTTAGAAAATACAGGAAATAATAATTACTCTGCAGGAGTAACCCTTATAATTTCCTGGGAAGACCAGTTTGAGATACGGCTCCCCGGGATCCTTGGACGTATCCAGCTCTCCAGGTTGCATTCATCTTCCGACTCATCTTCCAAGTTGTTTACTGCATCAGGGGTGAGCATCCCCCCACTAACAAAATTGGGCTTCTTAGCAGCCTCTGATTGATCTTGTTGAGTTGGTTTGTAACCCAACCCAAATCGGTCCTCTTTCTTCTCCACGGGCAGCAACTTGCCCCAGCCTTGGGCAGTCCCCTCTTCAACAACCTTCCTGGCTTGTTAATAAGATGTCATGGAAGTTCCAAGTACAGCAGATGCTTCATTAATGTTCAGGGCTTCAAATCCCTGGCTCATGGTTTCATGGATCTCCCCATCCATCTCAATGTATTTGTATTTAGCCAGATGGCTAACAAAAATATCTTCTTCACCACAGATAGTGATGATCTGGCCCTCCCACTCGAATTTCAACTTCTGGTGAAGGGTAGACGTAACTGCGCCAGCGGCATGAATCCAAGGTCTACCCAACAAACAGCTGTAGGCCGGCTGAATGTCCATCACATAGAAGGTAATTTTAAAAGTCTGCGGGCCAATCATCACTGGCAGATCAATCTCTCCTAGCACTGATCTCTTAGAGCCGTCAAACGCCCTCACTACCAAATTACTTGGACGCAATGCCAAGCCATCATACTCCAGCTTCACCAAGGCTTTCTTTGGTAAGACATTGAGCGAAGACCCAGTGTCTACCAGTACATGTGATAGAACAACACCCTTGCATTCCAGGGTGATGTGTAAAGCCTTGTTGTGGTTACAACCCTCAGTCGTTAAATCAGCATTGGTAAAACCCAATCCATGGTTGGTATTGACATTTGCTACCACGGTCTCCAGCTGATTAACGGTGATCTCCTCTGGCACATATGCTGCGTGCAAGACTTTTAGTAATGCATTCCGGTGAGCTTCGGAACACATCAGCAGGGATAGAATGGAGATTTTTGAGGGGGTTTGGTGAAGCTGATCCACCACCTTGTAATCACTCCTCTTGATGATTCTCATAAACTCGTCTACATCTTGTTCAAAAGATACCTTCTGTGTTTCTTTGAGAATGGGTTCTTCAGCTATTACACTCTTTCCCTTTGCTTTGGCAGCAGCTTCTGCCTCGGCATTAGGTCTTTGTGATTGCGAGGCAAAAAGGCGTCCGCTTCTGGTGAAGCCTCCGCCTCCCCCGACATTATCAATCTGTGGAGAAGATGTTGAAGAGTCAAGAGTGATTCTCTCCCCTTTGCAGTAAAAGTCAGAGCCATAATGCCAAGGGATGGCATTACTGCTTTCATATGGAACAGGCCCAGGTACCGTGATGGTAACCGGGCTGACTGCAGCAGAGGAGGGTGTTGGAATAATATGTGGATCGTAGTAGATGGTAACTGGTGTCCTGGCAGGAGATGCCACTGTTTGTTGTTGAAAATTGTTGTTCGGAGGAATACTTGACGGATCATAATAAATAGTGACTGCTGAGATATTTGCTGGTGTTATAGAAGAAGATTCTGAATAAAGGGGTGCTGATGTTGTAGAAGGAATGTTTGTTGATATCTGGTTTGTTGAAGTGATACTTGAAGCATTTGTTGATGAAACTGAAGAATTGTTTGGAATAACTGTTGTTGCAGTTGTAGGAGACTCAGGAACTGTTGTCAGTGAGATTGCTGGATTTGAAGGTGTTGATGTTGTGATTTGAAGTAAGCCACTCTGGATAAGACCATTTATGTCGCTTCTCAATTTATCACACCCATTTACCGAAATGTTGCAATAACCGCACCCGAGCTCACACCCGGGGAATATCTGGCATTCTAGGAGTTGAGCTTTAATCTCTACTAGGGGTGTCCGAATCTGCCCAACATGGGTTATTAAGAAAGACGGCTTATCTTCCTCAATAGCATTAATTCTTGGTCCTCCGTGGTGAGGCATGGGGTTCTTGTTGACATTTGGCGGGGGTGCAAAGTTTAGAGCCTTAGAGTCTACCAAGTCTTGTACCTTCATTTGTAGGGCTCTGCATTTCTCTGTACTGTGGCCAGGTGCATTGGAGTGAAAAGCACATCTGGCGTTGGCGTCATAATTTCTTGGCAGACTGGAAGGATCTGGTGGTGCCAACGTCCTTAACACAACCAAGTTGAGCTTCAGGAGATGTGGCAATAGAGCGGCATAAGGCATAGGGATTGGATCAATCACCCTATTGGCCTGAGATGGTCTCTGTTGAAATGGTCTTTGTTGATTGTTGGTGTTGTTGTTGTTGTAGTTTCTCTGAGGTGGATATTGAACTTGTTGCTGATAGTGGGGTTGTTGCTGTGGTTGATATGCTGGTTGCTGAGGAGTTGGAGCGGGAATAGTGACAGCTGCCACTGACCTATGATCATACTGAGGTCTACCCCTGTTGGTATGAATATCATTAGTCTCACCGGTTCTTCTTGGGCCCACAAAAGGCTTTCTGGGGTTGCTGGATGAGCTCGCACCATTGTCAGAAATCTTGCCCATCTTTAACAGGCTTTCAATTCTTTCTCCAGCTATGACTACGTCAGCGAAGCTGGTGGAAGAAAAGGCAGCTAGCCTGTCAATGTATGTCCCTTGAAGGGTGTTCATAAACATGTCGGCCATTTCCCTTTCCGACATGGGTGGCTGGACAGCAGCAGCAAGCTGTCTCCACCTCTGGGCGTACTCCCGGAAGCTTTCCCTGGATGATTGAGACATTCCCATCAGGAGGGTCCTATTAGGAGCCATATCCAAATTGTACTGGTATTGTCTGATGAAGGCCTCAGCTAGGTCCTTCCAGCATCTGATGGTTGCTCTAGTCAAGTGAGAGTACCATTCCCTTGAAGCCCTGTTAAACTATCTTCAAAATAAAACATCCATAGCTTTTCATCCATGGTGTATGCCTTCAGCCTTCCCAGAAAGGATTGTAAGTGGGTTCGTGGACAGGAAGTTCCGTTGTACTTCTCGAAGCACGGAGGTTTAAACTTATGGGGAATCCTTACCCCGTCCACCAATCCCATGTCCATGACATCAAAGCCCAGGGAATTCTGAGACTCTAGAGATCTCAGTTTCTCAGCAATCTCATCTAGCCTTCTGTCATAGGCTTCATCCCCAGCTCCCATCACAGTGAATTGATCTTCCTGGGGGTCTTCTTGCAATACTCTGCCTACAGTAGCATTCCCTTGCACATTAGCAGGGATGTTGATCTCTGGATGAAGGTGGGGCCCATACACAGGAGGATTAACATGAGGCTGAACTCTCTCATTGTTGCTCGTTCCTCCAGTCCCTAGATGGGGTTCTTCCTGGGTCTGCCTTTCTACCAAGGCCCTTAATCTTTCTTGGCTCTGTGCCAATCCATTCATCACCTCCATAAACTGGGTCATCTGATTTCTCATCTCCAGTCTCTCGTTGGCCATTTGAGTCCTGGCCTCTGTAAGGTCCTGCTGTACTTGGTCCATTTGTATACCCGGAAGGTTGTTGCGAGTGGGATATCTGTGTGGACGGTTGAGTGGGAACACCCGTCGTCGAGCAATAGTTCCTGAGTCACAACAGAGTTAGTAACAAACAAAACAAAAACCTACAAAACAAAACGAAAGTTAGTATGCAATGCAGTATGCTTATTTGTTTCCAAGGTATCCTGGCTTGGCGTTTAGTTTTGACCTTCCCAGACCCCTGAGGAAGATGCTTTGATGTTGCTTTGGGAGAAAAGAGATTAAATGAAACAAACTAATGAATATATTACAAAAGATGAATCATACATAGTTGTTTTTTTACAATACATGCCCCTGAGGGGTCAAAATACAACATAAAAGAGAAAAGTACATGAAATGAAAGCAACAACAAGCAAAAGTCAGACACCAAGACCAAATTCATCCTCCCTAACTTCTTTCAGAAGTGCTTCAGTCACGGGATCAGCTGGATGCTCTATGAGGTTCCTGATAAGAAGATTCCTGGTGGCAATAGCAGTGGTTAGCTTCTTGTGTCTGCCATGGTCCTTTGACCTCTTCACACCAGCCCTAATCTTCAATTCTGAGATTTCCTTCTGGGCTGCTAGTAAAGCCTCCTGTTGCTCCTTTGTACTGGCCTCCAACTGCTCAATCCTGTCCTGAGTTCTCTTATCCTCCTGAGTGCGAGCTTCAGTGATCCTGACCCACCTAGCTTGGCTTTCTTTCAGATAGAGATCAGTCCTAGCCTTTTGAAACTGGGCCTCTTTACAGGCATTCTTCAGAATCTGCTCCCCTGCCCTTGACTTCTTGATGTAGTCCTCTGTCTTTTCAATCCTGGCTAGATGCTCCACCTTAAGCTTTTCTAACCTTTCAATGTCCAGACGACCATCACTCCTCTCCTAGAGGGTTCTCTTCAAGGCTTCAGACAAATTCTCATTCCTCTCTTTCAGTTTCTCAAACTCTTCCAGGCTGACAGTGGCTGGAGGTGGTGTTGTGGATGGTCCAGGTGCATCTTCAATGGTGAAGGGCATCCCAGAAATTTGAGCCCTGGCATGAGACCACTCATAATACTGAGCTGAGGCCACATTGTTGCATCTCCCAAGAATGGCCATCCCTTTGGTCTGGACATTGTCCCAAGCCCAGGATGCTTGCCTGACAACAACTAGATTAGGCTTAATCTCACAATAAAGGGTCTCAGCCAAGTCTTGCACACTAGGAGGGTGGACCAATGCATATCCCAATTGTCTTTTGAATAACATAGGGTTGTAGTTGATGCAACCCTTCACTCCTATCAGAGGTACATTGGGGAACTGCCCACAACTAGTAATGATGTCCCTGCCCTTGGTGCTTTGGGTGCACCACCTGATGTCATTTGAGGTCAAAGCAACAAGTCTCCTAGCCCAATTCTTCTGTTGGTGAGGATTCAAGAAGGCATCAGTCTTGGGCAAGTGTTTGAGCAGCCAGGTATGGAACAGGGGAGCACAGCATCTCACCAACCTTCCTCTTTGCTTTTCATTCCTTTGGTGAACAGAGTAGTAGAAATCTCCCAGTAAGGTGGGTACTGGGTTCCTCAGAATGAAAAGATGAATGGCATTCTTGCTAATGAACTTAGGCTCATTTGCAAATAATATAACCCCATATATGCTGAGGGCTAACAATGCACAGACTGCCTTCCATTCTCCCAAGGAGGCCTTCAGGATAGCCTGGGAAGTCAAGAAATCCAAGTGTAGACCGGAGATTCCAGCCTTTGCTGTCATGTTCTGCTCAATCAGTATAGGTTCCAGATACAGGGCTTTTGCCACCTCTTCATTACTGGGAAAAGCCATCTCAGGGTTGAAGGGGACACCACCCCTGATAGGTACACCAATCAGTGATGAATACTCTTCCAACAAGGGTCCCAACTGAAAATTCTGGAAGGTGAAGCACCTCAGAGGGGGATCATAGAACTGCAGGCAAGTGTGAATCAAGCTCCTCTGAGAAGGGTCCAAATCCATAACCACATCAAGGATGCCTCCATAATGTTCTCTGAATAGTGGTATATGGTCTGGAGTAATAAGGGCCTGGATCTTCCTGATGCCAGTCAGCTCAGGCTCAAAGAAATGGTAGGAGATGTTGCTTTTCTTGGGTGCCATGTCTGCTGATGAAGAACTGAGACAGATGCTGATGATGGAGACTAACACTGGAGATGGGCCACTGATAGGCTAACACTGGTGATGCAGGTGACTGAAGCAGGTAGTTGATGAAGGCAGCTGAAGCAGGTAGCTGGTGAGCAAAGGCCTATGCAGATGAAGGGGTCAAAACCAAGCCAAATGTAATATGGATACCCTGAAAAACAAATAAACATATGTTAAATGATGCAATGATGATGTATGCAAATGATATGCAAGGGTTTGTGATCAAGCTGGATCTGATTACTGCCTTGATGTAAGTCCATGTATGTTCAAGAAATCCAGATGGAGGTTCATAAGTCCAGTAACCAGGGTGGGGGACTCAAATAAAGAGTTACATATCCAGGGTTAAAATCACAAGAACTGTCCCAAAATGGAGTACTCTTAATCAAAACGAAGTATCAGGGTATGCTGAGGTCAAGGGTACCTGCAAACCTGTAAACAGCCCAACCCCCTCACAGGTGGTGTTCTAGAACAAGGATCCTCAGACTTGGATCAGTTATGAGAAGTGTAAACACTTCTAACCCGGAGGTACAGTGTTTACAATAACCATAAAAGATCCTCCTCTAATTCACCTCAGTTTCTGAAGGTCATAGTAAAGGTCATCCAGACTTAGCAGGCTTCCCAGATAGCCCTAGCACTACAGGAGATCTGTAGCACGGAGTTCTCAAGAAGAAACCCATATCTGAACCGTGTTTCATATTCCCGCACCAGACCGAAATGGAATGGGAAAGAACATGAACCACTCTAGCCTAGGTGTCACTCAGGTCCCAGGTATAGGACCTTAAACTCTCAATAGAACCCCACCCACCAAAGCAAAAAACAGATCCAGCAAGATGACAGTATGACAGTATGATGTATATAAAGCTGTAAAGAAAGCAATAAATAACTGTACATAAAGCAGTAAATAAAACAAATATACAAACACAAATAGCACATAACACCCCAGTAAACACAAATCAAACAAGCGCTAGGAGGAACCCACAAAAAGAACCAGAAGCCCTGGTTACAGTATAAGGGTTTCCCCAACAGAGTCGCCAAGCTGTCGCTCCCAACAAATGAGGCTAAATCAAATGAGGTGCAGACGCGGACGGTCGGCGAAAGGATGAAATGAGAACACACAGGAGTGAACTCAAAGGAAAGGAAAGAGTCGCCAGCTAGGCATTTTTATCCCGAAGGAAAGGTAATGCTGCATAAACCTAGGAAAGATATGGATAAGACGGTTGCGAACCAAAGAGACTGAGAAAGGGGGTTGGTTACAACCTGGGAAGGTATTAGCACCCAGATTGTCCGTCGTACTCGACGGGATCCACGCTTAAAAGATTTGTGTTTTAAAGGGGTAGTGTCAGTGCAATTTGTGTATAAAGAGCTGGAAAAGGATGTACAAGTGTCAGTGTAAAAGTGAAGTGTATAAGTGAAGTGTCAGTGCAAAAACAAAAGTGAAATGCTCAAGATATTGAGGCTAAGAAAATGATGCTAGAAAGAGGGGGAATATACAGAGACTTTTGTTCGATAACTGTCAAGTTATGCCTACGTATCCTCTCGTGCAATGAGGAAGTCAGAACACCGTAGTTCGACCCAAAGAGACTGAAAGATAAATTGACTTGTGAACTGCTTACTTACCTATGCTCAAGTGTATGACCTGTCTGGCTCAGGTGCAAACTGTCTTGCATTAGACGGAAGAAGCAAGTTCTCGGTTATGAGTGAGTGAGATGAGAAAAGAATCCCGAAGGAGACGATTATTGTTTGTTTTTGAGTGTTTTCAGTCTTTTATTGCTTTTGGATTTGTCATAAGTTAATGAGCTTAAGTCTAAATCAATGGATTAGTAAACTCATCACATCTTCCCTCTGATTAGGGGTAATGAGAATACCTTAAGTATGAAGTCAGCTTCTCACACTTAGTCACCATGATGTAGGATTAAGATCATTAACCTACTTGTGATTATTAGATGTTTTTGGGATTTTTGTTTAGTGTTAAGTAATGAGATTAAGCCATAATCAGGGATTAAACAGACTCATTACACCATCCTAATAGAAGGATAATAGATGAGGGTGTTTAAGTTGAGGAAAGCTCCTCAACTTAATCCATGATTAGGGATTAACTTCATGACAAAACAAAACCTTTATTAAACGGATTTTAATTAATGATAAGATGATGAAGTGAATTTTAGGGTTTGTAAGACAACTTGAGGAGGACTTGTCCATTAACACTAGGGTTAGTCCTTCTTAACCAATTAAGGAAGAATTAGAACCCTAATGCAAGGCCCACGTTACAAGCTTGATGTCTTGATGATTATTAAGTGAATTGATTAAAGGATTTAAACACATTAAGGGTTTAACACTGAGGGTTAAAGTTATACACTCCATCCTAATAGAAGGATACAGGCATAACCCTAATCACAAAGCCTTAAAACCTTTAGGGTTTAGTCCTTGATTATGAGATGAGAAGAGAAGACTCAATGAGACACAAAGGTAAAATCTAAATGGGGGACTAATCAAAACCCTAATTATTGTCATGCTTGGTTATTCCTAGGGTTTGTGGGGTTTACAAGAAAGATCTTCAGAGAAACCGCCATGAAGCAGATGAAAGGAGCCAAGAGAAGCAAAGTAACTTGCTTCATTCAAGAAGACAAGTCACTTGAAGAAAGAAAGTGAGATGAAGAAGAATGAACAAGCTCAATCTCAAACACAAGACAAAATGCAGCAATGATGCATAAGAGATATGAAAAGATTTTGTGAGAAGTGAAGGCAAATTCACTTCTCAAAGTTACTTACCACCTGAAAAGTTAGTGAAAGGAATGAAATGCAATGCAAATGAGATGCAATGGTGTGATACAAACCAAAACCAGAAGCATTAGTGTGATGCTAATGATGCTATGAGATGATGCAAACATGAGGCAAGGCATGAGGATGATCATACACACATATGGATGCAAGAGAGGCATGCTTAGAACCATGAACATACATGAAAAGTTATGAAATGCAAATGACATACAACATGGCAAATGAAAGATGCAATGATCAAATGTGTTTCTAATGTGTCCTAAGATGTATTATGAATCAAATGGATGCACAAAATGTCATGGCAAGTCATAGTATGCAAGCAAATGGAAGATGGATGCAAATGAAAGCCCAAATTAGGGTTTATGATCAATGCACAAAACAAAAATCAAAACCAGAAGCAAACACCATGATAAAAAATTGAAAATGCAATCAAAGGAACCCTAAACCTATACAAACTCACTGCCCAAAGGAGGGGTTCTAACTATTAACCTAATGAGGGTTATGAATTTCTTAAGAGTTTGCTAGGGTTTTAAGGTACCTTGTCAAGAAAAATGTCAAACAAATAGGAAATGCAAGATCAAATCATGCCAATTTAATCTAACAAACTACATGCTATACAAGATGCAATGCAAAAAGAATCAAAGTCCAACTCTTAAAGGCTAGGCAGAAATGAATTTTTGAAGATTGGATCAAAATAATATCTTAAAATGAAATTAATTCCATGGAAAATTGTCAAAAGACATCAATATCAAAAAAGAAATTTGGTTTGAGAGTTGGACAATGTTTCTAAATGATTTTAAATGTTTCATGAATTTTTTTGTGATTTTTAAATACCTAAAAGTATTTTTAATTAATTAATTCTCATTAATTAATTAAAAATAAACTTTTAAATGATTTAAAAATAATTTTTGATGCAAAAAATAAAAATAAAATTTTTTTTGGTTTCTGAAAATTAATAAAAGCTTGGATAAAAATTTTCAGAATTTTTCAAAGAGTTTTGCTATTTTAAATAAATTGTAGAAAACAAATGAATTTAAATGCAAATAAAATTAAATTAAATGACAAGTATGCTGATCCAGTGGCCAGGATTTAAATGATACGCGCGGGAGTTGACTGGCGCCAAATCTAAAGGCTGGAATTCAAACTGGCTGGATTTAAATTAATCTTAATTAATTAAATTAATAAAACAGGATTAGGGTTAAGTGTGAAATCTGGACCACTCGTTCGCGCGCCAGTCAACCCTAGTCAACTCATCCTACGCTCCAGATTCAAACTTGCATTAATGACTCTGATTAGCCCTAATTAACTTCAGGTGGCCGGAAAATACTTCCGGTCGTCTTCTCCGGCCACACCTCCCCTGAGTAAATCCAAAACCTCACCTCTAGGTTATTTCTGGAGCTCTAAAGCTATAGATCAACTCTCTTCACCTCCCTGAACCTGAATCTAGCCTCATAACTCATTTCTTCTTGCCCAAAACCATGATTCGAAACAAAAATGCAAAAATGGCAAAACTTTCAGAGATGCAATACACACTTAATACTCAATTATTTTCAAAAATAAAAAGTTCAATGAACTCAGGGAAGCATATAGATCATTTTAGAAACAAGAAATGAGAGTTCTGGAAAAATGAATTTCCATGGCTACCTGAATCGAAGCTTTCAAATCAGGGACTTTCTGGCCAGTTTCTTGCTTCCAATCAACTCCAATGGACCTCCTGAGAAGCTTTCAATGCTTGTTTGAAGTTTATAATGGTTGGTTTGAAAGATAGCTGAAGTTCTGCTCAAAGAGGGGCAGAAATCGTATTTTGGTTTCTGAGGGTTTCAGGCTATGGTGATGGGTGGTTTGTGATCAGTGAAGCATGTTGAGATTGTTTGTGAAGTTTGTTTGTGTGTTTGCAGTTTGTGGAGAGTGTTTTGAATGCTTTTGCAAGTTGGAGAGATTTTGATAACTATGGCTTGTGGTGTGTTTCAGCTTGAAGTGTGTGGTGTGTTATGCTGGCTTTGGTCCATGTATCAAAAGGTGATAGGTCAGAGAGTTGTTGGTGGCCTATGGTGATTGGTATGGGTCTTTGGCCAAAATGTCAACTTGATTTGTACTTGAGGTATGCGCAATGGTACAACTTGATTTTTGGCTTGCTTTGGCTCAGCTTGAATCAAGGAATGCTATGGAAAAGGTTTAGAGGCAATGCAGCAAGTTGATCAAGGCTTGTGTAGTGTTTTGCAAATTTCACAAAGTTTGATCCTTTTGGAAATTCTTGAGTTTCAAGGCATCAAAATGCAAAGTTCTTTGGCCCATTCTGAATTTTAGAGGTCATGTGATCATGTTGTGAAGAAATGGTACACATTTGAGGCCTTTAGAACACTTGATCATACCATTTTGCAAAATGCCTCTTTGGTAGAAAACTTCAAATTATGTGATTTTAGCCAACTTTGACAAGCCATAACTTTTGATCCACAATGTATTAGGTCAAGTTCTTGTACTTTTTGAAAAGGGAATGATCCATTCTACAACTTTCATGACCAAAGTTTTTCCATTTGAAGCATTTTTGAATCAAAAAGCAAGGGTTGAAAAAGTTTCCCAAAATGGCAATTTTCAATATAAGTCAACTTTCCCAAAAAGTCAACTTTGCAAATGACTTGAAATTCTCCAATTTTGTGAACTTATAATATCTTCCATGATCAAATAAAGATCATACATAATCAAAATGATGATGAACACCCTTTGGTTGGGTCATTGGGGGCCTCAGATGCCCTGATTTTACACTGACTTGCTCAAGAAGTCAACCCTTGATCAGATGACTTCCCCATTGAATTTCTTCATGAAAATTGATATGTATGCTCCCTATACCATATAGAGACCAATAGAAACAAGAATGACCAAAAAAATTGGAGTTATGGCCTTTGAAACCAAAACCCTAATTCTAGGTCATCTGTGCAGTTAAATCTGGCTCTGCTTCCATGCCTTTCTCAGTTCTTGTGATTCTTTGACATTCTTAACTTTGAGGGGATATAATATGATGCTTGGACATACATGGACCCCTTTGAAGTGATTGATTACCTTTGGAGTGGCTCAAGAAGCTCTTGGATTGCTCAGATCACAAACTCTAGATGCAGATGACTTTGAACCAATGCAATGAATCAAAAATGTGGTATGAGATGCTATGTTTGTGTTTATGCATATGAAATGATCACAAGCCATGGTGTGAATGAGTGAGGGCAAATTTGGGGTGTTTACACCATGAAAGTGGGTGACACGCATATTTATCTTATTTTCTATAAAAATTGCTTAGAATTTCTCGTATTTCAAAACATACACAAATCGTACATGTGCGTCTATATGTACGAATCACAATTCTTAGTCCTATTTTATATTAAGCGTTAAAACCTCATTTTAAATCTGCATCAAACAAACCACTTGCGATCACGTTAGATAAGCATAGTTGAGATAGAATTTGGTAATCATACATCTCTCGGTAGGATCGAACTTTTGTATTACTTGACACATATCATGCACTTGCGATTCACGCATATCAGACACGTGACTTCCTCTTCGATAAGCGCAATTAGCCTTCCTACATTAATTCCTATCAAAAGCTCTTATTCCTCTCAAAAGCAACAGAATCTTGAGGCATCATTTGGATGTTAAATCATCCACCATCAAACTTTTGATCTCCATTCCAACATCATCTAATGATTTCCCAAACTTTAGTTCCACTAATCAAAAAGGTAATTAAATTAAATTGTTTCTCTTAACTCTATTTGATTCAAACACATATAATACACTAACAATTAATTGTTGTTTAACTTACGGACGATAACAAAATCAAAAGTAAAACAAACAATGGCAACAAATGAAACATTGTATAGAGTTTCAATTTTGAACCTCGTCAACAAAACTAAGGATTAATGGAGAAATGTTGTTTATGTAAAAATCAACAAAATTAGAAGAAAAAAAGAAGAAGAAACTTTGGGTTTTGGTAGACTAACCTCTTGAATTTTCTTGTAGAGTTTCCTTTAAGTTGTGTTTTCCTTTCTGTGAGTTTACGAAGTTGTGTTTTTCACGTTGTTGTTTTTTTTAGTTTTTTTAGGTTGCCTAATGTTGTGTCCTGTATTTTAGGTTTTTAAATTTGAGTTTTTGTGGGAAGAAGAAGAATGGAGATAGCGGACTATGAAAATAAAAGAAACGTCACAACTCTAATCTAATGAGTTTTTAAACCTTTGGGGGAAGGCAGATGTACAACTGCCACAACCTTTAATTTTTTTTCTTGCAATTAACACGTCTTAGGGGATGAGAATTCGTCAACCATCGTGTCGCTAATTATTTTTTAGTTATTTTTTCTTGATTTTCGGTGGAGAGATGTTTATCAACCGCCACAATGCCTAAATTTTTTTATAGTTGTTTTTTTTCCTTTAGCGAGGCGGATCCTAAACTGTTGGAGTCCGAGGACGGTTGTCCAAAATCGTCGTGACAACCATCATAACATGTGGAAGAAGGCGGTTAAAGTTGAAGTATTACAAATTAAGTGTCGCAAAATCTTTATTTTCTTGTAGTGATAATCTATCCAAAAAAACTTGTCAATTTATGAAAAATCTCTTTGAAACTCTTTGGAGTATGGTCAAACAAATACTCGGATACTTAAGTGGTACATTTACTCATGGCCTAATGCTTTCACCATCCAATGCTCATCAAAATTTTCCCTAAAGACCTATAATGATTCGTGTTGGACAAGAGATTCTGATGATAGAAGAACAAATTCAGGGTTTATTTTGGTCATAATCTGATTTCTATGAGCTCAAAAAAACAATCACTTGTGGCACAATGAAGTATTGATATACAATATTGAACCTTGGCTTGTACAACCAAATTCAAAGTTGTCCCACTTCAACAATTATTAGTTTGTGGAAGAGTAATAAAAATAACCAAAACAACATAGTTATTGTTAGAAAGTTAGTTAGGATTGGTTAAAAGTTGTTAGAAAAGTTAGTTAGAAACTTACTTCATACATTGTATATATACATACTAATCTATCCACATTCAATATATTTAACTATTGAAATCAATACAAGAAGATCTTGTTCTAGCTTTATTTCATGTTATGTATAGTTCATTGAATATTAGTGAAACATTTATTGTATATAATGTGGTGTATGTTGTTATAATGATATTAGTGTATTGTAAAAATTTAATTAAAAATTTATAGTATGCATAATATATATAGTTAAATTAGAGAATTTTTTATTATACCC
Organism: Lathyrus aphaca; assembly: GCA_963966055.1. NCBI lineage: Eukaryota > Viridiplantae > Streptophyta > Magnoliopsida > Fabales > Fabaceae > Lathyrus > Lathyrus aphaca. The sequence continues at coordinate 139,428,217 of OZ014525.1, read as the reverse complement.
CCTGAGTTTCTTATACATCGTACGAATTTCTATTTTTGTCCTTAGTTTTTGGATATGTACATCCGAACGCACCATTTTTTTAAAATGTTGATTTTTTTTCAGATATACAAATCAGAAAAAATTCCGAATATGCACATCCGAACAAAATTTTTAAAATTTCGCATCAGAGCTTTCTCCACTCTCATTCTTATGTTTGGTAAATAATTGTGGTTCAAATTGTCATAAGTTTCACATGTTTGAACCGCCATTATTTACTAAACATAAGAATGAGGAGGTAGAAGGTTCTATATGAGATTTTTTGTCTGAATGTTTATATTCGGAATTTTTCCTGATTTGTACATCGGAAAAAATCAACATTTTTTAAAAAAATGGTGCATTCTAATGTGCATATTATGAAACCGGAAACAAAAACAGAAATTCACACGATATATAAGAAACTCAAAGGGTGTAATAAAAAATCCTCTTAAATTATATATGTGAAATACTTGTTAATTTAAGTTTTAGAATAGATTACTATTGAAATTTATGTCATGTATTTAGTTTTCATGCTACTTATATAATATATCTATCACTAAATTGGTTGTGTGTAAAATCTAGAGATATGGTTAGGGTAGGTCGTTATGGATAATGTAGGGAATCCTTCTTAATTATCTTCATCCACTAGAGCTGCCATTTTCATGGCCAAGCCAAAGTCATAAAACCAACCTAGTAACCCACATGTACATGCTTAGCATCAACGTTATAACATTACACGTGAAAGGATATCCTTTGATGCATGACTCAAATGAGATAATGGTGGGGGACTCGACTCGATGATGAAATCATCGGATTTGTGAATGAATGGCATATATAATTAAGTTGGTTAATCATTTATGGGATCCCATTATTTAAATATGCATGTTAGTTGTAGTTTTTCTTTGACAGAGACATTTTAGTTTTAGTTGTGATTAATTGTTGAAGGTTTTATTCATCAGAGGCTTGTTCTATCTATTACGCAACTACTCGAAAGCAAGTTTGATGAGCCTCGTTATTGATGCAATGTATCATTTTGATACAACGAGGGAGCATTGAGTTGTTAAAATTAATAAATGTATGTGGAGTTGTCATGTTATTTATGATCATATTAAAATTTTAAACTAATATATAAAAGTTGATTTAGTAAAAGTGAAAAGAGACTAAACTCACAATATACGATAAATCAACATTCAAACACTATTTGATATGATTGTCACATTTAACATTTCATAGAATATGAATTTTTTTCATTGCCAAAATTTGTGTTTAAAAAAAGTATTTAAGAAAGAAAAGAAAAAAGATAGTTTTTTTATGTAAATTATATAGAGAGAAATTATATAAAGGGCATAGGCACATCTATTTGCCTTAAGTACATTAAGAAAATGGAGTTAGGGGGGAAGGAAACAATCATATGGGTTTGAGGGGAATGTCACTGGAAACAATATTTTGGAGTGATTGTTGGATAGGAGGACCCTTAAAAAATGAGATTTGATCGTTTGTTTTTGCTGTCTTTAGATAAAAATGTAAGAATAAAATTTGTTCTGCTAGTTATTTTTAGGTTTTGATGATAACAAAGTGTATTTGTGAAAGAATATTTTATATTCTAATGTGTATATATGTGCAGATTTTATTCATTGAAGATATTAGATCAAACAAACACCATCAGGATGTGCGCCAAAGATAATATGCATGTTATTATGTGTGACACAAGCTGCAAGCGTACTGAAGAAGCTATTATGCTTCTGTATCTGATCACAATTAGAAAGATCCAAAGATGTTGTATATTGCGGTTGCAATGCTCTTGTGGTTTTGTTCTGAGAATGGTTCTGATTCTGAAGCTAATGAAACTTCTAAAGGAATAATATTCTTCTAAATAACTAAAGTGCTGAAGATTCTAATGACTTGAAGATCGGAAGGCTAAAGGCTCTGAAGACCAAGTGCAGAAGACTCTGAACACTTAAGGGTAAGGGTTCTAAAGATTAAGATTCAAAAGATCAAGTGTTGAAGACTCTGAAGACAATGTTTTGAACGAACAAAGTTTAGAAGACTCCAAAGACTTGAAGATTATGAAGATAAAGGTTTAAAGAACAAAGTGTTGAAGTCCTGAAGACAATACTTTGAGTGAGCGAGTTCTGAAAACTAAAGACTTAAGTTTATGAAGACCTAAACCATGTGTCTCTACTCATGCTTCATACACTATCATCAGAAGCCTTTGAAGTTCATAATACAAATGTTATCATTAGCAGTGACCGTACACTAAGCGCTAGTCTCACGTCTTCTCAACTAGCTGGAAAGTATGGAAAAGAAAAATGTGATTGTACTACTTTATCACTGTATAAAGTCTCGTTTTCAAATGGTCAACGACTATTCAACGACTATATTTTCTTTGCTATTTAAAAGAAAAGGATTTCGGGATTTCATGGTTGTCGGAAATAATTGGAAAAATCAACATTGTTGTTGAAATTCAAACATGACCATTGTTGTTGAAACTAAAAGATCATCAATTAACATAGCAACAATCAGAAATCACAAGAGTTGATGAATGCAAATATTGTTGGAAAACAATCAAGTCATCAACCACTTCATTATCTAAGCTTATTAAAGATCTGGAGCAAGGAGTTGTTGCTCGAAGCTTGCTCAATGTAGAAAATGAAGAAGCTCTGCAAGATATAATTCAATTGACAATCACATACATCTTTGTAGAAGCTGAAGAAAACATGGAGTTGTTGCTCACATCATGCTCAAAGACAGTTGTGTTTGTTTGTACTTAAACTTAGGAGTTTATTTGCTTATTTAGAAGCATCAAATATAATCTCCAGAATACTAATTATGTTTAAAATTAAGAGTCCCTCAAGTGATCGAGTGAAGATCTAAATACTTGAGAAGACAGTGATAGTCACATCTCAGAGAGGACCAATTGAATAACAAACTCTTGTTGAGATCCCTGATGGATATCATTGTGGGAAATCCTAAACGGAATATCATGTTGATCAGATTCTGTTAGGTTAATGAACATCATATCTTGTTAGATCCATGAATGTTTCATTATGTGTTACTCACCAACAGTTGCTCGTGCATCTGTATTAATCAGTTTGATTAGTGGATTAAGACCTTGAGATCAAGGCAAAATCACCTTGGAAGGGTGGACCGGATTAGCTTGAGAATTGCTCAAGTGAACCAGGATATATCATGTGCCCTTTAATTCTGTGTTATTGTTTATGCTTCTATATTGCAGACTCTGATATGCTTATTTATTATGCTGCTACATCACTATTCAGAATCTACCTTATAGACTCTGAAAATCATTTTAGCGCAGAAAAGATAAGAAACGAAAGACTTAAAAATGCTTAAAGCAATTCAACCCCCACCTTCTTGCATTTCTCGCACCTGTAATTGGTATCAGAGCTCCGGTTTTGTTATTAATGGATATCAAACACCAAATAGTGTCAGGAAAAGATCCAATTGCGGTGTGAAGAAATACTCTGGGTGATATTTCAACTCTCTAATATTTTCGTCTCATATCAGAAGATAATTGAGTACTAAAATTGTAACTGAATGAATTCTCTGAGCAATTCACTGATTCCTTGAAGCTGAACTTGTCATCAACAAAATCCTCTTCAGGAAAGCAGTGAAAGAAAAGGTGAAGAATCAGCTTACGATACAGATTCATCAAATAAGGAGTAATATATGTTGAATGCTTATCTCAGAAAATACTGAAAGCTCCTAGTGTTTGACATAATTTTGGTAAAATCTAATGGTGAATAAAAATTGTAGAAGCCAAAGATGTCAAAGAAGATGTCATATCATGTTAATAGGACTTCTTGAACTATTACTTCAGCAGGTTTAATTCTGTAACAAATCTTTGCAGGATTTGTTTTACTCCTAAATAGATTGGATCAAGGAGCAAAGATAGAAAGCCCAAGACAGAAGACTATATATATATATATATATATATATATATATATATATATATATATATATATATATATATATATATATATATATATATATATATATATATATATATATATATATATATATATATATATGAAGACTTAGAACTAGGGTTAAATATGCCTTATGTAAAAAATTTAACCTAGTTCTCTTTTGTAAAATAAGGGTTTAGGTTTTGAGAGTTGTTGGCTCTTAGGGTTGTAGTTACCCTCTGCAGTATGGGATGCAGAGAGGACGACATAGGTGCATGTACACTACCAGAAGCCCTTAGGTAATGGTTGTTGTATTGTTCTTAGACGAAGCTTTTAAGCATCTCCAAGATAACTTGTAGGCCAAGAAACTATGACAGGTTATGTAATGGCAAAAGTCAAATGCAATGCAAGTTGTGAAGGATGTGAGTAGATTCTCTTATCAGAGTTATAAACAACTAGAGTTTAGCTTTGGTAAAGATGTTTATTAGGGTAGTGATTAGGAGACAAAGTTGTAAATGGGAGAGTTGATCTTTGTGATAATACTATGATTTAATGGAGTCTTCATCCTGGATTGGTATCCCCCGGATGTAGATTTGTTAACACCAAACTGGGTCAACATATTTTGTGTTCTTATTATTCTGTAATTAACTTTTTTTATGTTATATGTTCTTGACTGAGATGTCCTAACATGTTGTCTCAACATCTGTTGGTATTTGTGTTGCACTACTTCAAAACAGCAGCTGTGTATTTCTCTTGTTTACTAAAATGCAGTAATCATTGTCTTAACATTAAGATGGGACATTGAAGTATCTGAATAACCAGAATTTCAATTGGTATCAGAGCAGGCATCCTGGTCTATTTTCTAGATGAGATCCATAGAGTATTTTCTGGTGATTAACCGGAGGAGTTATTGTCTGAAGGGTTATGTAACAACAAACAATAGGAGTGGTAGTTCTCTTAGATGGTGTCCTAAAAGATGTCTTGACATCTTGTCTAGGGAAAGTTGAAGTTATTATGTAGTAATTTCGTTGCATATATTCTGATTGAAGAATCCAGTAGTATTAGATATTGGAGTAATGATTGAAGAAAGCTTGTAGTTGTCCTTACATGGTTCTATTTGTGTAGATGTCAATTGGTTTGAAGACACATAACATTCCAAAGTTAGGAGCAGAGGGATTTTATTGTGATGGTTGAGTCTTATGTGACTTGGTACATTATTGAGTGGCGTCATCTTGTATGCTGAAGTCAGACTGGATAAAAGGGGTAAGATGAATTATCAAACTCATGCTCTAAGGGTTTGATGATTTCTTGTTGGTTAAGTTGTTTAAGACACTTGATATGATGATCAAGTCCAATCAAGGAATTCAGTCGTATTTTGGAGTCTGTTAGTTATTCTTCAGACTAGGAAGTGCTTTATTGGAAGCATGGAAGTGAAGACAGTGCAGGTGATTTATTTTCACCGTCCATAAACAACGTGCAAGGAAGAACTCATACTTCTTAACCCTAAGGATGAGTTTACACAACTAAGGTAATTAGGATTCGTTCAGATAGAATCTTAAGAGTTTAAGTCAAGGGGCAACCTTGATATCTTAACAACTTGCACAACAACAGAAGAAGACAACATGAAAAGGAATATCTATGTGATATTCAGAATATGCTGGAACCGGTTAAGGGTTATAACTACAAGGATTAAAAATCAATTGCTTTGTGCAGATTTGATTATCCTTTTGATTCAAGATTGGAGAATCATGGGAGGGGTTCTACATTAACTCAGAAGTCTCCTAGGCTTTTGACCTAGGATTATTGGCTTCACATCTTTTATTGGAAAGCATTGAGACTTGTCCAAATGGTGATGCATTTCTGAAGATGGAGATGAAAGACTATGAAGACATCATAATCTTGATGGCTACTTGGATTAGTTTATTTCTAATCTAAGAACTTTAGGGCATTCCACAAAGCTCATCATGGTGTTCAGATAGGTGGCAGTATCAGTAACTTTGTGAAGACGACTCTACTTAAGGAAAGGTGGCATCCTTGGAATTAATATGAGGGTTATTTTCTAACTAGTCCTTCTGAAGATTCAAATAGTGGCAGGCTTGAAGTCTTTAGAGAGGCACTAGCGGGTATTCATCAATGTGTGAGATTGTTTTGAATAACTGCAAAATCAACAGAATGAAGGTTGTCTACTCAAACTTGGTTGGTGAATCAAGTCTATAAGAGCATGGGACTCTTGTTATGTAAAGGGAGGAAGTTCTTTCAAGTGGCAGAAGAAGGAGCTGATTTTAACAGCTAGATGTCAAATCATAATATTCTGACATCTAGTTCAACATCAGAATCTCAGTTTGTGGAGTGGCACATCAACTCAAGATAGGATGATCTACAGGAATGAACAATGATGCTTCAAAAAGATCATTCTCATGGAAGTTTGCGGGAGCTGTAGGAAGGAGAAGATATTATATTATCCATGGCTTAGGGAGTCTAAGTGTGTATTGCTATTGAGAAAGTGGATACATTTCACTTGAAGATCAAGTTTCACTACGTAGATCTGGATATCTTTGTGAGAGTTCTGACAAACATGAAGAAATAATTTGTGCAATTGGATTTTTCATATGAGGATTCATGAAGGAGGTGATCAAACTGTGGCATTTGGTTGATCTCATAAGTGGATTCAAAGAATCAAGATAATCGACATGTGGCAGTTGGTTAGTCTTTTGGATTGTCTTGGAACAAATTACTCTTGGGCAAAAGGGTGATGAGTTGAATACTCAAGGGGATTACTTCTTCTTGAAGGGGGATGAGAGTTTATTTCTCTCTTTTTGGTGGCGCAATGTTGATTGAAGTTCTTCAGTTCTTTGGATTACTATGTTATAGTAAGTCCAGTTGGTGGAGCATATCGAGAATTTTGTCTTGGTGTGTGGAAGATGTTCTAAATTGGTGTTAGGACATTATTCGGGTTGGATATCCTTGTTGAAGGATGATTATGCTCTGGTTCTGGAGCTTATTTACCTACATTATTACCTAAGGAGCATCTACATATTCATACGGGAGAATGATGAAGTAGATGGCCTGCCTTGAAAGGAGAATATAGATAAGACTGGAGTAGATCAGGTATTAATTGCTTGGAAGTCTTCATGTGGATAATTAGCAACTGATCAGTAGTATTCCAGATTATCATACAGGAGAATGATAGGGAATGGCTTCCTTTGAAGAGTTGGGTGACTGTCTATTTGTTAAAATCTTGTGGAAGGACTTTGTCTAGCAAGTCATGTTTTTCTAAAGCATGTGTCCAGTATCTGACACTGATGGGAGGAAAAGAAACTGAATTTGATGTTATTCCAGCAGTTTTTTACTATGAGGACGGCGATCCTTATGTACCTCACGGATAGAATGATGGTTTTCATGTGTGAGTGACTATTATTTCTTGTTAGAAGGGATAATGGTGCCAAAATGAATGTACTTCAGCAGGTGGTTGGACAAAGAGTAAGCTCTTGAAGGCATTAAAGATGTGTCTTATGTTTTCCATTCATTTATATGCAAATGCTCAGGGGGAGAAAAATTGTCTTAGATATTGGGATTTTCCTCTTAATATAAGTATATACCGCAAGATTTCAGTCTACACCGAGCTTATGGTGAGTATCAATCAGCTTTTTCCATCAAGGAGGGATGAAGATGTCAAGTGTCATGTCTTGACATTGTATAGTTGCAAGTTGGGAGTGACTTGAAAATACACAATATTTGATTCTTGTTGGATGCTTAAAGAATCATTGATAAGTATGGGATAATTTATTTTTCTCTGCAGATTCCTATTAAGGTGTTGTAGTTTTGTCAAATCAGCAGAAAAAACAGTAAAGCAAAGACATTACCTGACATGATGTCAGAACATTGTCTTGGAACATGGTTGCATGTAACTAGTTTTCCTTGGATGATGTTATTAAAAGAATAAATAGTCAACAGTCGTGGCCAATGCGTCATTAGTGGAGTTATTGACTCTTTGAATTGACCAACGTTTTGATTGATGGTTTGTTACTTTCAAAGAATAGTGCTCACTATAAATTGGATTGTTGTGACACTTCTTGGTCTCATAATTCCCTTCTTTCAAGTGAAGTACTCGATGGAGTTTTTCAAAATATGGATGGGTTGTTCCTGGATTTGGAGCTGTCTTGGTTAATTTTTCCATGTTTTGGCTAAAAAGAGGGAGAAGAATAATGTTCTGTTTATTGGGTTCATTCAAGTCGTGGTAGTGAAAGAATGGTGCAAAGGGAAGATGACGTTCTATCATCTTAATATACATATTTCTATTTTTTTGTGCTTTATGATTTGAGTTGTGAAGCAGGTTATGTCTTGTGACCTGAGTTACATTTGTTGTATACTCTGTATTACGAACTTGAACTTCACTTCTTATTAATGATTCTCTTATGCCTGGAAGAAGAAGATTTATTCTTCAAAGAAGACAAAGGATTTAGGGGAGCATGCTTCAAATCCCTTCTCATACATAACAATAAGCATGAAGAATTCTGGGAGAAGGTTTTAGCGAAAATTTGTCAAAAGGGGGAGATTGAAAGCCCCTAGTGTTTGGCAGAATTTTGGTAAAACCTAATGGTGAAGAAAAACTGCAGAAGTCAAAGATGTTGAAGAAGATGTCATATCATTTTAATAGGATATCTTGAACTATTACTTCATCGGGTTAAATTCTGTAACAAGTCTTTTCAGGATTTGTTTTACTCCTTAAAAGACTGGATCAAGGAGAAAAGATAGAAAGCCTAAGACAAAAGACTATATATATGAAGACTTAGACCTAGGGTTAAATATGCCTTATAAGGGTTTAGGTTTTGAGAGTCATTGGCTCTTAGGATTGTAGTTCCCCTCTACAGTATAAGATGCAGAGAGGACGATATAAGTTCATGTACACTACCAGAAGCCTTTTGGTAATGGTTGTTATATTGTTCTTTGACGAAGCTTTTAAGCATGTCCAAGATAACTTGTAGGTCAAGAAACTGTGACATGTTTTGTGATGGAAGAAGACAGATGCAACGCAAGTTGTGAAGGATGTGAGTAGGTTCTCTTATCAGATTTGTAAATGACTAGAGTTTAGCTTTGGTAAATATGTTCATTAGGATAGTGATTAGGAGACAAAGTTGTAAATGGGAGAGTTTAACCTTATGATGATACTACAATTTAATGGAGTCTTCATCATGGATTGTATCCCCAAGATGTTGGTTTGTTAACACCTAATTGGGTCAACATATTCTATGTTCTTATTATTTTTCAATTAATAGTTTTTATGTTATATGTTCTTAACTGAGATGTCCCAACATGTTGCCTCAACATCTGTTGGTATTTATGTTGCACTACTTCAAAACAACAACTGTGTATTTCTCTTGTTTACTAAAATGCAGTAATCATTGTCTAAACATTAAGATGGAACATTGGAGTATCTGCATAACCAGATTTTCAATTACGATTGATTGAAACAACGTATTTGCTCAAAGAACAAATCATCAGAAGAACAAGAAATCTAGTTTGTTGCAGATTAAATCCTTTATGCGTATGAGACGTTTTCAAGAAATGGATTAGTCCAACATTGACTTTCTCATATGAAGATCATTAAATACTTATCTTAAGTAAATAAGAATGATTGTTAACTTATGATATTGATTCATAAGAACTTCGGAATGAAGTCTGTAGTGGAAACCATAAACAGTGGAATTCAAATCTCTAAGACATGATCCTTTCAAATCAGAATATCTGGAGTCTAACTGATCAAACAGTTGGAAGACTCAATACAGATTTGAATGTTGTTTTCTTTTGAAAAGATTTTCGGAAAACTGAAGAGCATTCAGAAAAGGAAGCACTGCGCCAAAAATAGCTTTTCGTAGCAAAACAAATACAACACTTTTAGAAACAAGCGTTGCTATAAGTTTTAAAAAATGCTCAAAAAAAGCTCTTTTAAAGCGTCACGTTAGAAAGCGCTGCTAAAGGCCTTAAGTTGGCCCCATCTTTGAAAGTGCTTTCTATAAAGTGCTGCTGAAGGTTTACCTTAGAAAGCACTGCTAAAGGATCCACCTTAGAAAGTGCTTTCTAAAAGCGCTGCTATAAGGCAATGAATAGAAAGCGCTTTTAGTGAAAATCCTAAATAGAAAATTATGTGAAAAAACATCAAAAATCACAAAAAAAAATGGCAAAAGGAGGGACGAACCTACACCCTTGAGGTAGGGAAAGGCATGGTACACGCGCATTAACCATTGGGCTGGTGATACATCCAATGTTTAAAACACAAAGATTAACATATATATATATATATATATATATATATATATATATATATATATATATATATATATATATATATATATATATATATATATATAAGGGTTTTATTTGAATTAATAAATGAAATAAAATGATAAAATATCAAATTTATTCATAAAAATGTTATAGATTTGGATTTATGATTAAAAATCATATGTTATTTGTATTATGATGTGAAAAAAATTATTCAAAAATGATTTATTTTGAGTTTTTAAATAATTAATTGAAAATAATATTAATAAAATATTAAAAATAAAAAATTATTTGAAAAAACATCAAAAATCACAAAAATGGCTAAGGGGGGGGGGGGGGGGTCGAACATGCGCCATTGAGGTAGGGAAAGGCATTGTACACGTGTATTAACCACTGGGGTGGTTGTAACACCCCAAAATTTTCCCTCCCTTTTTCAAGCCATTTAATATACCATTCACATCATTGCATTGCATATAAAATGAAAGAAAAGGAAGCATACATTTATTGGTTGAGATCTAAGGTGTGATCAGTTGATTTGCAAAGTTATGATCATTCCAAGTCAAGGAAGAAGAGCTAAGTGCCTCCCCACAAGCCTCAAGGATCTCTCATGGTTCACACAATTTCAAATGAAACCTCAAGTCATTGGAAGATGTGGATTGATCAAGAAGTTGAAGCAGTGCAACATCTCCTAACAAAAGGGGCCAAAATTAGGGTTTCTGATTCAAAGAGCTTCCTGATGAAATTTTGGTTCAAACTCGATTTCAATGTTTTTTGCATGATATCAAGAATCTAGGTATGGTATATTTTCTATTGAATCATTTCAGAAGGTCTCCAATTGGTCAGTTACTTGAAAATCAAGAAATTGGGGAAAAGTCAACTGTGCAGAGGAAAAAGCTAACTCCTGACTTTTTGAGGTCAAAATCATGTTCCACAAGTTGAACATGTTCAATGGTTGAATTTTGATCAAGAAAAGTCAAGAGATTCATGGAAAAATCAAGAAATCACAAAACTGCGTAAAATAGAAACTTAGGGTTTCCATCTATGGCAAGTTTAGGCCATTTTTTCACCTCACCTTCAAGCCATCTTTCTTCAATATAAAGGCTTAAAAATTCAGGCCTAAGTTGAGCCAATTAAAGATCACATCTTGAGTTTCAAATCCTTAGTAAGAACATCTCCATTGGATCAAAATTGATTGAGATATGATCAATCAAAGTTTAGCAAAACCCGGGCAACTTTTCTAGGAAACCAGGTCATGGGCGTACCAGATGCCAGGAATTTCATCAAGTAGGTGGTGAGCCAAATGTCAACCTAATTTTCTCTACCAAGAAGGATTCAAATGATTTTTTTTCTAAACATCAAAGTTGTTCATCTTAATCTCCTCTACAACTTTCATGTTTAGAGGTTTTTCATAGGATCAATGGTTTAGGAGTTATGAAGGGGAAAAGTTAGGGTTTTAAGCTGAATGTCCCATAGCCATTGTCCCTGTGCGCCCTATGATGACTGGCCCATGCATGTAGACATGTTCAAGCAAGTTCCATGACACTTTCAAGTACCTTAAAGACGTCATCTCATCTTATATTGAACTTCAATTTTGTTCTATGTTATGTCTTCAATCCAAAGACCTCAAGAGTTCATCATTTCATACAGTGTGCATGGAGAATTCCTTCAATAAAGTCATCATTTCCACCATGTTTCTTGGCTGCCAAGGAAAAGTGGTTCATGACTTGTTCTTGTGGATTCAGTCACGCATACATCAAACATTCTTCATACACTCATCATGCATTTCCATTTCAAGCATAAAGCTTCCTACACATGCATGAACACATGTTATACCATGTACCACAATGGAAGTGCATTGAAAATGAGAAACTTGCATAGTAAGTTATGACTGCTACAAGAGCTACCTGATCACCACCATACATTATTGCTTCAAACAATAAGCCCCATGAGTTGCATCCACATGAACATATCATGATGAATCACACGGATTCACTCCTCATTATGAATTTCAAATTGCTCAATCCACCTTTAATATCTCATTGCACCATCACTAACTCAACCATAATTCTAACTATTATCTCTAACAGTTAGAATCTGGCCATGCATATAAATAGAGATCATAACAAAATTTGGAGCTAGCTTCTTCATTTTCATGATTCTCTTAAAATTACTATGAAAATTCTCTCTGAAGTTCTCTCTGATTTCTCTCCATTTCCACGAGTTCATCTACATTTCCTCACCAATATTCATCATCCAATCATCGTTGAAGCTTGAGGAATTGAAGCAGAGGTTGAGCATTCATCATCTTTAAATTCATCATTGAGTTTTCAATCAAGAAATCAAGGTCGGTAGCATTTATTTTTCTCCTCCATAAGCTCAAGATCTCAAGGAGTTCTCTGGTTTTCTTGCAAGTTCAAGATTCTGCAAATTTCAGGTTCATTTATCTTCAACTTTTTCCTGCTCTAATTCCATGATTTAAATCTTTTTTTGATGTTTATTGAGCTCAATAGGCGCAATGTGAATGTTGGCTAGTTGATACGCACCTTAGGTGTTTAGATCAGAATTTTAGGGCAATTTTATATGCTTCGATTCTCTCCGTTCATGCTTCATATGTTGATTTCATTGGTGGATTTGGATTGTGCGTGACCTAAGCTTTATAATGGTACCATTTTTTCATTTTTGGGAAGATTTTGGTTGGGATCACCGGAGGCTCACAGGAGAAGATAACCAGAATCTTCTCTAGTCGCCTGAAAACTCATAGGATTAAGAACCCTAATTTTATGCCAAGTTAAGTCCCAGCCATTAGATCTGATCCATCCAACGCCTTGGATCATGCCAGCGCATTAATAAGAGACACGCCCTAGCATGTGCTCTCTCTTCCTCACATTTTTTACTTTGACCCGTGTGGTGTGTGTGCATTCATCAATCATAACATGCGTGTGCACTATGATCCATTAGATTTGAATACTCTTCCTGATCATCACACGTTGACTCCATCTTATGGCTATCAATGAGTCAATGTTTGACTGAGTTTCCATGTTAGTTCCCATAAGCCACGCGCCCATTGGACCTAGACTGATAATGCTTTTCACACCCCAGCTTTAGGCCCATTCTCCATTTTGAACGCATGATTTACTATGGTTACACCCCCTGGCCATTTCCTTACATTTTTATTTTTCTTTTAATACTCATTTCATTTTTTTAAATACTTTTGTTCATCTAAAAATCATGAATCACATTTTCACATTTAACTAATTTTTGATGTTTTTTGTTTCTGATTTTTATCATTTTTCATATTATTTTCATATTTTTCTTTTATTTTCTTTTCAATTTGTTTTCTTCTTAACATCTAAACTTCAAAATTTTATTTTGCATAGCATAAAAAAAAATTCAACTCTTCTTTTTGCATCCATTCATTAACATCTTAAACCCCATAAAAAAAATTTTACACATTTTTCAAATCATTTTTAATTACATTTTGGTCTCTCCCTTTTGCATCTTTGTTCTTTGGTCCTTATGCAACTTTAACCAATTGTTTGAGGTAGTTTGACTGTGATTTTTAGTGTGAGCTTTTAACAAGTGAATATCCTCGGACCTAGGTCACTTGAGGTACATTTTTACAATTTTTGAATATTGTTTGATGTGTGTTTGGTTACTTGTAATTGAAGGCACTTTTCATGATCTTTCCTTGTCATCCCTTAACCCTAATTGCTTGAAGGAATATATTCCATTGTATGAGGTCACTTATAGGGGTTTGCTTGGTTTTTTTAGATTTTTATAGGTCTATTTTGATCATTCATATATCCATTGTGGTTTATGTTTGCCTCTTGTTTGAGTGTATGCATTCATGTTCATGTTTGACCTAATTTTTCCATGCATGTTCTATCTATGCTTCTTATGCTTGTTTGTATGCCTCTAACATGTTCATATCTTCATTTAATTTGCATTACACATCAAGTATGTTACTTAATTCATGCATAAGCATCTATAATTGTATGTCATGTTGCATCTTTTGTCATCCATCTCATGTATGAAGCATTCATTACATATGTGACTTTCTTTTGCATGTTTGGTGAATTGTTTGAACTTGTTTGCTATGTGAATTTGATGTGCTTATATGTGCATATTTAAAATGTCATCTTGGTTATATGATACTGACCTTCATAATCTCATGTCATCTTTACTTGTTTAACTTTCATCTTGACTTATGTTTTCTTCTTACATGATACATGCTCATTTCTTCTTACTTCTTCTTCATTATAATCCTTCAATCACTTGAACACTTATTCTCATGATTTGTATGCTCATTCATAGGCATTATAGGACATTCATAAATTATGTATGCTACTGACTTTGGCCATTCCTTAAGCATTAATACATGTTTATCTTGCATAATCATTCATTCCTTCTACATTAACTTCCCATAAAACTTCCTTAGGGTTTAAGGCATAGTTTGAGCTTGGTTAGCTTGTGTTTAGTTTCTTATACTTAGAGGACAACATTAGGGATGTGCTACTTACTTTAGAAGTCATGTGACCTTTAGGTACCTTCACCTTTAGACTTAGGATTTATTTGAACCCTAATTCCACTTTATAGGAAGTGTGGTGCTTAATTGTGTTTCTTATTGATGATTTCATATGCAAATTATTGTGACACTAACATTTTATGTATATGATATGGTAAATAATTGAGTATGTGGATGCTTATACATACTCATACATCTTCTCAATTCTCTTTTAAAATATTTCTCTTATGTGATTATGAAAAGCACTTGATGCTTATTTGATAAGTAACCTCTTTTTATCCCTGTCAAGTTCTCATCTCATATTCAATCTTTGGAGTGAGTTAGAACTTGTTATTTTTCTATCTTCCTCTAGGTTTAGAGTTTATAAAGCATCACCAAACCTTAGGATTTCCATTTTATAATAACATAGGGTGAGTCTTAGTTTCCCTTAGATATTTTACCTTTATTTCCTTGAGTCTTCTCTCTCTTATCTAAAAAAAACTCAAAAATACCTAATAAAGGTTGAAGTTACTTCTTATGTCATAGAATTATTCCATGGGGCATTTGAATATGTCCTATCTTGGGGTAATGTAAACTTGTCTAGCATGATGTACAAACCTTAATATGAAGTTGTGAGAAATAAAGGGTATTTTGAATGATGTCAAAACTACTATGTTGAAGGAAGTCTTATGGGATAACAAGAAGCTGGCAGAATTCATTAGAAAGATTTTTTTGTGGTGTTTCAAAGAAATGAGTCGACTCATTGATCTAAAACAGTTCGACTCATTCAGTTGGGAAAATTTGAGTCAACTCAATGAATGTGTTAGGTCGACTCAAATGGAGGATATCTTCACTTGGAACTCACGGGTCCCAACAGGCTGACTGAGGGAAGTTTTTAGGTCGACTCAAAATTGCAAACAGGTCGACTAAGACCCTGTTATGAGTCGACGCATTCCTGTAACTCTAAACAAGTCAACTCAAAGGTTTAAATAGGTCGACTTATTACTGTTTGTAGGTGTAACTCGGTGGGAGAACTGACTTTAGTTATGTTGCGGATAGCAAGAGTCGCCACCGACTTTTATTTTATCCAAAGGAAAGGCATAAAAGAACAGGAAAGACCTTTTTAAAAGATTTTTGGGTCCGGGGGGGTAGGTTATGTAAAGGGAAGGTGTTAGCACCCTTTACATCCATGGTTATCCATGGGCTCTTAGTTACTTAGCTCACTTTAAAATGTTTTTGAAGTGTGAAGTGTGTGAATAGAAATTTTCTTAAGTGCTTTATAATGATCCATGTACGGATATATATAAAACCTTTGTTTTGAAAATTTGTTTGAAAATATGAAGTGTTTGAAATGTTTTTGAAGAGTGAGCAAGTACATAAGAGGAACCTACCCTAAATTAAGTCTTTTCTGTTCTTGAATCCTTTAAATGGTAAGACTAACCCTATTATTAAGGAATAGGTAGTCATTACCTTGGATGTGTGGGACAAGTGAAGGGACATCTGTTATTTAGGCAACTGTGGGGTGTATAAGCAATTCGGAGGGACTTATCATCTTTATTCGAAAGGGACAAGATCATTACGAAGGCAACATTCGAAGGGACTTGATCTTTTTATCTGTTTTAGGGACTAGATGATGTGAGATGAGGGACTTTGCTTTATACACCCTACTTGACCTTTTGTTTAGGCAACTTGAGAGGTAACCCTTAAGAAGTGAGATGGCGATCCAAGATCGAATTACGTGTGTGAGTGTACAAGTTCAAATGTTTATCTTGAGATTAAATGATCTAAATTCAATTTTTAAATACAAACATATTTTACACTCCCTATTTTACTAACCATAACATTTAAAATAAATAATAAAAATTACTACTACAAATATTACATAAGAGATACAATTACATAATAATAATAATAATTAAAATAAATTAAATAAGCAAATAATAATAATAAATAGTTGGGTTAGTAACAATAATAATAATAAAAATAATATATAAATAAATGGGGTTAGTGATAATAAAATAAATAAGAATAAAATAAAGAAATTAGCATAATAATGAATTAAAAGTTCAATTTTTACTAAATAATTATCTTTAGATTTTTTTTTTAAGATGAAAGATAAACAATTCATGTTATATACTAATTATTATAAAAAAGTTTAAATTTATATACATGTTATGAAAAATAATGGTTAATTATGATTAAATAAACATATTATAAAAATAAATTATATTTACAAAACTAAATTAGGCGTTTTTAATTATTTTAAGCATAATCTAAAATTATTTATATGCAAGAATTATATTAAATAATAATTATAAACAAATTATAAAAATATGTACATAATTAAGGTTTATACATAAATAAATTAAAAATTATAATATAATTAGATTTTTGTAAAAGAAAAAAGATTAGGGTTTGATTATTTAAAAAAAAACATTAGGATTTACCTCTTAATATAAACAAAAATTATGAAAATAAACAAATAAATTAATATTTACAATTAGGATTTATAAAAATATTTTTAGGGTTTTAGAAAATATTAGGGTTTATATGTTTAGAAAAAAAGAAATTAGGGTTAATTATCTAATTATAAATTAATTATACAAAATTATATAATATTAATAATATACAACAAAATAAATATTAAGTAATTTTTACTAATAAAGTTTTAATTTTTGAAAACAAGATGAATTTTGAATTATAGAAGAAGAAATAATATAAACATTTTATTCTTATTATTTAAATTTATTTAATTGTAATATAAACAAATTGAATAGAAAAACAAGAAAAATGAAAAAAAAGAACTAACCTGGGCTGGGATTCGAACCCAGACCCTATGCTTTCATACTCTCCATACCAACAAGCCAGCCACTGGGCTACACACGCACAGGTGATAGGGAAAGGACTCCATATGGTTTTGTTTCAATTCCTGTGAAAATCATAACAAAAACAAAATATAGCATAAAAAGGGCCTGGGGAGGTTTCGAACCCAGGACCCTCACACTACAAGCAAACACTCTTACCATCCAGCCAGAAGGGCGCATCTGATATGTCATCCACAACAAATCATAATATTTTAAGTTGTACGAATAAATGGAAAAATAAGAAAAAGGAATGCTGCACTCAAGAATCGAACCAAGGCCTTAAACAATCCATACGCGCAATCCTTACCACTGGGCTAACCTGCACTTGTTGAAACAAAACAACAAACAACTCTAAAAATATTAAATCAAATTTTGAATCTTCCAGATGGCGCCAATGGACCATCTTCTTCCCCAGATTACCTGCGAATTTTCTTTCACCTTTTCCTGCAAAATTACCTACAAACAGAATTGGCAGATAACCTATATTTCATGAATCGCGCATAAACCATCACCATCTTCAAAATTGATGACATATTTTCATTGCCCAAGGTTTGTACGGCTTAGCTATGCTCTTAATATGTTCATTAATGGTGTAAAACGCAAAACCCCATTCTTGAGGTTGAAACCCTAACAATGGTAACTTTTGATTCCGGTCACGAAACTTCAATCCAAACACATAAAAAAAATCCACACACATCAACAAACAAATATCAATGGTTAAAAACAGTTTATATATCATGAATTAAGGGAATCGAAAATTTAAAAACTCAAGCCAATGTTGATTCGGTTTGAGTGATTCATGATGTTTTGAATGCAAATGATGGTCAAGAACGATTCAAGGATGTCCAATAAACATGTTTACACCTTCAAAACTCTTTGGAATGGCCTCTATGTAAGAATACGAATTTGAGATTTTGTGATGAATTTTTGAAAGTGAAAACTTACTCTTGAGGCAGAAGATTCGTCCCTATGCTTGTGATATGTTTATGTACTTATAGTGGATGGAATTAGGTCAAAATGTGTGATCATTCTTTGGACTTTTTTATCATTGAAGATTGAAAAAGATAATGTCTTAAAATTCAATTATTTTTTGATATAACATTGCTATTTTAAGAAAATCACCATAATTTTCATATCAATCTAATTCAATCAAGGTTTATGACTTTCTAGAATCAAAATATATTTTAAATCTTCATATTTTATATTTTATTTGAATTTAAAATGATTTTTAATATAAAAAATCATAATAAAAAAATAAATAAAATAAAATTATGAAAATATTAAATAAATTTCGTGCATGATGTCATGGAACACCTTGGGTCACAAAAAGTTCAGCCCATTTGGAAGAATTTGGTTTTAAGACCCTATTTTCTTCATAAACCACCCAAAAATTTCCCAACTTTGAAAGGTCACACATCCTTCAATTTTAATGTTATGAGGGTGTTCTTTGACATTTTGGAAATCTTAAAGAGTCCTCTAACCAACCCAATTGGTTTCATGTCCATATCATTTACCATTCTCAAGTTATGCCCTTTTGAAGTTGTTGACTTTTTGTTGACTTTCAAAAGGACCTATAATGTCTTAGCTCATACCTTCCAAATGAAGCATTTTTGGGCTTGGCTTGTGAGACACAAAGTTGTAAAGAATTCAATTTCCTTAAAAATGAGCTTTGTATGGGAAAAATTTGATGAAGCATGTGAAAGTTATGGCTGGTCAAAGTTCAGTTGACTTTTCCTGAGGAAACCCTAATTTAGAAACTCCCGATTCTTGATGATCTGAAATCTCCTTGATGAATTATGATCAACCCTTGATCAAATGATGAATTTTACTCCATATACTTGATGTTGGCAAAAAATCATGAAGTTTGACTTTGGTTTGACCATAGTTGACCTCAGTTTGACTTTTTAACTACTTTGACTGATTTTAACCTATCTGATCATCTGACTGAGCAAACCTTTGGGAAAAGTCTTGAAACTTGTCATGGGGGTTCTTAAACACATATAAGATGTTATGAAGCTCACTTGAAGTCTTGTAAGTCCATTTATCCTGATTAAAATCAAAACCCTAGTTCAGGATGCATTGTTTAGGAGGATGCATTGTCTGAGGGAATTGTCAAATCTTCTGACTATTTGTGAACTTTGTGAACTTTGTGAACATCATTGTGAACCTTGTGAACCTCATAAGATGTCTTGTGAACCTCATGAGATGTCTTGTGAACCTTGTGAACCTCATAAGGTGTCTTGTGAATCTTGTGAACCTCATAAGGTGTCTTGTGAACCTTGTGAACCTTATAGTACACAAAGTCTTGTTTTGTGAGGGCAAATTTTGGGGTGCAACAGCTACCCCTGTTCAATTTTCTGAAACCTGAGGGGTTAGATTGGTATATGTGTCAGTCGTGACCTGGAAGGTTGAAGGGGATTGAACATAAAAGCCCAAAAATTTGCACTCACCGGTGCGTAGAGTGATACTGATGACTAGTTGTATATGCTTGAGTGGGCTTAAAGATGCCACTTGGAGAAAAGTTCTTCAAATATATCTCTTGGAGAATAAAGTAGTCCAAAGTATGAAGATATATCTTTTGGGAAGATAAACGACGTCCCAAGATAATGAGATAACCTTTGGGAAGATAAACAACGGCCCAAGGTAAAGGTATAACCTTCAGGAGGATAAACAACGTCCTGAGGTATAATGATAACTTTCAGGAGGATAAACAACGTCCTGATGTATAAGTATAACTTTTGGGAAGATAAACAACGGCCCAAAGAAATGATAGCTTTCAGGAGGATAAACAACGTCCTGAGGTATAAGTATAACTTTTGGGAGGATAAACAATGGCCCAAAGAAATGATAGCTTTCAGGAGGATAAACAACGTCCTGAGGTATAATGATAGCTTTCAGGAGGATAAACAACGTCCTGAGGTATAATGATAGCATTCAGGAGGATAAACAACGTCCTGAAGTCATGATATGGCTTTTGAGAAGATAAACAACGTCTCAAGATAGCCTTCGGGAAGATAAACGACGTACCATGATAATGAGGCAACCGTTGGGAAGATAAACAACGGCCCAAGGTCACAAGTTGTTGATGAAGTTTTGTCTACTGGAGAATTAATCTGAAAAACAAGATAACATTCTGCAAGATAATATTAGTTTATGCATGTATAGTATGATGCACTTAAGTAATGTATTATGTAATTATGGATATGTATGTTATGGTATGATGTAGATGATGTATGTATGAATCATGCAGCCTGATGCGTCTGGATATCTTCGTATAACAACTGCTGGCCAGGGAAAATAAATCCCGATTTGTTGCTGAAGAATATGAGGAACTCGTTCCTGTCTCTTTTGATGATATAGTATTCATAACCTCCCGTCTTCGTTCGATAGTAAGGTATACATAACCTCCCGTCTTCGTTCGATAGTAAGGTATACATAACCTCCCGTATTCGTTCGTCGTACTCCTATTGAAAGAATAAATTCCCGATTATCCTCCTGAGGATAAAAGAGATGGATATAAATTCCAGGGGAGATGTGACTCGAAGTACTTATGAAGATGGATTTGCCCTACCGGGGGACTTGTAGTTGTCTTGTGGGAATGAACCGGCGAAGCTTCGTTGAAATCCTTCCCTCGTTCGTCCTTAGTAAATACTATTACTGCATTTTCATGCATTTATGGTAAACATCAATTATATTAAGCATTTTATGCATTTCTGGTAAACATCAATCATATTGAAAAGCATACATTCATTCAAACACAACCAATCGACGTTTCGCTTATGTAAATAGGGTAAAAGTAAATCTGGATTCAAAGATGGAATTTTCATTTATATCACAAAGTGACCTATACATAGGCAAGTTTGTACAAGGAGACAGAAATCCTAGTAAGAGGAATTCGTCGTAAAAAAATTTACAAAACAAAGAAAATCAGCTATGTGGGAAATAATCCTATTGAGTTTCAATTCTACTATTGCCATTATCTTCAAGTATCTCATCTTCTGCTGTTGAGACGGAAATGATTGGATTGAGCTTTATCTGTTCGAGCTTGAGTAAATAACACAACTGGTTGTAGTTTCATGGGTGATCCAAACGAGACATAGTCATACGCTTTAATCCCTAACTTTTGCCTGGATTGCCTTTTCAGGTTTTCAATCCACTGGGATACCTTTTTTTGCCCAAGCCGCCTTTTCAGGTTTTCGACTTGCCGGGTGTACATTTTTTTATATATATATCCCTAATTTTTGCCCGAACCCTTTTGGTTCGCCGGGATGCCCTTATTTTTGCCTAGGCCAGTCAACCTAGCGGGTCTCTTTTTATGCGTAGTATTTTTTAACTATGTCTGCGTTTACAGGCTGTGGGAAGTCTTCACCGTCCATAGTAGTAAGTATCATGGCACCTCCTGAGAATACTGTTTTGACTACAAATGGTCCTTCATATGTAGGAGTCCACTTTCCCTTAGGATCACCCTGTGTTAATATGATACGCTTGATTACCAAGTCACCAGCCTGATATACCTTTGGCTTAACCTTCTTGTTGAAAGCCTTGATCATTCGTTTCTGGTACATCTGGCCATGACAAACTGCTGCTAGCCTCTTCTCATCAATCAAATTTATCTGGTCAAGTCGGGTCTGAATCCACTCATCTTCATCCAAGCCTGCATCCTTCATAATTCTTAAGGAGGGAATCTGAACTTCAATGGGCAGAACTGCTTCTATACCATAGACTAAGGAGAATGGGGTTGCCCCTGTTGAAGTGCGTATTGTAGTACGATAACCATGAAGAGCAAATGGTAACATCTCATGCCAATCCTTGTAAGTAACAGTCATCTTCTATATAATCTTCTTAATGTTCTTATTAGCAGCCTCAACTGCCCCATTCATCTTCGGACGATACGGAGAAGAGTTGTGATGCTTAATCTTGAACTGCGTGCAGAGATCAGTGATCATAGTGTTGTTCAAATTAGAGCCATTGTCAGTAATAATCCTTTCAGGGATGCCATACCTACATATAAGATTATTCTTAATAAACCGAGCCACCACATTCTTGGTAAAAGATGCAAATGAAGCTGCCTCTACCCACTTCATGAAGTAATCAATAGCAGCCAAGATGAAACGATGCCCATTAGAAGCAGTAGGCTTGATCTCACCAATCATATCAATGCCCCACATGGCAAAAGGCCAAGGAGTAGTCAACACATTCAACGGTGATGGAGGTATATGTACTTTATCAGCATAGATTTGACACTTGTGACATGTTCTGGACTGTTGATAGCAGTCAGCTGCCATGGTGGACCAATAGTAACCTGCTCTCAATATCTTCTTTGCCATGGTGTGACCACTAGAACGAGTGCCAAAGATCCCATCATGCATGTCTTCCATAATTTCAGTTTCTTCCTTCTTATCCACACAACGACGCATACTTGAATCATGATTGCGCTTGTACAAAATCCCATTACTCAAAAAGAACTTAGCAGAAAACCTCCTCAAAAACTTCCTATCTTTGACAGATGCCCCTTCAGGGAACTCCTGAGCTTCAAGATATCTTTTCACTTCATAAAACCAAGGCTTCTCCTCTGTTTCTTCAGTATCAATCTCATTGCAGTATGCAGGCTTTTCAAATCTATCATTAGTAATTTTGGGAGCTTCCTCATCCCAACTGATCTCAAACATAGATGCCATGGTAGCTAATGCATCTGCCAACTGATTTTCTCTTCGTGGAATATGTCTAAAAGTAATCTCTTTGAAATGTGGGATCAAAGACAACACATGCTCTCTGTAAGGAATGAGATTATCATGCTTGGTATCCCAATCTCCTTTGATCTGACTTACTACCAGGGCTGAATCTCCATACACGTCTAGGAACTGAATCTTCATATCAATGGCAGCTTTAATACCCAGGATACATGCCTCATACTCAGCCATGTTATTGGTACAATAGAAACAAAGTTTGGCAGTAATCAGCGTATGACAACCTTCAGGGGAACTGATCACAACACCAACACCATTACCATGTGCATTAGAAGCTCCATCAAAAACCATAGTCCATCAGGATCCTTGTTCAGGTCCGTCATATTGTCCAGGTTCTTTGGTAATAATCATAATGTCTTCATAAGGGAACTCAAAACTCATTGACTGATAATCATCCACTGCCTGATGAGCCAAATGATCAGCTACAACACTTCCTTTAATAGCTTTCTGAGTAGTGTACTGTATGTCATATTCTGTCAAGATCATTTCCCATCTTGCAATTCTTCCGGAGAGAGCAGGTTTCTCGAATATGTACTTAATTGGATCCATCTTTGAAATCAATAAGGTAGTATGGGTCAACATATACTGTCTTAGTCGGTGAGCAGCCCATACCAAAGCGCAGCAAGTTTTCTCGAGCAGTGAGTATCTTGTTTCACGGTCGGTAAACTTTTTGCTAAGGTAGTATATTGCCTGCTCTTTTCGACCAGACTCGTCATGTTGCCCCAACACACACCCCATTGAGTTGTCTAATACTGTTAAGTACATAATCAAGGGTCTTCCATCGACTGGTGGCATCAAAATTGGAGGTTCTAGCAGATATTTCTTGATTTCATCAAATGCAATCTAGCACTCATCATTCCATTCCATTACCTGATCTTTCTTCAACAACTTGAAGATTGGCTCACAGGTAGCAGTCAATTGGGAAATAAATCTTGCAATGTAATTTAGTCGTCCCAAGAAACCTCTAACCTCCTTCTCAGTACGGGGAGCTGGCATCTCTCGTATAGCTTTCACTTTTGCAGGATCTACTTCAATACCTTTTCCACTGACAATGAAACCCAGGAGCTTACCAGATCTAACTCCAAAAGTACACTTGTTTGGGTTCAATCTCAACTTGTATTTCTTCAACCTCTCAAACAATTTATGCGAATGATCAAGATGTTGTTCTTCATTCTAAGACCTGGCTATCATATCATCCACATACACCTCTATCTCATGATGAATCATATCATGAAACAAAGCCACCATAGCACGCTGATATGTTGCCCCTGCATTCTTTAAACCAAATGGCATCACTTTATAACAAAAATTGCCCCACTGTGTAACAAATGTTGTCTTCTCCATATCTTCAGGTGCCATCTTGATTTTATTGTAACCAGAGAAACCATCCATAAAAGAGAATACCTTATTGTAACACGGTGGGAGAACTGACTTTAGTTATGTTGCGGATAGCAAGAGTCGCCATCGACTTTTATTTTATCCAAAAGGAAAGGACATAAAAGAACAGGAAAGACCTTAAAAAGATTTTGAGTTCGGGGGGTAGGTTATGTAAAGGGAAGGTGTTAGCACCCTTTACATCCATGGTTATCCATGGGCTCTTAGTTACTTAGCTCACTTTAAAATGTTTTTGAAATGTGAAGTATATGAATAGAAATTTTCTTAAGAGTTTTATAATGATCCATGTACGGATGCGTAAAAAACCTTTGTTTTGAAAATTGTTTTAAAATGTGTGAAATGTTTGAAATATTTTTGAAAAGTGAGCAAGTATCTAAGAGGAACCTACCCTAAGTTTAAGTCTTTTCTGTTCTTGAATCCTTTAAATGGTAATGACTATCCCTATTATTAAGGAATAGGTAGTCACTACCTTGGATGTGCGGGACAAGTGAAGGGACATCTGTTTATTTAGGCAACTGTGGGGTGTATAAGCAATTCGAAGGGACTTATCATCTTTATTCGAATGGGACAAGATCATTACGAAGGCAACATTCGAAGGGACTTGATCTTTTTATCTATTTAGGGACTAGATGATGTGAGATTAGGGACTTTTCTTTATACACCCTACTTGACCTTTGATTTTAGGCAACATGAGAGGTATCCCTAAGGAAGTGAGATGGCGATCAAAGATCGACTTACGTGTGTAAGTGTACAATTTTAAATAATTATCTTTTAAATTAGTGATCTAAATTGAATTTTATATACAAACATATTTTACACTCCCTATTTTACTAACCATAGCATTTAAAATAAATATTCAATATTACTATTACAATATTACATAAAAGAAACAATTACAAAATAATAATAATTTAAAGCAAATTAAATAAATAAGCAAAAATAATAAATAATAATAATAATTGGGTTAGTAAAAATAAAATAATAAAATCACAATATATATATATATATGGGGTTAGTAATAATAAAATAAATATCATATAAAAATAAACATAATTAGTAATATAAACAAAGATATTAGCATAATAATTAAAAGATCAATTTTTTTATATGAACAATTATTATTTTAAGATTAATAAGAAAATGTAAACAATTATATACTAATTATTATAAAATTTTAAGTTATATGCAAATTATAAAAATTAAGCTAATTATAAACATGTTATGAAAATAAATTTTAATTACAAAATTAAATTAACAAGTTTTAATTATTTTTGAGCATATATTAAAAATTATTTACATATAAAATTAAATTATGAACAAGTTATAGAATACATACATATTATGAAAATAGGATTAATTATAATTAAATAATTATACTATTAAAATTAAGTTAAGAATTCTAATTATTCTAAGCATATTTATATAAAAGAATTAAATTAAATAATAAAAATATGGACATAATTAATATTCACATGAAATAATTAGGGTTTAAGAAATTTAGGGTTTATCAAAAATTAATTAGGTTTTTTACAAAATATATTAGGGTTTTAACTATATTAAGGTTTTAAGAATTAATTTAAACATTATATAAAATATAAATACATATAAATATAAACATAAATACACTAATTTAATTTTTTAAGAAAATAACAAGAAAATTTTGTTTTAACAAGATAAAGTTTAATTAGAAAATGTTTTTATATATTTTAAAAAATTTATTTTGATTAATTAAAAGAAATAAAACAAGCATGTCAAAAATAAATGAAAATAAAATCCTAAAAAATAGGACCTGGGATTTGAACCCAGGTCCTTTACCTGGATGAAGAATCTCCAAAACCATCTGGGCTGCTGCGCGCATGTGATAGCATTCCACCTCCCCTTGGTTTTGTTCTCTTCCTGGAAAAATCATGAAAAAAACAAAAGAAAATAGCACAAAAGGCCTGGGGGGGATTCGTACCCAGGACCTTCTCATAATACGCAGGCAAACTTTCCATCCAGCCGGGAGGGCGCTACTGATAGTATACACGCATCCTTCACCACTGGGCTATACACGCACCTGTGAAACAATATTAACAACAAAACAAAAAATATTATATCAAGTGTTCAAATTCTGGAATTCGCGCCAGGACATCATCTTCCTCCTTGGTACCTACAAATTTTGCTGCGTTTTTACATATGAATTTACCTGCGAATTTTTTGACACAGAAACCCTACGAATTTGAAACATCATCAAAACTGTACAATTTCTCAAAATTAATTAGTGCATCATGATCCTTAAGCTTCATACAACACAACCATGTTTCCAGAATTCATTTATATTTAACAAATCGAAGAACCCTAAATTGGCCGAAAAACCCTAGCCATGGTGATTCTTCAATCCTGTATCAAAAATTAAATTGAATTGCCCAGAAACAATCACAAGCTTGTCACAAACACAAAACCATAATCAACTTCAATTTATATTGCATGTATATATAAGAACGAAAAAATCATAAAGATGTCAAAAGTTGGATTCGGTTTGAGCTATTCATGAGGTTATGGATGCATATGAGTATTGAGAATGATTCAAGGATGTCCAATAAACATGTCTCAACCTTCAAATCTCTTTAGAATGGTCTCTATTGAAGAATCCAAATTTGAAAGTGATTTTTGAATGTATGAACTTACTCTTGGAGGCCAGAAATTTGTGTCTTGTGCAAGGAGTTATGTTGTATACTTATAGTAGACTGAATTAGGTCAAAAATAATGGATCATTGTGTGGATATTTTGGATCAATGAGATTGAAAAAGATTCAAGCTTAAATTTCAAATATTCTTGAATAAGACCTTTCTATTTCAAGCCAATCATCATAATTCTTATATCAATTTGATCCAAGCCATATTTATGATTTTCTAGAAGCACAATCTCATTTAAATATTTAATTTATCTATTTTATTTTGATTTAAAATGAATAAAATCAAAATAAATAAAATAAAAATAATAAAAAATCTGAATAAATGAGGGTTGGGTCGTGCATGAGGTATTTGTATGGATTGGATCATCACATGACAAGCCCATTTAGAAAAATTTGGTTTTAAACCTCCATTTTCTTCATAAACCAATCAAAAATTTCCCAACTTTGCAAGGGCACACATCCTTCAATTTTAATGCTATGAGGGTGTTCTTGGATATTTTGGAAATCTTGAAGAGTCCTCTAACCAACCCATTGGTTTCATGTCCATATCATTTACCATTCTCAAGTTATGCCCTTTTGAAGTTGTTGACTTTTTGTTGACTTTCAAAAGGACCTATAATGTCTTAGCTCATACCTTCCAAATGAAGCATTTTTGGGCTTGGCTTGTGAGACACAAAGTTGTAGAGAATTAAATTTCCTTCAAAATGAGCTTTGGATGGGAAAAATGTGATGAAGCATGTGAAATTTATGGCTGGTCAAAGTTCAGTTGACTTTTCCTGAGGAAACCCTAATTTAGAAACCTCTGATTCTTGATGATCTGAAATATCCTTGATGAATCATGATCAACCCTTGATCAAATGATTAATTTTACTTCATATACTTGATGTTGGCAAAAAATCATGAAGTTTGACTTTGGTTTGACCACAGTTGACCTCAGTTTGACTTTTTAACTGCTTTGACTGATTTTTACCTATCTGATCATCTGACTGAGCAAACCTTTGAGAAAAGTTTTGAAACTTGTCATGGGGATTCTTAGACATATATAAGATGTTATGAAGCTCACTTGAAGTCTTGGAAATCCATTTAGCCTGATTAAAGTCAAAACCCTAGTTTTGGATGCACTACTTAGGAGGTGCATTGTCTGAGGGAATTGTCAAATCTTCTGACCAATGATGAACTTTGTGAACCTTGTAAGATGTCTTGTGAACCTTGTGAAACTCATAAAGTGTCTTGTAGACTTCATGAATCTCATGAAAGGTCTTGTGAACCTTGTGAACCTCATAAAGTGTTTTGTAAACTTTATGAACCTCATGAAAGGTCTTGTGAACCTTGTGAACCTCATAAAGTGTTTTGTAAACTTTATGAACCTCATGAAAGGTATTGTGAACCTTGTGAACCTTCTTAGCACACAAAGTCTTGTATTGTGAGGGCAAATTTTGGGGTGCAACAGCTGCCCCTGTTCAATTTTCTGAAACCTGAGGGGTTAGATTGGTATATTTGCCAGTCATAACTTGGAAGGTTGAAGGGGATTGAACACAAAAGCCCAAAAATTTGCACTCACCGGTGCGTAGAGTGATACTGATGACTTAGTTGAATATGCTTGAGTGGGCTTAAAGATGCCACTTGGAGAAAAGTTCTTCAGATACATTTCTTGGAGGATAAAGCAGTCCAAAATATGAAGATAAAATGATAGCTTTCAGGAGGATAAACAACGTCCTGAGGAAATGATATGCTTTCAGAAGGATAAACAACGTCCTGAGGTAGTGATGATAGCTTTCAGGAAGATAAACAACGTCCTGAGGAAATGATATAACCTTTGGGAAGATAAACAACGGCCCAAAGTCTTGATATGCTTTCAGGAAGATAAACAACGTCCCGAGGAAATGATATGCTTTCAGGAGGATAAACAACGTCCTGAGGTAATGATATGCTTTCAGGAGGATAAACAACGTCCTGAGGAAATGATATAACCTTTGGGAAGATAAACAACGGCCCAAAGTCTTGATATGCTTTCAGGAAGATAAACAACGTCCCGAGGAAATGATGTAACCTTTGGGAAGATAAACAACGGCCCAAAGTCTTGATATGCTTTCAGGAAGATAAACAACGTCCTGAGGGAATGGAATAACCTTTGGGAAGATAAACAACGGCCCAAGGTCACAAGTTGTTGATGAAGCTTGTCTGCTGGAGAATTAATCTAAAAAACAAGATTATAACATTCTGTATAATAATATTAGCTTATGCATTATGTATGCATGTATAATATGATGCACTTAAGTAATGTATTATGTATTTATGTATATGTATGATGTGATGTAAATGATGTATGTATGCATCATGCAGCCTGAAGCGTATGGATATCTTCGTATAACAACTGATGGCCAGGGAAAATAAATCCCGATTTATTGCTGAAGAATATGAGGAACTTGTTTCCGTCTTGTTTGATA
Organism: Lathyrus aphaca; assembly: GCA_963966055.1. Lineage (NCBI taxonomy): Eukaryota > Viridiplantae > Streptophyta > Magnoliopsida > Fabales > Fabaceae > Lathyrus > Lathyrus aphaca. The sequence goes on along the minus strand of OZ014525.1, from coordinate 139,398,363 downwards.
ATATAGTATATATAACCTCCCGTCTTCGTTCGATAGTAAGGTATACATAACCTCCCGTCTTCGTTCGTCGTACTCCTATTGGAAGAGTAAATTCCCGACTATCCGTATGAGGATAAAAGAGATGGATATAAATTCCAGGGGAGATGTGACTTGAAGTATTTATGAAGATGGATTTGTCCTACTGGGGAACTTGTAGCTGTCTTAGTGGGAATGAACCGGCGAAGTTTCGTTGAAATCCTTCCCTCGTTCGTCCTTAGTAAATACTATTACTGCATTTCATGCATTTCTGGTAAACATCAATCATATTAAGCATCTATGCATTTCTAGTAAACATCAATCATATTCAAAAGCATACATACATTCAAACACAACCAATGGACGTTTCGCTTATGTAAATAGGGTAAAAGTAAATCAGGACTCAAAGATGGAATTTTATTTATATCAAAAAGTGACCTATACATAGGTAGGTTTGTACAAGGAGACAGAAATCCTAGTAAGAGGAATTTGTCGTAAAATTTTTTACAAAACAAAGAAAATCAGCTATGTGGGAAATAATCCCATTGAGTTTCAATTCTACTATTGCCATTATCTTCAAGTATCTCATCTTCTGCTGTTGAGACGGAAACGGTTGGATTGAGCTTTATCTGTTCGAACTTGAGTAAGTAACACAACTGGTTGTAGTTTCATGGGTGATCCAAACGAGACATAGTCATGCGCTTTAATCCCTAACTTTTGCCTGGATTGCCCTTTCAAGTTTTCAATCCACCGGGATACCCTTTTTTGCCCAAGCCGCCTTTTCAGGTTTTCGACTTGCCGGGTGTACATTTTATATATATATATCCCTAATTTTTGCCCGAACCCTTTTTGTTCGCCGGGATGCCCTTATTTTTTCCTAGGCCAGTCAACCTAGCGGGTCTCTTTTTATGCGTAGTATTTTTTAACTATGTCTGCGTTTACAGGCTGCGGGAAGTCTTCACCATCTATAGTAGTAAGTATCATGGCACCTCCTGAGAATACTGTTTTGACTACAAATGGTCCTTCATATGTAGGAGTCCATTTGCCCCTGGGATCACCCTGTGGTAATATGATACGCTTGATTACCAAGTCACCAGCCTGATATACCTTTGGCTTAACCTTCTTGTTGAAAGCCTTGATCATTCGTTTCTGGTACATCTGGCCATGACAAACAGATGCTAGCATCTTCTCATCATTCAAATTTATCTGGTCAAGTCGAGTCTGAATCCACTCATCTTCATCCAAGCCTGCATCCTTCATAATTCTTAAGGAGGGGATCTGAACTTCAATGGGCAGAACTGCTTCCATACCATAGACTAAGGAGAATGGGGTTGCCCCTGTTGAAGTACGTATTGTAGTACGATAACCATGAAGAGCAAATGGTAACATCTCATGCCAATCTTTGTAAGTAACAGTCATCTTCTGTATAATCTTCTTGATATTCTTGTTAGCAGCTTCTACTGCCCCATTCATCTTCGGACGATACGGAGAAGAGTTGTGATGCTTAATCTTGAACTGCGTGCAGAGATCAGTAATCATAGTGTTGTTCAGATTAGATCCATTGTCAGTAATAATCCTTTCAGGGATGCCATACCTACATATGAGATTATTCTTAATGAATCGAGCCACAACATTCTTGGTAACAGATGCAAATGAAGCTGCCTCCACCCACTTCGTGAAGTAATCAATAGCAACCAGGATGAAACGATGCCCATTAGAAGCAGTAGGCTTGATCTCACCAATCATATCAATTCCCAACATGGCAAAAGGCCAAGGAGCAGTCAACACATTCAATGGTGATGGAGGTATATGCACTTTATCAGCATAGATTTGACACTTGTGACATGTTCTGGAGTGTTGATAGCAGTCAGCTTCCATGGTAGACCAATAGTAACCTGCTCTCAATATCTTCTTTGCCATAGTATGTCCACTAGAATGAGTGCCAAAGATTCCATCATGCATATCTTCCATAATCTCTGTTGCTTCCTTCTTATCCACACAGCGAAGCATAGTTGAATCATGATTGCGCTTGTACAAAATCCCATTACTCAGAAAGAACTTGGCAGAAAACCTTCTCAGAAACTTCCTATCTTTGACAGATGCCCCTTCAGGGAACTCCTGAGCTTCAAGATATCTTTTCACTTCATAAAACCAAGGTTTTTCCTCTGCTTTTTCTGTGCCAATCTCATTGCAGTATGCAGGCTTTTCAAATCTATCAATAGTAATCTTGGGAGCTTCATCATCCCAACTGATCTCAAACATGGATGCCATGGTGGCTAAGGCATCTGCCAACTGATTCTCTCTCCGTGGAATATGCCCAAAGGTAATCTCTTTGAAATGTGGGATCTAAGACAACACATGCTCTCTGTAAGGAATGAGGTTATCATGTTTGGTATCCCAATCTCCTTTGATCTGACTTACTACCAGGGCTGAATCTCCATACACGTCTAGGAATTGAATCTTCATATCAATGGCAGCTTTGATACCCAGGATACATGCCTCATACTCAGCCATATTATTAGTACAATAGAAACAAAGTCTGGCAGTAATCGGGGTATGACAACCTTCAGGGGAACTAATCACAACACCAACACCATTACCAAGTGCATTAGAAGCTCCATCAAAAACCATGGTCCATCGGGATCCTTGTTCAGGTCCGTCATATTGTCCAGGTTCTTTGGTAATAATCATAATGTCTTCATCAGGAAACTCAAAATTCATTGACTGATAATCATCCACTGCTTGATGAGCCAAATGATCAGCTACAACACTCCCCTTAATGGCCTCCTGAGTAGTATAATGTATGTCATATTCTGTCAAGATCATTTGCCATCTTGCAATTCTTCCGGAGAGAGCAGGTTTCTCGAATATGTACTTGATTGGATCCATCTTCGAAATCAATAAGGTAGTATGAGTCAACATATACTGTCTTAGTCGGCGAGCAGCCAATGCTTAAGCGCAACAAGTTTTCTCGAGCAGTGAGTATCTTGTTTCACAGTCGGTAAAATTTTTGCTAAGGTAATAGATTGCCTGCTCTTTTCGACCAGACTCGTCATGTTTCCCCAACACACACCCCATTGAGTTGTCTAATACTGTTAAGTACATAATCAAGGGTCTTCCATCAACTGGTGGCATCAAAATTGGAGGTTCTAGCAGATATTTCTTGATTTCATCAAAGGCAGTCTAGCACTCATCATTCCACTCCATCACCTGATCTTTCTTCAATAACTTGAAGATTGGCTCACAGGTGGCAGTTAATTGGGAAATAAATCTTGCAATGTAATTCAATCGTCCCAAGAAACCTCTAACTTCCTTCTCAGTACGGGGAGCTGGCATCTCTCGTATAGCTTTCACTTTTGCAGGATCCACTTCAATACCTTTTCCACTGACAATGAAACCCAGGAGCTTACCAGATCTAACTCCAAAAGTACACTTGTTTGGATTTAATCTCAACTTGTATTTCTTCAACCTCTCAAACAACTTATGCAGATGATCAAGATGTTGTTCTTCATTCTGGGACCTGGCTATCATATCATCCACATAGACCTCTATCTCATGATGAATCATATCATGAAACAAAGCCACCATAGCACGCTGATATGTTGCCCCTGAATTCTTCAAACCAAATGGCATCACCTTATAACAAAAGGTGCCCCACTGTGTAACGAATGTTGTCTTCTCCATATCTTCAGGTGCCATCTTGATTTGATTGTAACCAGAGAAACCATCCATGAAAGAGAACACTTTATGCTGAGCAGTATTGTCTACCAGAACATCAATATGAGGAAGTGGAAAGTCATCTTTGGGGCTGGCCTTGTTCAAATCCCTATAGTCCACACACATACGCACCTTACCATCTTTCTTAGGTACTGGTACCACATTTGCAACCCACTGAGGATAAGAAGTCACAGCTAAGAACCCTGCATCAAACTGTTTCATTACCCCTGCTTTGATCTTTTCTGACATTTCGGGATGCATACGACGAACCTTCTGCTTCTTTGGACGACAATCTTCGTTTACTGGTAAACGGTGAAGCACAATATCTGTATCCAACCCTGGCATGTCTTCGTAAGACTAAGCAAAGATCTCCACATAGTCACGTAGCATCTGAATCAGTCTATTCTTGACACTATCCTCCAATTCAGCCCTTATCTTGACCTCTTTCCTGTTTTCTTCAGTTCCCAGATTCACAACTTCGACTGGCTCTTCATGTGGCTGTATAGCTTTCTCTTCTTGTTGTAACAACCTAGCAAGCTCTACAGGTACTTCACAATCGTCCTCATTTCCGTCTTCAGCTTGATAGATCGGATTCTCGAAATTATAATTGGCAATAGTAGAAATGTTATCAACAGGATCCAAAGTGGATGAGGATCTGCATTTTAGTGATGTGGGTGTGTGTAAGAACACATAGCTGATAAAACAAAAATAAAAGAAAAGACAAGGAACACAATATTTACGAAAACGAAACGTCCACTGATTTTTATTGAATGAAGTATGCAAATGAAATGACATTCCGTAACAAACACACCATTGTGCCCCGGGTAAGGCACAAGGCTTGAGAGTTTTAATTGTTCAAGAAATTACAAACTTAAAAGTAACAACACAGTAATAGTATTTACTCCTGACTAAAGGAGATAGGAATAACATCTTCAGCCTTCCAGTTGTTGAGCCCAACACCCACAGTAGAAAAAATCCAAGCATCTAAGTTGTAGTCTTCATTATAGTCACCCACAACATTGATTTGATTCTTCATAATCCCCTGATTGGTGATACGAACAGCACGAGCACGACGAACAACCTTCTGGGACTCTGCAGTGAAACCCAAACCAAATTTGTCAGACTTGTACGGAATATCAGGAAGCTGACCCCAAATAGTACAACCACCTTCATCCACCACAGCTCTAGCATCTTTAAGGGAGGCCATTGTAGGAGGTACTCTGGTGACCACAGGAACTTTCTTGACAACAGGAGGAGCTTCATAATCATTAACAATACAAGGAACCACTTCAAATGTCTGACACGGAGTTTCAACATATTCACCTTCCACCTCAAGATAGTAACAACTTTTCCTTCTACCGGATATCTCAGCTTTTGATGTAAAGTGGAAGTTACAGCACCTGCCCCATGGATCCAGGGACGCCCAAGCAAACAAGAATATGACGGATGAATATCCATGACATAAAAGGTAGCATTGAAAACCTGAGAACCAACTTTGATTGGGAGATCAATTTCTCCATGCACTACTCTTCTCGAGCCATCAAAAGCCTTCACCACTATATTACTGGGCTTCAACACAGCATCTTCAGGACTAAGCTTATTCAGGACTTCTTTGGGCAACACATTCAGAGAGGAACCATTGTTTATCAATACATGTGACAGGGTAGTGCCCCTGCATTCAATTGAGATATGCAGAGCCCTGTTATGATCCCTCTTGGCAGGAGTCAAATCAGCATCGGAGAAACCTAACCCATTATCATAGGTCAAGTGTGCAACACAATTTTCAAACTGGTCAACAGAAATTTCATTTGGTACATGAGCAGTCTTCAGAAACTTAATCAAAGCCTTGGCATGAGCCTCAGAACATAACAACAAAGACAGCATAGAAATCTTGGAGGGAGTATGCCCCAACTGATCAACAATGTCATAATCACTCTTGCGAATGATTTTCAATACTTCTTCCATCTGCTTAGAGAGATCATCAACAGCTGGCACATCAGTAGGTATAGGTTCAATAACAGGACCTTTGCCCCGAGCATCAGTGGTGGAGGTAGCAGCTGGAGTAACTGCATTCTTTGAGGTAATTGGAGGAGAGAAGACTCTTCCGCTTCGTGTGATCTTACTAGATCCAGCAATATTATCAACATCAACAGGCATATCAGCTAAGGGTTCCTGCTTAACACCATGGATATAAACATCAGACCCATAATGCCAAGGCACAGCTTTATCAGAAGTATACGGAATGGGACCAGGAGTGGTAATGACCATAGGAGCCACTCTAGCTTCAGTAACAATCTTCACAGGGCCTTCAGCAGTAATCTTAATTGGACCCTTATGAGTAATTTTGACAGGTCCCTTGGAAGTAATCCTTACCGTCACTTTATCAACCATATCCACCTCTTCAATCTTCTTACCTTTAGTAATATGATCCACCATACTCTCTACAGAAGATGGAGTCCTTTCAAACACTATGGTATAATTATTCATGAGGCGTTGAATTCCATCTCTCAACCTCCAGCAGCTATCCGGCTTATAGGTACAATACAAACAATCTTCACGACAACCTGGAAAGAACCCAGCTTGTACTAGCTTCTTCTTGATAACAGACAATGGTGTAGTCAGATCTTCAACTGAGGAAATATGCGAATCTTCCTCAATGGCATTGACAGTCTTCTCATGATTTGGCATGGGAGCAGTGATCACATTAGGAGTACCCGGAGGGTCAAACTCAATTTCTCCAGCCTCAAACATATCTTGAATTTTGTTCTTCAATACCCAGCAACTATTGGTATCATGTCCCTGACAGTTCGAATGATATGCACATCGTGCATTAGGATTGTACCTGGGAGAGGTAACATTGGGATTCTGAGGAGCATCTTTCAGAGTGATAAGTTCAGCCTTCAACAAGTGTTGCAAGGCTTGGGCCATTGACATGTTGATCTTAGTGAACTGCCTTCTAGCCCTCTGTTGATTTCCCTGTGGCTACTCTGGTGTTGCAGGAGTTGGATTGGAGATATGAACTGCACTCACAGACTGATGCCTTCTATTACGATCAGGTTGACCATAAACAACATTTGACTCTTTCTTCCCACTGGGAGGCTTCTTTGCAGCACCTGATGAAGAAGCACCCACTTGAATCTTTCCACTCCTGATACCACTTTCTACACGCTCTCCTGTCATTATCAACTCAGTGAAGCCAGATGATGAGCTTCCAATGAGATGACTGTAAAAAGGTCCATTCAACGTACACATGAACATATCAACTAACTCCCTATCAGTTAGAGGAGGTTGCACTCTTCCAGCCAAGTCTCTCCATTTCTGAGCATACTCCTTGAAACTTTCTTTAGCACCCATAGACATGCTTTGAAGTTGCATGCGAGTAGGGGCTAAATCAGCATTGTATTGATATTGCTTATAGAAGGCTTCAGCAAGATCATTCCAATCACGGATGTTGACACTCTCCAACTGATAGTACCGTTCCAATTGAGCTCCAGATAAGCTCTCTTGGAAGAAATGGATCCACAACTTCTTATCAGCAGTATGGGGTTGGATTCTCCTGACATAGGACCTCAAATGCAGCTTGGGACAAGAGACACCGTCATAAACAACAAAAGTAGGAACCTTGAAACCAATGGGTATAACCACCCCAGATATCAAACTCAGGTCTTCAAAATCCAGCCCAGAAGATTTCTGTGATTCCATAGCATCCATTCTATCCACCAACATCTTGAACTTGTCCTTATTAGGCTCATGATAGTAGTTAGCCTCAGAATCAGAGTCCCCCATAGTGTTGTGGAGACTGCCTCCCTCTTTCTCAGACTCTTCAGACTCATAATCCTCAACCTGTTCTTTGGTCTTGACAGGACCTCTGAACCTTCTTCCCATGTTGATCAGGCCACCTGACCTCCTAGTCTTCTTAGTCTTCTTGGCCAGCATCGTCTTTAATTCATCCTGCCCTTTGGACAAGTTCAGGATCAACTCTTGGAACTGTGCATTTTGTGCCTGGAGATCCTTAACTGTTTGTTCAAGAGCCATTGCTGAAATAAACAGCGAGAAGATGAGAAACCTGTGCACAATAAACTTGTGATGCAATGATATGATATGTAAATGTATATGCAATGTTTTCAAGGACCGCAGGATTTAAATTTGCTTAAACAAACAAGAAGGTAAACTTTTATTAGTAATAAACTTGTTTTGCCTCTTGGGCTTACAGAAAATGAAATGAAGTAAATACAAGAGATGGGGTTTTAAGTCTCCCATGGACGTTTCCTCTTTGTGTTGAGGTATGAGTTGAGATTCCGTTCCTCGTGAAGTTGCTTTGTTAGTTCCAGGATTCTTTCTTGGCTTGTTTTGTAATGAGCCTCGAAAGTATCCCTTTGCTCCTTCAGTTGGATCCAGGATCTCTGTAAGTCTTCCATGTCAGTAGGCATGTCTGGGTGAAGGATGGTATAAGAAGCATCTCCTTCAGCAACAGGTTCCATGGTAACTGGCAGGATAGCAGGATATGGCATCATGAGAGTCTGAGAACGAGATCGCACCCATCTGAGATAAGCTTCCATAGGAATAGTGTACTTAGGCTCCAGAGCCTTGCTGTCAACTTTGTTCACTTTTCCCCATGCTCGTATGAATCTCTGACGGTAACTTTGCAGATCATTGTCGTAATCAAACACAATACCCTGAATTAACATGTCATGTGGACCATCACTCCGAGCATAACCAAACTGTCGTAAAGCTAAACAAGGGTTGTAAGTAATGCCTCCTCTTATGCCTAGAAGTGGCACATTAGGAAACTCCTCACAACGGTCAATGATAGTGACATTCTCCATAGATCTGGAGCACCAATGGATATCTGAATGAGAGAGTGACATGATCCTCTTGGACCACCTGAACCCTTGTTCATTCTTCATCACTGAGCGAGGAAGGTGAGAAATAAACCACCTAGATAGCAAAGGTATGCAACACATCAAAGTTCCTCTTGCCCTTGTAGTACGGGTATGAAGAGAGTGCAGGATGTCCCCAAGTAATGTAGGCACTGGATTGTGACTCAGGAATATGTTGATGGCATGAACGTCTATGAACTGATCAGGATTGGGGAACAACGCTAAGCCATAAATCAGCAAGGCTAAGATCTCCTCAAAAGCATCATAGCTCATAGCCTTCCAGAACACTTGAGCTTTTTCTATCAACACCTTAGCAAGAATACCCTTAACTCCGCTTCTTGTTTCTAGAACAATGTCAGACTTCTTCAGATGTAGAGCTGCAGCAATAACCTCAGGTTTAGGCTCTTTTTCCAAGCCTGTGAATGGTTTCTGATCAAGTACAGGTATACCCAGAAGTTTGGATAATTATTCCATTGTAGGAACCAGCTGATAGTCGGGGAATGTGAAGCAATGATGCTTAGGATCAAAGAACTTAAACAGGACACTCATCATGTCTTCATTGAACCCTGAAGTGACTAGATCCAGTAGGTGACCATGTCTCTTGATGAACTGGGAATGATCAGACACTTGAGAAATCAACTCTTTAAGCTTAGCAGGTATGCCTACAAAGTTGATCCTGATAGTGTTTCTACGAGTAGAAGCCATGACCTGCAACAAAGAACAAAGATAAATCCTTTGGTCCTTGAAATGATTAGTGAAAATGCTATGCTTATGATGCATGATGATGTCATGATGTTATGCTCAATCACAAACATGTGGCACACACAAACAAGTCACACAATTGCCCTAGGTTAAAGGCTTGCATGAGGTTCAAAGGTAAGTACCCTCCCCTGAAGTTAGTTGGTTCATCCTGTCCTATAAAGTAACCAGGTTCTAAAGGATCTCAATATCATTGATCCTTCACAAGGGTGGTTGTTCAGTAGGCAACTTACTTGCCAACCAAAACCCTCCGAGTTTAGAATCTCAATGAGTGTAGCATCGAGTATCAACCAACTTCAGTCTTCACCAAAGCCGGCTATCTCACTACTTTCTAAAGGCCAAGATGGGATAACTAGGGTTCTAAAAGTCAGTTAGTGTATTGACAACATATGGCAGCCTCATATTATCCTCAACTTGACTTAAGGAACATAAGCACCAACCAAGAAGTCACACTAACTATGGCCACCAGATCGACCATATCGGTATACGCCGTACAGTTTCCTTGGTCTATTGCCATTTACCTAAGGTACACTAGATCCGGGTTAGGATCTTTCACACATAAGAGCCCAACAAGTAAGTATAAAGCAAACAAGGCAAACAATTTTAAAGTGATCTAATTCCTAAGGGTACCCCTCTTTAATATTAAATCCCCAACAGAGTCGCCAGTTCTGTAACACGGTGGGAGAACTGACTTTAGTTATGTTGCGGATAGCAAGAGTCGCCACCGACTTTTATTTTATCCAAAAGGAAAGGACATAAAAGAACAGGAAAGACCTTAAAAAGATTTTGAGTTCGGGGGGTAGGTTATGTAAAGGGAAGGTGTTAGCACCCTTTACATCCATGGTTATCCATGGGCTCTTAGTTACTTGTCGCTCCCACCAAATGACACCTGGTCAGAAGGGGTACAGACGCGAACGATCGGCGAAAGGGAAATGAGAACACACAGGAGTGAACCCAAAAAGAAAAGAAAGAGTCGCCAGCTAGGCATTTTTATCCCGGAGGAAAGGTAATGCTGCATAAACCTAGAAAGATATGGATAAGACGGTTGCGAACCAGAGAGACTGAGAAAGGGGGTTGGTTACAACCTGGGAAGGTATTAGCACCCAGATTGTCCGTCGTACTCGACGGGATCCACGCTCAAAAGATTTGTGTTTTAAAGGGGTAGTGTCAGTGCAATTTGTGTATAAAGAGCTGGAAAAGGATGTACAGGTGTCAGTGTAAAAGAAACGTGAAGTGTATAAGTGAAGTGTCAGTGTAAGAAATGAATGGAATGCTCAGGAATGTGAGGCTAAAAGAATGATACTGAAAGAGGGGGAATATACAGAGACTTTTGTTCGATAACTGTTAAGTTATGCCTACGTATCCTCTCGTGCAATGAGGAAGTCAGAACACCGTAGTTCGACCCAAAGAGACTGAAAGATGAATTGACTGATGAACTGCTTACTTGTCTATGCTCAAGTGTATGACCTGTCTGGCTCAGGTGCAAACTGTCTTGCATTAGACGGTAGAAGCAAGTTCTCGTTTGTGAGTGAATGAGATGAGAAAAGAATCCCGGAGGAGACGATTATTGTTTGTTTTTGAGTTTTCAATCTTTTATTGCTTTTGAAAGTTTGTCATAGATTAATGAGCTTAAGCCTAAACTAATGGATTTAGTAAACTCATCACATCTTCCCTCTGATTAGGGGTAATGAGAATACCTTAAGTGTGAAGTCAGCTTCTCACACTTAATCACCATGGTGTAGGTTTAAGATCATTAACCTACTTGTGATTATTTAAATGTTTTTGGTGTTTTTATTTAGTGTTAAGTAATGAGATTAAGCCATAATCAGGGATTAAACAGACTCATTACACCATCCTAATAGAAGGATAATAGATGAGAATGTTTAAGCTGAGGAAAGCTCCTCAACTTAATCCATGATTAGGGATTAAACCCATGACAAAAAAAAGCCTTTATTAAGTGGATTTTAATTAATGATATGATGAAGAGGTGAGTTTTATGGTTTGTAAGACAACTTGAGGAGGACTTGTCCATTAACACTAGGGTTAGTCCTTCTTAACCAATTAAGGAAGAATTAGAACCCTAATGCAAGGCCCAAGTTACAAGCTTGATGTCTTGATGATTATTAAGTGAATTGATTAAAGGATTTAAACACATTAAGGGTTTAACACTTAGGATTAAAGTTATACACTCCATCCTAATAGAAGGATGCAGGCATAAGCTTAATCACAAAGCCTTAAAGCCTTTAGGGTTTAGTCCCTGATTATGAGATGAGAAGAGAAGACTCAATGAGACACAAAGGTAAAAACTAAGTGGGGGACTAATCAAAACCCTAATCATTGTCATGCTTGGTTGTTCCTAAGGTTTGTGAGGTTTATAAGAGAGATCTCCAGAAGAACCACCAGGAAGCAGATGAAAGGAGCAAAGAGAAGCAAAGTAACTTTCTTCATTTGAGAAGACAAGTCACTTGAAGAAAGAAAGTAAGATGAAGAAGAATGAGAAAGCTCAATCTCAAACACAAGACAAAGTGCAGCAATGATGCATAAGAGAGATGAAAAGAGATTGTGAGAAGTGAAAGCAAATTCACTTCTCAAAGTAACTTACCACCTGAAAAGTTAGTGAAAGAAATGCAATGCAATGCCAAATGAGATGAAATGGGATGATGTAAACCAAAACCAGAAGCATGAGTATGATGTAAATGATGCTATGAGATGATGCAAACATGAAACAAGTCATGGGGATGATCATACAAACAAAAGGATGCAAGAGAAGCATGCTTAGAACCATGAACATACATGAAAAGTTATGAAATGCAAATGGCATACAACATGGAAAATGCAAGATGCAATGATCAAACATGGTTCTAATATGTCTTAAGATGTCTAATGAATCAAATGGATGCATAAAATGTCATGGCAAGTCATGGTATGCAAGCAAATGAAAGATGGATGCAAAAGGAGGCCCAAATTAGGGTTTATGATCAATGCACTAAACAAAAACCAAAACCAGAAGCAAACATCATGATAAAAAATTGAAAATGCAATCAAAGGAACCCTAAACCTATACAAACTCACTGCCCAAAGGAGGGGTTCTAACTCTTAACCTAATTAGGGTTATGAATTTCTTAAGATTGCTAGGGTTTTAAGGTACCTTGTCAAGAAAAATGCCAAACAAAATGAAAATGCAAGATCAAATCATGCCAATTTAATCCTATAAACTACATGATATGCAAGATGCAATGCAAAAAGAATCAAAGTCCAACTCTCAAAGACTAGGCAGAAATGAATTTTGGAACATTGGATCAAAATAATGCTTTGAAATGAAATTAATTCCATGGAAAATTGTCAAAAGACATCAAGATCAAAAAAGAAATTTGGTTTGAGGGTTGGACAATGTTTCTAAATGATTTTAAAGGTTTCATGAATTTTTTGGTGATTTTTAAATACCTAAAAGTATTTTTAATTAATTAATTCTCATTAATTAATTAAAAATAAACTTTTAAATGATTTAAAAATATTTTTTAATGCAAAAAATAAAAATAAAAATGTTTTTGGTTTCTGAAAATTAATAAAAGGTTGCACAAAAATTTTCAGAATTTTTAAAGATGTTTTGCTATTTTTAATAAAATGAACAAATTAAATGAATTAAAATACAAAATAAAATGAATTAAATGAAAAGTATGCTGATCCAGTGGCTGAGGTTTGAACTTAGAACGCGCGAATTGACTGGCGCCAGATCTAAGGGCTGATATTCAAACTGGCCAGATTAATTTATAAAACTTAATTAAATGGATAATGACGTGGATTAGGGTTTAATGAGGGCATCCTGGCCATTGGAACGCGCGGGAGTCAACAAAAGTCAGCCCATCCAACGTACCAAATTCAAACTTGCATTAATTACACTGATTAGCCCTAATCACTTTCAGGTGGCCGGAGAAGACTTCCGGTCGTCTTCTCCGGCAAGACCCTCACCTGAAAGTTGCTAAAATCCTCAAAACCTCATGAAAATGAAAACTAATCACCCAGAAATCATCCCCATTCGAAACTAAATCAAAACCCCCAAACAAAAACCATTTTTTCATCCATTAATCATGTGAATCGAAGCCAAACATGTTTAGGTCAGAAAAGTTTCAGAACACGATTAAATGCTTATTTCTCAACCATTTCAAAAAGTAAGAACATCAGAGTGATCAGCAAAGCATGAGGAACAATCTAGAAACTTAAAAACTCATTTCTGGAAAAAAGTTCTTGAGATACCTGAGCTTGAGCTTTCTCAGTTTGCAACTTTCTGGCCTTCTCTCTTTGTGCAAACCACTCCTCTTAGGCCCCTGATGAAGTCTTGATGCTTAGAAGAAGTTTGTGATGGCTGGTTTGGAAGATTACAGAAGTTCTGTTCAAGGTGGGATGGAAACCGTATTTCTGATTCAGGGAGTTTTAGGCTATGGTGATGGGTGGTTTTTGATCAGTGAAGCATGCTGAGTTGATTTGTGAAGTTGGTTTTTGTGTTTGAGGCTTGTGCAATCAGTTTCGAATGAAAATGCAAGCTTGAGCATAAACTTGGAACTAGGTCTTGGGGAGTGTTTCAGCATGAAGTGTTATCTGCTTTGGATTGCTTTTGATTTGTATAAACAATTGTGATAGGTCAGAGAGTGGGTGCTGGCCTATTGTGATTGGTATGGGTCTTTGGCCAAAATGTCAACTTAATGTGTACTTGAAGCATGGGCTATGGTACAACTTGCTTTTTGGCTTGCTTTTGCTCAGCTTGAATCAAGGAATGCTGTGAAAAAGGTTTAGAGGCAATGCAGCAAGTGGTTTGTAACTTATGATGAGTTTTGCAAGTTGGTTCAAGTTTGGTTCCTTTGAGATTTCTTGAGTTTCAATGCATCAAAGTGCAAAGTTCTTTGGCCCATTCTGAATTTTAGAGGTCATATGATCATGTTGTGAAGAAATGGTACACATTTGAGGCCTTTAGAACACTTGATCAAGTCATTTTGCAAAATGCCTCTTTAGTAGAAAACTTCAAATTTTGTGATTTTAGCCAACTTTGACAAGCCATAACTTTTGATCCAAAATGAATTAGGTCATGTTCTTGTACTTTTTGAAAAGGGAATGATCCATTATACAACTTTCATGACCAAAGTTTTTTCATTTGAAGCATTTTTGAATCAAAAAGTCAAGGTTGAAAAAGTTTCCTAAAATGGCAATTTTCATCAAAAGTCAACTTTGCCAAAAAGTCAACTTTGCAAATAACTTGAGATTCTTCAATTTTCTGAACTTTTAAAATCTCCCATGATCAAATAAAGATCATACATAATCAAAATGATGATGAACACCCTTTGGTTGGGTCATTGGGGGCCTCAGATGCCCTGATTTTGCACTGACTTGCTTGAAAAGTCAACTCTTGATCAGATGACTTCCCCATGGAATTTCTTCATGAAAATTGATATGCATACTCCCTATACCATATAGAGACCAATAGAAACAATAATGACCAAAAAAATTGGAGTTATGGCCTTTGAAACCAAAACCCTAATTCTAGGTCATCTGTGCAGTCAAACCTGGCTCTGCTTCCACATCATTCTCAGTTCTTGTGATTCTTTGACATTATTGACTTTGAGAGGATATAATATGATGCTTGAACATACATGGACCCCTTTGAAGTGATCGATGACCTTTGGAGTGGCTCAAGAAGCTCTTGGATTGCTCAGATCACAAACCCTAGATGCAGATGACTTTGAATCTATGCAGTGAATCAAAAATGTAATATGAGATGCTATGATTGAGTTTATGCATATGAAATGATCACAAGCCATGGTGTGAATGGGTGAGGGCAAATTTGGGGTGTTTACATTACTTAGCTCACTTTAAAATGTTTTTGAAATGTGAAGTGTGTGAATAGAAATTTTCTTAAGAGTTTTATAATGATCCATGTACGGATGCGTAAAAAACCTTTGTTTTGAAAATTGTTTTAAAATGTGTGAAATGTTTGAAATATTTTTGAAAAGTGAGCAAGTATCTAAGAGGAACCTACCCTAAGTTTAAGTCTTTTCTGTTCTTGAATCCTTTAAATGGTAATGACTATCCCTATTATTAAGGAATAGGTAGTCACTACCTTGGATGTGCGGGACAAGTGAAGGGACATCTGTTTATTTAGGCAACTGTGGGGTGTATAAGCAATTCGAAGGGACTTATCATCTTTATTCGAATGGGACAAGATCATTACGAAGGCAACATTCGAAGGGACTTGATCTTTTTATCTATTTAGGGACTAGATGATGTGAGATTAGGGACTTTTCTTTATACACCCTACTTGACCTTTGATTTTAGGCAACATGAGAGGTATCCCTAAGGAAGTGAGATGGCGATCAAAGATCGACTTACGTGTGTAAGTGTACAATTTTAAATAATTATCTTTTAAATTAGTGATCTAAATTGAATTTTATATACAAACATATTTTACACTCCCTATTTTACTAACCATAGCATTTAAAATAAATATTCAATATTACTATTACAATATTACATAAAAGAAACAATTACAAAATAATAATAATTTAAAGCAAATTAAATAAATAAGCAAAAATAATAAATAATAATAATAATTGGGTTAGTAAAAATAAAATAATAAAATCACAATATATATATATATGGGGTTAGTAATAATAAAATAAATATCATATAAAAATAAACATAATTAGTAATATAAACAAAGATATTAGCATAATAATTAAAAGATCAATTTTTTTATATGAACAATTATTATTTTAAGATTAATAAGAAAATGTAAACAATTATATACTAATTATTATAAAATTTTAAGTTATATGCAAATTATAAAAATTAAGCTAATTATAAACATGTTATGAAAATAAATTTTAATTACAAAATTAAATTAACAAGTTTTAATTATTTTTGAGCATATATTAAAAATTATTTACATATAAAATTAAATTATGAACAAGTTATAGAATACATACGTATTATGAAAATAGGATTAATTATAATTAAATAATTATACTATTAAAATTAAGTTAAGAATTCTAATTATTCTAAGCATATTTATATAAAAGAATTAAATTAAATAATAAAAATATGGACATAATTAATATTCACATGAAATAATTAGGGTTTAAGAAATTTAGGGTTTATCAAAAATTAATTAGGTTTTTTACAAAATATATTAGGGTTTTAACTATATTAAGGTTTTAAGAATTAATTTAAACATTATATAAAATATAAATACATATAAATATAAACATAAATACACTAATTTAATTTTTTAAGAAAATAACAAGAAAATTTTGTTTTAACAAGATAAAGTTTAATTAGAAAATGTTTTTATATATTTTAAAAAATTTATTTTGATTAATTAAAAGAAATAAAACAAGCATGTCAAAAATAAATGAAAATAAAATCCTAAAAAATAGGACCTGGGATTTGAACCCAGGTCCTTTACCTGGATGAAGAATCTCCAAAACCATCTGGGCTGCTGCGCGCATGTGATAGCATTCCACCTCCCCTTGGTTTTGTTCTCTTCCTGGAAAAATCATGAAAAAAACAAAAGAAAATAGCACAAAAGGCCTGGGGGGGATTCGTACCCAGGACCTTCTCATAATACGCAGGCAAACTTTCCATCCAGCCGGGAGGGCGCTACTGATAGTATACACGCATCCTTCACCACTGGGCTATACACGCACCTGTGAAACAATATTAACAACAAAACAAAAAATATTATATCAAGTGTTCAAATTCTGGAATTCGCGCCAGGACATCATCTTCCTCCTTGGTACCTACAAATTTTGCTGCGTTTTTACATATGAATTTACCTGCGAATTTTTTGACACAGAAACCCTACGAATTTGAAACATCATCAAAACTGTACAATTTCTCAAAATTAATTAGTGCATCATGATCCTTAAGCTTCATACAACACAACCATGTTTCCAGAATTCATTTATATTTAACAAATCGAAGAACCCTAAATTGGCCGAAAAACCCTAGCCATGGTGATTCTTCAATCCTGTATCAAAAATCAAATTGAATTGCCCAGAAACAATCACAAGCTTGTCACAAACACAAAACCATAATCAACTTCAATTTATATTGCATGTATATATAAGAACGAAAAAATCATAAAGATGTCAAAAGTTGGATTCGGTTTGAGCTATTCATGAGGTTATGGATGCATATGAGTATTGAGAATGATTCAAGGATGTCCAATAAACATGTCTCAACCTTCAAATCTCTTTAGAATGGTCTCTATTGAAGAATCCGAATTTGAAATTTTGGGTGATTTTTGAATGTATGAACTTACTCTTGGAGGCCAGAAATTCGTGTCTTGTGCAAGGAGTTATGTTGTATACTTATAGTAGACTGAATTAGGTCAAAAATAATGGATCATTGTGTGGATATTTTGGATCAATGAGATTGAAAAAGATTCAAGCTTAAATTTCAAATATTCTTGAATAAGACCTTTCTATTTCAAGCCAATCATCATAATTCTTATATCAATTTGATCCAAGCCATATTTATGATTTTCTAGAAGCACAATCTCATTTAAATATTTAATTTATCTATTTTATTTTGATTTAAAATGATTTAAAATAAATAAAATCAAAATAAATAAAATAAAAATAATAAAAAATCTGAATAAATGAGGGTTGGGTCGTGCATGAGGTATTTGTATGGATTGGATCATCACATGACAAGCCCATTTAGAAAAATTTGGTTTTAAACCTCCATTTTCTTCATAAACCAATCAAAAATTTCCCAACTTTGCAAGGGCACACATCCTTCAATTTTAATCCTATGAGGGTGTTCTTGGACATTTTGGAAAGCTTAAAGAGTCCTATAACCAACCCCATTGGTTTCATGTCCATATCATTTACCATTCTCAAGTTATGCCCTTTTGAAGTTGTTGACTTTTTGTTGACTTTCAAAAGGACCTATAATGTCTTAGCTCATACCTTCCAAATGAAGCATTTTTGGGCTTGGCTTGTGAGACACAAAGTTGTATAGAATTCAATTTCCTTCAAAATGAGCTTTGGATGGGAAAAATGTGATGAAGCATGTCAAAGTTATGGCTGGTCAAAGTTCAGTTGACTTTTCCTAAGGAAACCCTAATTTAGAAACCTCTGATTCTTGATGATCTGAAATATCCTTGATGAATCATGATCAACCCTTGATCAAATGATGAATTTTACTTCATATACTTGATGTTGGCAAAAAATCATGAAGTTTGACTTTGGTTTGACCACAGTTGACCTCAGTTTGACTTTTTAACTACTTTGACTGATTTTGACCTATCTGATCATCTGACTGAGCAAACCTTTGAGAAAAGTTTTGAAACTTGTCATGGGGATTCTTAGACACATATAAGATGTTATGAAGCTCACTTGAAGTCTTGGAAATCCATTTAGCCTGATTAAAGTCAAAACCCTAGTTATGAACCTCATGAAAGGTCTTGTGAACCTTGTGAACCTTCTTAGCACACAAAGTCTTGTATTGTGAGGGCAAATTTTGGGGTGCAACACTTATGCTGAGCAGTGTTGTCTACCAGAACATCAATATGAGGAAGTGGAAAGTCATCTTTGGGGTTGGCCTTGTTCAAATCTCTGTAGTCTACACACATACGTACCTTACCATCTTTCTTAGGTACCAGTATCACATTTGCAACCCACTGCGGATAAGAAGTTACAGCTAAGAACCCTGCATCAAACTGTTTCATTACCTCTGCCTTAATCTTCTCTGACATTTCAGGATGCATGCGACGAACCTTCTGCTTCTTTGGACGACAATCTTCTTTTACTGGTAAACGGTGAACCACAATGTCTGTATCCAATCCTGGCATATCTTCGTAGGACCAAGCAAAGATCTCCACATAGTTATGTAACATCTGAATCAATCTGCTCTTGACATTATCCTCTAATTCAGCCCCTACCTTGACTTCGTTCCTGTTTTCTTCAGTTCCCAGATTCACAACTTCGACTGGCTCTTCATGTGGCTGTATAGCTTTCTCTTCTTGTTGTAACAACCTAGCAAGCTCTACAGGTACTTCACAATCGTCCTCATTTCCATCTTCAGCTTGATAGATCGGATTCTCGAAATTATAATTGGCAATAGTAGAACTGTTATCAACAGGATCCAGAGTGGACGAGGATCTGCATTTTAGTGATGTGGGTGTGTGTAAGAACACATAGCTGATAAAACAAAAATAAAAGAAAGACGAGGAACACAATATTTACGAAAACGAAACGTCCACTGATTTTTATTGAATGCAGTATGCAAATGAAATGTCATCCCGTAACAAGCACACCATTGTGCCCCGGGTAAGGCACAAGGCTTAAGAGTTTAATTGTTCAGGAATTACAAATTTAAAAGCAACAACACAGTAATAGTATTTACTCCTGACTAAAGGAGATAGGAATAACATCTTCAGCCTTCCAGTTATTGAGTCCAGCACCCACAGTAGGAAAAATCCAAGCATCCAAGTTGTAGTCTTCATCATAGTCACCCACAACATTGATTTGATTCTTCATAATCCCCTGATTAGTGATACGAACAGCATGAGCACGACGAACAGCCTTCTGGGACTCTGCAGTGAAACCCAAACCAAATTTGTCAGACTTGTAAGGGATGTCAGGAAGCTGACCCCAAATAGTACAACCACCTTCATCCACCACAGCTCTAGCATCTTTGAGGGAGGCCATTGTTGGAGGTACTCTGGTGACCACAGGAACTTTCTTGACAACAGGAGGAGTTTCATAATTATTAACAATCCAAGGAACCACTTCAAATGTCTGGCACGGAGTTTCAACATATTCACCTTCCACTTCAAGATATTTAAAGGTGTTCACATGGCTAACAATATATCCTTCTTCTCCATAAACAGTGATAACTTTCCCTTCTACTGGATATCTCAGCTTCTGATGTAAAGTAGAAGTTACAGCACCTGCCCCATGGATACAGGGACGCCCAAGCAAACAAGAATATGACGGACGAATATCCATTACATAAAAAGTAGCATTGAAGACCTGAGAACCTACTTTGATTGGGAGATCAATTTCTCCATGCACCACTCTTCTCGATCCATAAAAAGCTTTCACCACTATATTACTGGGCTTCAACACATCATCTTCAGGACAAAGCTTATTCAGAACTTCTTTGGGCAACACATTCAGAGAGGAACCATTGTCTATCAATACATGTGACAGGGTAGTGCCCCTACACTCGATAGAGATATGTAGAGCCCTGTTATGATCTCTCTTGGACGGAGTCAAATCAGCATCGGAGAAACCTAACCCATTATCATAGGTCAAGTGTGCAACACAATTTTCAAACTGGTCAACAGATATTTCATTTGGTACATGAGCAGTCTTCAGAAATTTAATCAAGGCCTTGGCATGAGCCTCAGAACACAATAGTAAAGACAACATAGAAATCTTGGAGGGAGTATGCCCCAATTGGTCAACAATATCATAATCACTCTTGCGAATGATCTTCAGTACTTCTTCCATCTGCTTAGCAAGATCATCAGCAGCTGGCACATCAGTTGGTATAGGTTCAATGACAGGACCTTTGCCCCGAGCATCAGCAGTGGATGTAGTAGCTGGAGTAACTGTATTCTTGGAAGTAACTAGAGGAGAGAAGACTCTTCCACTTCGTGTGATCTTACTAGATCCAGCAATATTATCAACATCAATGTTTTCATCAGCGACAAGCGTATCAGCTAAGGGTTCCTGGAGTGGTAATGATCATAGAAGCCACTCTAGCTTCAGTAACAATCTTCATAGGGCCTTCAGCGGTAATCTTAATTGGACCCTTATGAGTGATTTTGACAGGACCCTTGGAAGTAATCCTCACCGACACTTTATTAACCATATCCACCTCTTCAACCTTCGCACCTCTAGTTATATGATCCACCATACTTTCCACAGAAGGTGGAGTCCTCTCAAACACTATGGTGTAATTATTCATGAGGAGTTGAATTCCGTCCTTCAACCTCCAGCAGCTATCCGGTTTATAGGTACAATATAAACAATCTTCACGACAACCTGGAAAAAAACCCAGCTTGTACCAACTTCTTCTTAATAACAGACAATGGTGTAGTCAACACTGCAATTGAGGAAATATGTGAATCTTCATCAATGGCATTGACAGTCTTCTCATGATTTGGCATGGGAGCAGTAATCACATTTGGAGTACCCGGAGGGTCAAACTCAATCTCTCCAGCATCTATCATATCCTGAATCTTGTTCTTCAATACCCAGCAAATATTGGTATCATGTCCCTGACAATTTGAATATTATGCACATCGTGCATTAGGATTATACCTGGGTGAGGTAACATTGGGATTCTGAGGAGGATCCCTCAAAGTGATAAGTTCACCCTTCAACAAGTGTTGCAAGGCTTGGGCCAGTGACATGTTGATCTTAGTGAACTGTCTTCTATTCCTCTGTTGATTTCCCTGGGGTGGCTCTGTTGTTGCAGGAGTTGGATTGGAGATATGAACTGCGCTCACAGACTGATGCCTCCTATTACGATCAGGTTGACCATAAACATCATTTGACTCATTCTTCCCACTGGGAGGCTTCTTTGCAGTACTTGATGAAGAAGCACCTATTTGAATCTTTCCACTCCTTATACCACTTTCTACGCGCTCTCCTGTCATTATCAACTCAGTGAAGCCAGATGATGAACTTCCAATGAGATGACTGTAAAAAGGACCATTCAGCGTACACATGAACATATCAACTAACTCCATGTCAGTTAGAGGGCATTGCACCCTTCCAGCCAAATCTCTCCACTTCTGAGCATACTCCTTGAAATTTTCTTTGGCACCCATAGACATGCTTTGCAGTTGCATGCGAGTAGGGGCTAGATCAGCATTGTATTGATATTGCTTATAGAAGGCTTCAGCAAGATCATTCCAATCATGGATATTGACACTCTCCAACTGATAGTACCATTCCAATTGAGCTCCATATAAGATCTCTTGGAAGAAATGGATCCACAACTTTTTATCAGCAGTATGGGGTTGGATTCTCCGGACATAGGACCTCAGATGTAGCTTGGGACAAGAGACACCATCATAAACTACGAAAGTAGGAACCTTGAAACCAATGGATATGACCACCCCATATATCAAACTCAGGTCTTCAAAATCCAGCCCAGAAGACTTTTGTAATTCCATAGCATCCATTCTATCCACCAGCATCTTGAACTTATCTTCATTGGGCTCATGATAGTAGTTAGCTTCAGAATCAGAGTCCCCCATAGTGTTGTGGAGACTGCCTCCCTCTTTCTCAGACTCTTCTGACTCATAATCTTCAACCTGTTCTTTGGTCTTGACAGGACCTCTGAACCTTCTTCCCATGTTGATCAGGCCTCCTGACCTTCTAGTCTTCTTAGTCTTCTTGGCCAGCAGTGTCTTCAATTCATCCTGCCCCTTGGACAAGTTCAGGATCAGCTCTTGGAACTGTGCATTTTGTGCCTGGAGATCCTTAACTGTTTGTTCAAGAGCCATTGCTGAAATAAACAGCGAGAAGATAAGAAACCTGTGCACAATAAACCTGTGATGCAATGATATGGTGTATAAATGCGTATGTAATGTTTTCAAGGACCGCAGGATTTAAATTTGCTTAAACAACCAAGAAAGTAAACTTTGATTAGTAATGAATTTGTTTGCCCCTTGGGCTTACAAAATTAAATGAAATAAATACAAAAGATGGGGTTTTAAGTCTCCCATGGACGTTTCCTCTTTGTGTTGAGGTATGAGTTGAGATTCTGCTCCTCGTGAAGTTGCTTTGTTAGCTTCAAGATTCTTTCTTGACTTGCTTTGTAATGAGCCTCGAAAGTATCCCTTTGCTCCTTCAACTGGATCCAGGACCTCTGTAAGTCTTCCATGTCAGTGGGCATGTCTGGGTGAAGGATGGTATAAGAAGTATCCCCTTCAGCAACAGGCTCCATAGTAACTGGCAGGATGGCAGGGTATGGCATCATGAGAGTCTGAGCACGAGATCGCACCCATCTGAGGTAAGCTTCCATAGGAATAGTGTACTTGGGTTCCAGAGTCTTGCTGTCAACCTTGTTCACTTTTCCCCATACTCGTATGAACCTCTGACGGTAACCTTGTAGATCGTTGTCGTAGTCAAACACAATACCCTGAATCAACATGTCATGAGGACCATCACTCCGAGCGTAACCAAACTGACGTAAAGCTAAGGAAAGGTTGTAAGTAATGCCTCCTTTTATGCCTAGGAGTGGCACATTAGGAAACTCCCCACAACGGTCAATGATAGTGACATTCTCCATAGATCTGGAGCACCAATGGATATCTGAATGAGAGAGTGACATGATCCTCTTGGACCACCTGAACCCTTGTTCATTCTTCATCACTGAGCGAGGACGGTGAGAAATAAACCACTTAGATAGCAAAGGTATGCAACACATCAAAGTTCCTCTTGCCCTTGTAGTACGGGTGTGAAGAGAATGTAGGATGTCTCCAAGCAATGTAGGCACTGGATTGTGACTCAGAAATATGTTGATGGCATGCACGTCTATGAACTGATCAGGATTGGGGAATAACACTAAGCCATAAATCAACAAGGCTAAGATCTCCTCAAAAGCAGCATAGCTCATAGCTTTCAAGAACACTTGAGCCTTCTCTATCAACACCTTAGTAAGAATACCCTTGACTCTGCTTCTCATTTCTAGAACAATGTCAGACTTCTTCAGATGTAGAGCTGCAGCAATAACCTCAGGTTTAGGCTCTTTTTCAAAGCCTGTGAAGGGTCTTTGATCAAGAACAGGTATACCCAGAAGTTTGGAGAACTCTTCCATTGTAGGAACCAGCTGATAGTCGGGGAATGTGAAGCAATGGTGCTTAGGATCAAAGAACTGAAACAGAACACTCATCATGTCTTCATTGAACCCTGAAGTGACTAGATCCAGTAGGTGACCATGTCTCTTGATGAAATGGGAGTTTTCAGACACTTGAGAAACCAACTCTTTAAGCTTAGGAGGTATGCCTACAAAGTTGATCCTTGTAGTGTTTCTACGAGCAGAAGCCATGACCTGCAACAAAGAACAAAGATAAATCCTTTGGTCCTTGAAATAGTTAGTGAAAATGCTATGCTTATGATGCATGATGATGTCATGATGTTATGCTCAATCACAAACATGTGGCACACACAAACAAGTCACACCATAGCCCTAGGTTTAAAGGCTTGCATGAGGTTTAGAGGTAAGTACCCGCCCCTGAAGTTAGTTGGTTCATCCTGTCCTATAAAGTAACCATGTTCTAAGGGATCTCAATATCATTGATCCTTCACAAGGGTGGTTGTTCAGAAGGCAACTTACTTACCAACCAAAACCCTCCAAGTTTAGAATCTCAATGAGCGTAGCATCGAGTATCAACCAACTTCAGTCTGCAAAAAAGCCGGTTATCTCACTACTTTTCTAAAGGCCAAGATGAGTTAACTAGGGTTCTAAAAGTTAGTTAGTGTATTGACAACATATGGCAGCCTCATATTATCCTCAACTTGACTTAAGGAACATAAGCACCAACCAAGAAGTCACACTAACTATGGCCATCAGATCAACCATATCGGTATACGCCGTACAGTTTCCTTGGTCTATTGCCATTTACCTAAGGTACACTAGATCCGGGTTAGGATCTTTCACACATAAGAGCCCAACAAGTAAGTATAAAGTAAACAAGGCAAACAATTTTAAAGTGATCTAATTCCTAAGGGTACCCCTCTTTAATATTAAATCCCCAGCAGAGTCGCCAGTTCTGTAACACGGTGGGAGAACTGACTTTAGTTATGTTGCGGATAGCAAGAGTCGCCACCGACTTTTATTTTATCCAAAGGAAAGGCATAAAAGAACAGGAAAGACCTTTTTAAAAGATTTGTGGGTCCGGGGGGGTAGGTTATGTAAAGGGAAGGTGTTAGCACCCTTTACATCTATGGTTATCCATGGGCTCTTAGTTACTTAGCTCACTTTAAAATGTTTTTGAAGTGTGAAGTGTGTGAATAGAAATTTTCTTAAGTGCTTTATAATCATCCATGTACGGATATATATAAAACCTTTGTTTTGAAAATTTGTTTGAAAATATGAAGTGTTTGAAATGTTTTTGAAGAGTGAGCAGGTACATAAGAGGAACCTACCCTAAATTAAGTCTTTTCTGTTCTTGAATCCTTTAAATGGTAAGACTAACCCTATTATTAAGGAATAGGTAGTCATTACCTTGGATGTGTGGGACAAGTGAAGGGACATCTGTTATTTAGGCAACTGTGGGGTGTATAAGCAATTCGGAGGGACTTATCATCTTTATTCGAAAGGGACAAGATCATTACGAAGGCAACATTCGAAGGGACTTGATCTTTTTATCTGTTTTAGGGACTAGATGATGTGAGATGAGGGACTTTGCTTTATACACCCTACTTGACCTTTTGTTTAGGTAACTTAAGAGGTAACCCTTAAAAAGTGAGATGGCGATCCAAGATCGACTTACGTGTGTGAGTGTACAAGTTCAAATGTTTATCTTGAGATTAAATGATCTAAATTCAATTTTTAAATACAAACATATTTTACACTCCCTATTTTACTAACCATAACATTTAAAATAAATAATAAAAATTACTACTACAAATATTACATAAGAGATACAATTACATAATAATAATAATTAAAATAAATTAAATAAGCAAATAATAATAATAAATAGTTGGGTTAGTAACAATAATAATAATAAAAATAATATATAAATAAATGGGGTTAGTGATAATAAAATAAATAAGAATAAAATAAAGAAATTAGCATAATAATGAATTAAAAGTTCAATTTTTACTAAATAATTATCTTTAGATTTTTTTTTTTAAGATGAAAGATAAACAATTCATGTTATATACTAATTATTATAAAAAAGTTTAAATTTATATACATGTTATGAAAAATAATGGTTAATTATGATTAAATAAACATATTATAAAAATAAATTATATTTACAAAACTAAGTTAGGCGTTTTTAATTATTTTAAGCATAATCTAAAATTATTTATATGCAAGAATTATATTAAATAATAATTATAAACAAATTATAAAAATATGTACATAATTAAGGTTTATACATAAATAAATTAAAAATTATAATATAATTAGATTTTTGTAAAAGAAAAAAGATTAGGGTTTGATTATTTAAAAAAAAACATTAGGATTTACCTCTTAATATAAACAAAAATTATGAAAATAAACAAATAAATTAATATTTACAATTAGGATTTATAAAAATATTTTTAGGGTTTTAGAAAATATTAGGGTTTATATGTTTAGAAAAAAAGAAATTAGGGTTAATTATCTAATTATAAATTAATTATACAAAATTATATAATATTAATAATATACAACAAAATAAATATTAAGTAATTTTTACTAATAAAGTTTTAATTTTTGAAAACAAGATGAATTTTGAATTATAGAAGAAGAAATAATATAAACATTTTATTCTTATTATTTAAATTTATTTAATTGTAATATAAACAAATTGAATAGAAAAACAAGAAAAATGAAAAAAAAGAACTAACCTGGGCTGGGATTCGAACCCAGACCCTATGCTTTCATACTCTCCAGACCAACAAGCCAGCCACTGGGCTACGCACGCACAGGTGATAGGGAAAGGACTCCATATGGTTTTGTTTCAATTCCTGTGAAAATCATAACAAAAACAAAATATAGCACAAAAAGGGCTTGGGGAGGTTTCGAACCCAGGACCCTCACACTACAAGCAAACACTCTTACCATCCAGCCAGAAGGGCGCATCTGATATGTCATCCACAACAAATCATAATATTTTAAGCTGTACGAATAAATGGAAAAATAAGAAAAAGGAATGTTGCACTCAAGAATCGAACCAAGGCCTTAAACAATCCATACGCGCAATCCTTACCACTGGGCTAACCTGCACTTGTTGAAACAAAATAACAAACAACTCTAAAAATATTAAATCAAATTTTGAATCTTCCAGATGGCGCCAATGGACCATCTTCTTCCCCAGATTACCTGCGAATTTTCTTTCACCTTTTCCTGCAAAATCGCGCATAAACCATCACCATCTTCAAAATTGATGACATATTTTCATTGCCCAAGGTTTGTACGGCTTAGCCATGCTCTTAATATGTTCATTAATGGTGTAAAACGCAAAACCCCATTCTTAAGGTTGAAACCCTAACAATGGTAACTTTTGATTCCGGTCACGAAACTTTAATCCAAACACATAAAAACAATCCACACACATCAACAAAAAAATATCAATGGTTAAAAACAGTTTATATATCATGAATTAAGGGAATCGAAAATTTAACAACTCAAGCCAATGTTGATTCAGTTTGAGTGATTCATGATGTTTTGAATGCAAATGATGGTCAAGAACGATTCAAGGATGTCCAATAAACATGTTTACACCTTCAAAACTCTTTGGAATGGCCTCTATGTAAGAATCCGAATTTGAGATTTTGTGATGAATTTTTGAAAGTGAAAACTTACTCTTGAGGCAGAAGATTCGTCCCTATGCTTGTGATATGTTTATGTACTTATAGTGAATGGAATTAGGTCAAAATGTATGATCATTCTTTGGACTTTTTGATCATTGAAGATTGAAAAAGATAATGTCTTAAAATTCAAATATTTTTTGATATAACATTGCTATTTTAAGACAATCACCATAATTTTCATATCAATCTAATTCAATCAAGGTTTATGACTTTCTAGAATCAAAATATATTTTAAATCTTCATATTTTATATTTTATTTGAATTTAAAATGATTTTTAATATAAAAAATCATAATAAATAAAATAAATAAAATAAAATAATTAAAATATTAAATAAATTTCGTGCATGATGTCATGGAACACCTTGGGTCACAAAAAGTTCAGCCCATTTGGAAGAATTTGGTTTTAAGACCCTATTTTCTTCATAAACCACCCAAAAATTTCCCAACTTTGCAAGGGCACACATCCTTAAATTTTAATGCTATGAGGGTGTTCTTGGACATTTTGTAAAGCTTAAAGAGTCCTATAACCAACCCCATTGGTTTCATGTCCATATCATTTACCATTCTCAAGTTATGCCCTTTTGAAGTTGTTGACTTTTTGTTGACTTTCAAAAGGACCTATAATGTCTTAGCTCATACCTTCCAAATGAAGCATTTTTGGGCTTGGCTTGTGAGACACAAAGTTGTAGAGAATTCAATTTCCTTCAAAATTAGCTTTGGATGGGAAAAATTTGATGAAGCATGTGAAAGTTATGGCTGGTCAAAGTTCAGTTGACTTTTCCTAAGGAAGCCCTAATTTAGAAACTCCTGATTCTTGATGATCTGAAATCTCCTTGATGAATTATGATCAACCCTTGATGATCAAATGATGAATTTTACTCCATATACTTGATGTTGGCAAAATATCATGAAGTTTGACTTTGGTTTGACCATAGTTGACCTCAGTTTGACTTTTTAAATACTTTGACTGATTTTAACCTATCTGATCATCTGACTGAGCAAACCTTTGGGAAAAGTCTTGAAACTTGTCATGGGGGTTATTAAACACATATAAGATGTTATGAAGCTCACTTGAAGTCTTGAAAGTCCATTTAGCCTGATTAAAATCAAAACCCTAGTTCAGGATTCATTGTTTAGGAGGATGCATTGTCTGAGGGAATTGTCAAATCTTCTGACTATTTGTGAACTTTGTGAACTTTGTGAACATCATTGTGAACCTTGTGAACCTCATAAGATGTCTTGTGAACCTTGTGAACCTCATGAGATGTATTGTGAACCTTGTGAACCTCATAAGGTGTCTTGTGAATCTTGTGAACCTCATAAGGTGTCTTGTGAACCTTGTGAACCTTATAGTACACAAAGTCTTGTTTTGTGAGGGCAAATTTTGGGGTGCAACAGTAGGGCGCCTCCCACATTTTATCTCTCTCACTCTCTCTCTCTCTCTCTCTCTCTCTCTCTCTCTCTCTTCTTTTTGTTTTAATTTTCCTCTTTCTTTTACTAACATATATAAATAGCTATGATATTATTTTGTGACTTATTAACAAGAAAAGTGAAATAAATACACAAGTGATCTCTTCATCTTCTCCTTATCTAGCATTCATCAACAACTACATGCAATAATTTCTGTTGATCAAAGTGCAAGATTCAAGGTGATAACGTTCAAACGGTGAAATTGATATTTTAGTTTGGGTTGAGAGATTTGTGGTTTTTTCTTGAATAAACTTTAAGGTTTTGTCCTTCAAGATCATTGTGATTTGGGGGTTCTGTACGCACCATTCGTTCGTAGATTCAGCCGAGTGAAGAGGTTTGAAGATCAAGGTGATCGTTCATTCATATCACGGTAACCGGAGGATTACGGAGAACGGTGTGGGTTCATAAGCATTGAATCAAAGAGGCTGTGCTTAAAGTTTGGAGAATTGTAATTCTTGCAAGAAGGAAGCAATTAATCGTAGGTTTGTTCGACGCGTATGAAGGACTTGGTTCATCTTGAATCAAGGGGAAATGAGAGTTATAGTAACAACTACAATTAGGATTGGTTTTTAGTTCCTATTTTATCCTTGTATAAACATTTCAATATTAATAAAAAAATCCCAATTCGGTTTGTGAATTGGGGGCAGAGTACCTTTAGAGAGGACAGTGGGGGAACTGCCTAAACAAATCTCGTGTGTTCTTCGTATTTTCCATTTGTTAATTTTTCTGCACAAGTTGAAGTAGTGTTGCTTGAAAATTCTATTTTTCATTGGTGGGTTCCTACCAAGTGTTTGTGATATTGTTGATATCACATTTAGACAGCAACTTGAGAAAAACATTGCACTACACTAATTGTCAAAACACACTTTATGTGTGTGTGCACACCGAGTGTTTGATAAAAACTCAAAATGCACTACTTCTTAATTTTTGTGCTATTTTCTTATCCAAATTCATTGTTGGTTGTGGCTTATTCAATTGTGCTGAATTTTAGTGATTAATTTTGCTTTGAATTGATTCATCAATTCATCTTTTATATCCCATTTGGTTTTTAACGCATATCCGATCACCAGTGACTTAATTTTATTTAGACGTGATTTTTCCAGGGAACTTCCGCAAAATATTTTTTTCAATAAATTTTTGAAAAGAAAATTTTTATAAAGGGATATATTCAACCCCCCCTCCCCCCTCTAGATCCGCGTCATCGTCTAACAAGTGGTATCACGAGCACCGGTTCATCTAGTGCTTCACATATCTTTTTAGAAAATGGACAACGATCCAATGTGAGCGTATAATAGAGCACCCATTTTCATCGGAGAAAACTATAGTCACTGGAAAGATTGTATGCAGATTCATATCAACTCTGTTGATAGAAAGATATGGATGGTTATTCAGGACGATCCTATACAAATAACTATGACCGATGTGAATAATGTTGAATTACCTAAACCCGAAGCATAATGGGATGAAAAAGCTGAAAAGAACAATAGTTATGATTGGAAGGCTAAAAATATGATCATTGCCTCTTTATCAGCTGATGAATATTTTAGAGTCTCACATCATACCTCAGCTGAAGCTATGTGGGAAGCGTTACAGATTCCTATGAGGGAACTGATGACGTGAAGCTAGCTAGAATCAATAGATTGCAACAAGAGTTTGATCGCTTTCACATGAACCAAGGGGAAACCATTGGTGAATTGGGAAAAATATTTTCTCATTTATTAAATCGCTTAAATTCTCTTGATAAACACACTCCCAACGATGTAGCTACTAACAAAATTATAAGATGTCTTACTAGGGAATGGTTACCAAAAGTTATAGCAATCAAGGAAGCCAATGATGTAAGAACTTTGGATTTGACCAAGTTAATTGGCAAGCTACAAGAATATGAGCAAGAGCTCTTTAATCTAAATGAACATGAAGAAAGTGAAATGAAAGAAAAGAATGAAAAATATAAAGACAATGAAAAGTAGAAGAATAAGAAGAAGAAGAAGAAGAATAAGTTTATCTCATTGAAGGCTTCTACTTCTAAACCATCCACCAACAACGAGTGTGAGAGTGAGTCTAATGTCGAAGATGATGAATCTAATGAGGATATGGGGATGTTTCTAAGAAGATACAATAGGTACCTTAGAAATAATGAAATTTCTCATTTGGACAAACGTCTCGCCAATTATAGAAGGAAATCAACTCCCTCTAAGCAAGATCAAAGCAAGAGTACTAAGTCAAAAGGGTCATGTTATAATTACGGAAAACTCGGTCATTACAAACCGGAATGTCCAATGTTAAAGAAAGACAAAGGCAAAGATAAATATCAAAAGAAAGGAAACAAAGCTATGAAAGCATATATCGCATGGAAAAGCGATATGAAGTCTCGAGCAACGATAGCTCAAGTGATGAGGAAGAGAAAGTAAACCTTTGTCTTATGGCTCACAAAAAGGGCAAAATGCAAGTAAGTCATTCCAAATATGATATCTTTAAAAAATTGTCCTATCCCGATTTACTAAATACTTTTAGAGTTCTCCACCATGAAGCTAAAGAAGTTTTTAAATGCTTAGCCTCCGATAAGCTTATTTTTAAGCATTTAGAGAAAAAGGTTTCCGATTCTCAAAAATAATTGGAAGCTCTTAAACGCTCTATGGTGGAACCAATTAAGAAAGACAAGCAAGGATGGTCTAATTTTCATAGTTGTGAAACTTGTTGTATTTGGAAAAAATAAGTCAAAATTCTTCAAGCCAAACTAGACAAAGTATCACAACCAAAGATGACATTTTCCATTGATCGTTCAAATTTTAGAAACTCTATGAATAATCCATATAAAAAATACACCTATGTGGCGAAGGATAAAAATAGATTGGGATTCTAAACTAACTTTGACATGTCTCTATTGTTGCAAGAGGGGTCACACTATTGCAAAATGTCGATTTAGGAGATTCTTAGTTCCTAAAACCATTTTCCAATGGTTGCCCAAATGCAACCAAAGTTTCACTCACACACAAGGACCCAGTGAAAATTGGGTACCTCTCTCTCTCTCTCTCTCTTGTTTAAATTTGTAGGTGGAATGTCTTGAGGCTATGGAAAAAAGATGGTTTCTAAAAAGTGGTTGCTTAAGACATATGACAGGTGACATTTGCTTATTCTATGAAATTGTGGCTAAGAAGCAGGGATTTGTTACCTATGGTGATAATAACAAGGGTGTAATACTCGGAAAAGGTAGTGTAGGTAATCCTTCTTCTACATCTATCTCCAATGTCCTTTTAGTTGAAGGCCTTAAGCATAATCTTATTAGCATTAGTCAATTATGTGACAAGGGATATAAAGTCTCATTTTCAAAAGAAGGTTGCATAATTGAACATGATGGTAAAAAGAACGGTATCTTTAATGGATTGGGGGTTAATAATGTATACATGCCTGATTTGAATGATGTGTCTGTCAATGATCCTAAGTTTATAGTCTCTAAGAGTGATGACTTTTGGCTTTGGCATAGAAGTTTAGCGCACATTAATTTTGACTTGCTAAACAAAATT
Organism: Lathyrus aphaca; assembly: GCA_963966055.1. Classification (NCBI taxonomy): domain Eukaryota; kingdom Viridiplantae; phylum Streptophyta; class Magnoliopsida; order Fabales; family Fabaceae; genus Lathyrus; species Lathyrus aphaca. The sequence goes on along the minus strand of OZ014525.1, from coordinate 139,365,446 downwards.
GTTTCCAAAGATTTGGTAGTTGGTCTACCTAAAATAAAATTCACTAAAGATCACCTTTGTGATGCATGCCAAATGGGGAAGCAAATAAAGGCCTCTTTTAAATCAAAAAACATTGTTTCAACGACTAGACCTCTTGAACTTCTTCATATGGATCTATTTGGTCCATCTAGAATTAAATGTCTAGGAGGAAACTATTATGGTTTTATTATTGTGGATGACTACTCAAGATTTTGTTAGACCATTTTCTTAGAAAGTAAAAGTGGCACCTTCTCGGTATTTGAAACGTTTGCCAAGTTATCTCAAAATAAACTAAACACTAGCATTGTTACAATTCAAAGTGACCATGGAGGTGAATTTGAAAATCATTTTTCTGAAGCATTTTGTGAAAAACATGGAATTGAACATAATTTTTCCGCTCCTAGAACTCTGCAACAAAATGGTGTTATGGAGCGTAAAACCGTGTTCTAGAGGAGCTAGGAAGAACTATGATCAATGACAGTGGGATTCCTAAATATTTTTGGGACGATTCCCTAAGTACGGTGTGCTATGTGTTGAATAGGGTAATTAATCGACCTATTCTCAATAAAACGCCCTATGAACTCTTAAAAGGTAGGAAGCCAAATGTATCTCATTACCATGTTTTGGTTGTAAATGTTATGTGTTAAATAATGGTAAAACAAACCTTGGTAAATTTGACTCAAAAGCAGATGAAGGTATCTTTCTCGGATACTCAAATTCAAGTAAAGTCTATAGAGTATACAACAAGAGATTACTTATTGTTGAAGAATCTTTGCATGTTTCATTTGATGAATCTTATCCAAAGGTTGTCGGAAAAGATGGTTGTGTTATTAATGCAGGTGTTTCTTCTGAAGATATTCTTAAAGATCAAGAAGCTTCATGTGTTGAACCCATTCCGGATAAAGATGAGGAGGAGTCGGATAAAGGATTTGAAATCAAAGAGGAGGATCGTGCATCAATTCAAGACGATCTATCTTTGGAATGGAAAACCACTAAGGATCACCCCATTGACAATATTCTTGGAGATATATGAAAGGAAGTCACTACTCGATCAAGGATAAGTAATTTTTGCTACCATTATGCTTTCGTCTCTCAAATTGAGCCTAAAAACTCCAAAGATGCTTTACTCGATGATATTTGGTTTTTGGATTTGCAAGAGGAACTTAATTATATAAAAAGAAATGAGATTTGGGACATTGTCCCTCCTCCGCGAGGTCATCGAGTAATTGGCACCAAATGGGTGTTTAGGAACAAGATGGATGAAAACGGTATTATTACTCGCAACAAGGCCCGTCTTGTTGCTCAAGGGTATAACCAATAGGAAGGCATTGACTATGAGGAAACTTATGCTCCGGTTTCCCGCCTTGAGGCTATACGTCTTTTGCTTGCATTTGCATGCTCACAAAACTTTAAGTTATATCAAATGGATGTAAAGAGTGCTTTCCTTAACGGGTACATAGATGAAGAAGTGTATGTTTGTCAACCTCCCGGTTTTGAAAGTCATGAAAACCCTAACTATGTGTATAAGCTTAAACATGCTTTGTATGGCCTCAAACAAGCTCTTAGAGCTTGGTATGAGTGTCTTAGAATTTTTTTGTTAAATCAAGGATTTTCAAGAGGAAAGGTTGATACTACCCTTTTCATTAAACGAGAAGGAAAACACTCAATTTTGGTTCAAGTGTACGTAGATGATATCATTTTTGGATCTACTAATATGAAATTGGTCAAAGAATTCTCAAGTTCGATGCAAGGTGAATTTGAGATGAGTATGATGGGGGACTAAATTACTTTCTCGGACTTCATATCAGACAACTTGAAGAAGGCACTTTCATAAGTCAAACAAAATATTGTAACGAACTTCTCAAGAGGTTTGATATGACAAATTCAAAACCTATCGATACACTAATGCCAAGCGCATCAAGTTTTGATCAATATGAGAATGGTAAGGAAGGGGACATAAAAAGGTATTGAGGTATGATCGGCTCTCTTCTTTATCTTACCGCGTCTCGTCTGAATATAATGTTTAGTGTTTGTATGTGTGCTAGATTTCAATCTTGCCCTAAGGAATCACATTAAAATCCATTAAACGCATTCTTAGATACCTTTGTGGTACTTCTAAGTTTGGACTTTGGTATCCTATGGGTAGTGATTGTTCTTTGATAGGTTTTTCCGATTCTTGATTTTCCAGTTGCAAAGTAGATAGGAAAAGCATTAGTGGTACATGTCATTTCTTTTCAAATTCTCTAGTAAGTTGGCATAGCAAAAAGCAATTTTTCGTTGCCTTGTCAACTGCGGAGGCGGAATACGTTGCGGCCGGAAATCGTTGTGCCCAAATATTGTGGCTCAAACAACAATTGCTCGACTTCAATATTGATCTCAAAAATATTCCCATCTTATGTGACAAAACTAGCGCAATAAATCTTTCCAAAAATCCAATCTTACACTCACGCACTAAGCACATTGAAATTCGCCATCATTTCCTTAGAGATCATGTAGAGAAAGGAGGCATGGTATTTGAGCATGTTGAAAGTTCGAACCAACTTGCCGATATTTTTACAAAACCACTTGCCACGGAACCTTTATTTCACATCCGTAAGGAACTTGGCGTTCTTGATATTTCGGATTGTTCTTAATGTTTGACATTTGTTTATCATATATTTTCACTTGAATTATAGTATCGTGTCACTAACAACAAGTCTTCTTGAAGAATGTTACATTGGTTCTCTTCATTACACTTTATAAGTAAGAGGTAATATCGTTATCTCTTCACATTACTCACAAATATGATTCACCTATGGAAATTTTGTGTTTCATCCTTGATATAAAGTAATGGTTGTGGTTGTGATCATGTTTTTGGTTGTTATTTATGTCGTTTGTTGGTCAATATGTCAAAATATTAGGATATATGTCACTAGAATGCATTATAGCATGATTATATTAAGTTTTTGAGTGAAATCTTTGAAAATTTTGGTGTAAAATTTACTGATTCTCTCGGGTCCCAACAGGTCGACCCATTGCATCAACCTAGGGACTATTGCGTCAACCTATTAACATGTCTGCGTTGACTCTTTTCAAAATCCAAAATGATTCGACTCATTAAATGATGTAGGTCGACTCACTGTTGTTCACGCTACTCAATATGCATTGGGAAAACGCGTTTTCAGTCAATGTCTCTTCCTAGGTCGGCTCACATGCCTTATTAAAGCACATAATGTATGCCTTTATTGCTTTTATTCTTCACAATCATATTTTATGCCATTTAATCATAACATTTCATCCTTCTCAAAATTCATCCTTCTCAAAATTCTCTCCAACAACCCTAAAAACTCATCCTTCTCAAAATTCTCTCCAAATCTTCATCAATGGCTTCAAGAGTTACTGGAAAAAGAACATTGAGGGGCTCTTCATCTCAATCTTCACTTCTAGTAACTACTTAACCCTTCTTCCTTCTGACTTTTGGGAGATTTATGATAGAAAATTAAAAAATAGAAAAGTCATTCCTCAATATGTTTACTCAAAGAGAACTGCAAATCAAATGGAAATTCCTCATACTCTTGAACTGGTTGATTTTCAAGAGATTAATTTGTTCTTAGCATGTCAAGTTGAGTATAATGAGGATAAGATCTGTATGTTCTATGCTAGTTTGGTTTGTAAGTTTAGGAGATTTGAGTTTAATTTCAGAATGGGTGACAAAATGTTTGTTGTGAATGCTCAAATTTGGAAGGATTTGTTCAAAATTGATCCTGCAGCTTCGGGCATCTTGATGATGGATTCCGATCATGTTGATAACTATGAATTTCGTCGGGAATATAATGGAATGCTCAAAGATCCATTTATTGAGTCAATTGTCAATACCAAATTGTTTCCGACCTTCACACCACTGGAAAGGTAAATCTCACTGATCGCATTCTTCACTAGATTATCTCCCACAACCTCCGTCCAAAGAAAGGAGGATTTTCTCGCATTGATATTCCTAAAGTTCATCTTATCTATATTCTTCGGAACAATGTGAAAGTGAACTGGCCACATTATTTCGTTAGTTGTGTATCTGCTCTTAAGGAGAAGATGGCGTCGCTAGAGCTTATGCATCAATTATTCAAGCTATCATCAAGAAATCCAAAATTGTGATTGAAGGTATTCCTTTTGTTTCTATTTCTGAAAATTATCTATTTCAGCAAAAGACTTTTAGCTTGATGGGTCACATGTAGGATCCTATAGAGAAGCGTTATCAGTATATAGTTCGTACTGGTTATGGTAAAGAGAATGAGGATGAAGGTGATGTTGATTGTGATCCAAATCAAAATGAAGTTTTGAATCCTGAAATTGATCCAAATGTTGCTCAGATGGACGCTGATGAAGTACAAGTGGATAACGAAGATTGGCATCGAGCTCCTTTTGACGATTATGCTCAATATGAAAACCAAGGTTGAGGTGAATGGCAATACACTGGGTGGACTTATAATGCAACTTCGTTTTCTCCTCCTTCACCACCACCTAAACCACCTCCACAAGACAACAATACCAGTATCATGGAAATGCTTCAGAATATGCACTTGGAGTAACAAAGCTTTTATGAGGCTCAATACGAGCTTTATTCTGCATTTGAGCGGCGAATTGGTGAGCAAGCCATTGATTTTGCATCTTATATGACGGTTCAAGATGAATGTTATACCACTTTGCAAACTCACCTCCAAACTCAAAGTGATAAATTTGATTCTTATGCATCCAACTCTTTGGCTCGGATTAATGAGATTCATGGTTCCCATTTGGCGCTTGCAAACTCGTTCAACACACTCAACACAAATTTCATCCACTTCACCATTCAATATGAGCAAGATTGTCAACCGGATGTATATCATCATCGCCATCCTTCTCAAAGGGGTCCAAGGAAATGAGAGCATGTTGCATTCCATACCATCTTCATATGCATTTTTTTTGTTATTGTATTTTCTTAATGACATTGGATATTATTTCAAACTTATTTGCGTGCTTGATTTATTCTCTCTTGTTTATTTGTCCATTATTGTTCTTTCATCTCTTATTATGTGTTTGTTGGTGATTGAATTTTATTGCAATATGGATCTTAATAATATATTTGGCTATGTTACTCTTCTCTAATCTATTCCCTCTTTTTTGTTGTTACCAAAGGGGGATATGTGATTGAGTAAAGGATTTCCCTATTTGGTGGCACATATTTAGGGTAGCATGTTTTTGAATACAATGCTCTTTCGACTCTAACATGTTTTTCCATCATCAAAAAGGGGGAGTTAGTGAGAAATAAAGGGTATTTTGAATGATGTCAAAAGTACTATGTTTTAGGACGTCTTATGGGTAACAAGAAGCTGGTAGAATTCATCAGAAAGAGTTTTTGTAGTGTTTCAAAGAAATTAGTCGAATCATTGATCTAAAACAGGTCGACTCATTCAGTTGGTAAATTTGAGTCGACTCAATGAATGTTTTAGGTCGACTCAAATGGTGGATATCTTCACTTGGAACTCACGGGTCCCAATAGGCTAACTGAGGGAAGTTTTTAGGTCGTCACAGAATTGCAAACAGGTCGACTCAAAGCCTGTTGTGAGTCAACGCATTCCTGTAACTCTAAATAGGTCAACTCAAGGGTTTAAGTAGGTCGACTCATTATTGTTTGTGGGGAGCCTCCCACATTTTCTTTCTCTCTTATTTTTGCTTTAATTTTCCTTTTTTCTTTTACTAACATATATAAATAGCTGTGATATTATTTTGTGACTTCTTAACAAAAAATGTGAAATAGATACACAAATACTCTCTTCATCTTATCCTTATCTAGCATTCATCAACAAATACACAGAATAATATTTGTTGATCAAAGTTCAAGATTCAAGGTGATAACATTCAAACGGTGAAATTGCGATTTCAGTTTGGGTTGAGAGATTTGTGGGGTTTTCTTGAATAAACCTTAAGGGTTTATCCTCCAAGATCATTGTGATTTTGGGGTTTTGTACGCACCATTCGTTCGTAGATTCATCCGAGTGAAGAGGTTTGAAGATCAAGGTGATCGTTCATTCATATCACGGTAACCGGAGGATTACGGAGAACGGTGTAGGTTCACAAGCATTGAATCAAAGAGGTCGTGCTTAAAGTTTGGAGAATTTTTAATTCTTACAAGAAGGGAGTAATTAATCGGAGGTTTGTTTGACGCGCGTGAAGGACTTGGTTAAACTTGAATACAGGGGCAAGGAGAGTTATAGCAACAACTACAATTAGGATTGGTTTGTCGTTCATATTTTCTCCTTGTATATATATATTGCAATATTAATAAAATATCCCAATTCGATTTGTGAATTGGGGGAAGAGTACCCTTAGCGAGGACAGTGGGGGAACTGCCTAAACAAATCTTGTGTGTTCTTCGTATTTCTCATTTTTTAATTTTTCTGCACAAGTTGAAGTAGTGTTGCTTGAAAAACTTGCTTTTCATTGGTGGGTGCCTACCAAGTGTTTGTGATATTGTTGATGTCACATTTAGATAGCAACTTGATTTCAGTTGATTTCAATAATCTTGATTATCCAAAGAAAAGAATGATAGCCAAAGGCTTACAAAGAGGACTCAAGGTTTTCTTATGTCCAAGTTAATCTCATTTGTTACCTCAAGGCATTTCAAGTTAAGAAATTTATCAAGAAGGTCATCAGTGTCTGTTCTCCTACACAAGGCACCCAAACTAGGGTTTTGGGCGAAAGCAAGAAATCTTAAATGACCTGATCAAATATTGTTTCTAGGGGTCTCTACATGTTATACAAAGCCTAGGATTGGATTTTGGCTCATTGATTCAAGGTTGAAGGCATCAAGTGGTTCAGTTGCTTGCACAACAAGAAAAAGTCAACAGATCAGGGGAAACTCAACCATGGGTTTTCAAGGGTCCCAATCATGTTTCTCAAGACCATGAGCCTTTATTTGTCCAAGGAATGGAATAGATAGAATCATTCATCAATAATCAAGAGTTTGTGAAAAGTTACTAAATTTGGAAATGACCTATAATATAAAACTTTCCATTTTTGGCAACTTTTACTTTGACTTCAACTTAACTTTCCATCACCAAGAAAGCTCCAAATGGATTTTTGATAAAAATGAAAGTTGTAGATCATGGTTTCCCTTTTCAAAAAGTACAAGATTACCTTCATGTCATTTATGGTTCAAAAGTTATGACCAAAAGTAGTTGAAATGTGATTTAGGGTTTTTCACATAACCAATTTTGTCACCTTTTGCAAAATGCTTCTAAATGACTTGAATTAAATTTCACATGGAAAAAACACCTTACCACATTCAAACACATCTCATTTGGATCAAATTGGCCTTTGTATCATTTCATTTAATGCCATGTTCATCACTTTCTTCACATTTGGCAAAAATGCAAAATCAATCCAAATTCATGATTTAATCATGCTCAAAGACCAAAGTTGATTCAAATACATTCAGGAGGATAAATGGGGATGTACCATAATCTCCATGCGGATCATGCACACACAAAACCTCATTTCAATTCAAAATTGCAATTTGGAAAAATCACAAAAATACAACTAACCATGGATCTAACTACCCTCTAACCATGATCATGCCCAAATATGATCACATATAAGGAGCTAACTTGTACGGTTAAGGGAAAAAAGCTTTCATTCTTCAGATTTCACAAAATTTATCAAAACCTATCTCTCTCTTCAAATCTCTCATTTCTCAAGGTCTCTCTGAAATCTAATGGCATATTCTTGATCCATAAAGCATGAAGAACAAGATCTAAGCATTGGTTGAGGCTCCAAGTGAGAAATTGATCAGACACGATTTTGGAAGTTTGAAATTCAAATTCAAGATCTACATGTTTTCAAGGCTCTAATTGCATTTATTTTGCAATTAGAGAGCAAATGAGGTAGATCTTCATCTTCTAGATGGAATTCTTGGAGTATTTCAAGCTCTTGAAGTTTTCAGGTGAGTCCATATTTCACTTCATATTTCTTATTTCTCTTGTGTGCATTAGGATCATTATGACTTGTAGAGTGTTCTAATATTTTTTAGTGGTTTGGCGTATAACATGGCCTAATTTTGAGATTTATGTTTTGAGATCCAAACGTTTTGCTTTCGATTTGAACTGTACAAGTATGATATGAGGATTTAGAGGTGATAGTTGAGATCCTGGTGGAAATATGAGTCGAATGCTGGTGGAGATGTGATTTTTTGGGGTTTTCATGGTGGATCACCGGTGAGGTTCGTCGGAAGGGACGACCAGAGCCCTAGCTCCGGCGTTTGGTTCATTTCTCAAGCGAGAAGGGAGTTTTGAGGAAGACGCAATCTGGTGTTTTCGTTGTTCTAATCCAACCCCTTCGTGCCAGCGCATTAAAAGAGCATGAGGTGTAGCATGTGACTCTGATTTTATATGTTTGAATTGTTTTTTTGGTGTGTGTCTCCATGCATTTACTTTAGTGATCAGCGAATTGTAGCCTTGCATTTTGATTACTTTGTGATGGTTGACTAGATCCTGCATGCGTGATATATCCAAGGGTATAGGCCAGGTCAATTGGTTGACTGCTATTCCACCATATTTTCTTTTATTTTCTCTATTGGACTTATGGCTTTTGAATGCTTTTGACACCCATATTTCTTGACCCGGTCCAATTATGTACTTGCTTCGCTTACTTAATGCACCCCTTCCTTGTTCTATTTTCATTTTAATTTTCAATTAATTGTTTGTTCCATTTTCAATTTTTTAAAAATAGTTAGATGCATTAAAAATTCTCAAAAATTCATGAATCAACTTTAGACTTTTATAAAAGATTTCCAAATTTTATTTTATATTTTTCTTTTAGTTTGGACATGGAAATTAACTTTGTTTTGAATTTCTTTTTAAAATGTTTCATTGTGAACACTTTGCATTGCTAATTTTATTTCTCATAATCTATACATAGTTTGATCCTCATTCTTTTTTCATATTTTAAAGGACACTTTGAAGCATATAAAAACATTTTTTCCATATTCTTAAGGTCATATTTGCATACTTTTTGAAGCTATTCTTTATGCATATTGATGTGAAACCCTAAATGCTTTGATGTGCATGTTTGATTGAGTTTCTTTGTGAATCTTTGCATGAGTTTTTGGTATGATATTTTCCCCTGGTTGAGGTCTCTTAAGACTTAATTTGTTGATTTTTTAATATTGTTTGATGACCTTTTTAGGTCTCTTTTTGTGAACTTATTTGCCATGATTTAATTGCTTGCTTGAGAAGGCACGTGTGTCATTGTATGAGATCATGTTTGTGACTTCTTGAGGCATGTTTTGACAATTATAGGTCTTCCTTGAGTAAATGTTCAATACTTGTTTCACATGTCTCTTTTTGACCTAATTCTTCATCATTTCTCATCTAAGTTCCAACTTGACTTGTAATTGGTTGGTCTATGCCATGCCATATCATCTATTTGCATTTCATATGATGTATGCCTCTGACTTTAAAGCACTACATTCATCCCATATGTCATTCATGTCTTACTTTGTGTACTTGAGTATGTTTCATCCAAATGCATGTTTCTACTTCTTCTAGCTTCAAAATGACTCGTAATTGCTTGAATGTGATTGGCTTTCATGTTCCGTTTGCATCTTAACATGTCATATCACTTCTGAATTTGATACTTGAGTTTCATCTTGAGCCCTTTTAGGTTTGACTTCTGCCTTAAGTAACTTTTTTCCATGTTTAATTCATGTTCATATTCTCACTTCTTCTCCTAATAATTCTTAATGCTTGGATACTTGATTGTATGCCTTATGTGACTTTTGTACATCATGTTTAGGCACATGTTTATGTCATCCACATTCTGACTTTGAATTTTCTTGAAACATTATTGCATGATCATCTTGCATATCCACTCATTCTTCTTCTACTCCTTCTTTAATGATATTCTTGGTTGTTTTTCCACTTGTTTGCATTCTTCTTGTTTGAGTTTCTTGGTAAAAATTATAGGTCATGTTTGGGGTTCACATTCTGACTTTGATGCTTTTGGTTTGGGTCATAGAATTTTCTCTTTGAGTTGTGCTTTGTTTGAAGTTGTTTTGCCTTAGTTTTGCATGTGTTTGCTTTTGCTAACCATGTAGGGGCTAATGGTAAGTCAAAGGGATATGGATGTGCTTCTATATTACAACTTCTCCTTTCTCTCTTACATTTCAAATATGTGTTTGTTAAGTATTCAATATGCTTTGTTTTGTACAATTGCATTCCTTCCCCTTTAGAGGCAACTTATCTTCCATCTTGGAAGTACGTTGTTTTCTAATCCTCTTCTCTCTTCTTCTTCTTCTTCTTTTCTTCTCCTTTTCTCTCTTTCTTCTTCATTGGGATTAGAGTTTTTCAAACCTCACTAACCTAGGTTTATCCAAGCATGCCAACTTACTTAGATTTGTTAGTTACCATTAGACTCTTACCTTTGGTTCTCTTTTGGTGTTTCCTTTCCTCTCATCTCAAAACAACTCAAAACATCTAATAAGGGTTAAAGCTTTCTCATGTGCCAAAGGACTTTGCCATGAGATACTTGCACACATTCCATATGGGGATGAGGTATATGGTATCTATCATGATGAATGGGTCTTAGAATGAGGATGCTTCACAAACATAAACTAAAAAACACTTCTTAACCAAAAAACAACAAAAACACATAACAAGTTGTAACACGGTGGGAGAACTGACTTTAGTTATGTTGCGGATAGCAAGAGTCGCCACCGACTTTTATTTTATCCAAAGGAAAGGCATAAAAGAACAGGAAATACCTTTTAAAAGATTTTTGGGTCTGGGGTGTAGGTTATGTAAAGGGAAGGTGTTAGCACCCTTTACATCCATGGTTATCCATGGGCTCTTAGTTACTTAGCTCACTTTAAAATGTTTTTGAAATGTGAAGTGTGTGAATAGAAATTTTCTTAAGAGTTTCATAATGATCCATGTACGGATGCGTAAAAAACCTTTGTTTTGAAAATTGTTTGAAATGTGTGAAATGTTTGAAATTTTTTTGAAAAGTGAGCAAGTATCTAAGAGGAACCTACCCTAAGTTTAAGTCTTTTCTGTTCTTGGATCCTTTAAATGGTAAGACTATCCCTATTATTAAGGAATAGGTAGTCATTACCTTGGATGTGATGGGACAAGTAAAGGGACATTGTTATTTAGGCAACTGTGGGGTGTATAAGCAATTCGAAGGGACTTATCATCTTTATTCGAAAGGGACAAGATCATTACGAAGGCAACATTCGAAGGGACTTGATCTTTTTTCTATTTAGGGACTAGATGATGTGGAATTAGGGACTTTGCTTTATACACCCTACTTGACCTTTTGATTAGGCAACATGAGAGGTATCCTTAAGGAAGTGAGATGGCGATCAAAGATCGACTTACGTGTGTGAGTGTACAATTTTAATATTTATCTTTAAATTTAATGAGCTAAATTAATTTTAAACATACAAACATGTTACACTCCCTATTTTACTAACCATAGCATAAAATAAATATTAAATAATACTATTACAATATTACATAAAGGAAGCAATTACAAAATAATAATAATTAAAGCAAATTAAATAAATAAGCAAAAAATAAATAATAATATAATTGGGTTAGTAAAAAAAATAATAATAAAAATAATACAAAGTTAAATGGGGTTAGTAATAACATATGAAAATAAATAAAATTAATAATAAAATAAACAAGAATATTAGCATAGTAATTAAAAATTCAATTTTTTTATATAAACAATTATTATTTTAAGATTAAGAAAAAAAATATAAACAATTATACTAATTATCATAAAGTTTTAAATTATTTACAAATTATAAAAATTAGGTTAATTACAAACATGTTATAAAAACAAATTATATTTACAAAAATTAAATTAACAAGTTTTAATTATTTTTAAGCATATATTGAAAATTATTTATATATAAGAATTAAGTTATAAACAAATTATATAATATATATACATGATTAAATAATAAATCAAAAAATTTAAAAATTATAATAGAATTAAATGTTAAATAGAAGAAAATTAGGGTTTGTGAACATTATTAGGATTAATTAGGGTTTTTACAAAATATTTTAGGTTTTAGAAAATTAGGGTTTATATACATATTTTTAGAATAATAAAATAACTATATATAATTTAACAATATTAATAATTTACAAAAAATAAATAAGTTTTTCTTATAAAATTAAAATTAAAATAATGAATTCTAAAATAATATGAATATCCTATTTATTTTATTATTTGGATTTGTTTTAATAGAAAATTAATTAAACAATCAAAATTAAAGAAAAGAATGAAAAAAAATAAAACCTGCTTGGGCTGGGATTTGAACCCAGTCCCTAAGCTTTCCACACTCAGGACTAGCCTTCCATCCACTGGGCCATGCGCGCGCTGGCGTTAGAAGCAGGGAACCAATTCGTTTTGTTCATAACCTGGGAAACATCATAAAAAAGGAAGCAAAACAAATACACAAAAGGCCTGGGGGGGATTCGAACCCATGACCTTTACATAATACGCAGGCATACTTTCCATCCAGCCGGGAGGGCGCTTCTGATAGTGTAATGGCTATAATGAATTATATATTAAACCTGTTAATTAAATGGAAAAACAAGAAAAAATTGTTGAACCCAGGATTCGATCCCTGGACCTTGGCCTCACACGCGCATCCCTTTACCACCAGACCAACTGCAGGTTGGTGATTATAACTGAAACCAATAATATAAAAAATAAGTCCAAAATTCAAATTTCCAGAACGCGCGAAACTTCATCTCCTAGCTCCAGACCTGCGAAATTTCCTATGAATTTTGCTACCATATTTCCTGCGAATTTCAAATTGCAGCAAACCCTACGAAACTCAAACATCATTATTCAAGCAAAATTTTGTCAAATTAAGTTCACAAACACAATCCAGAGGTCAATTAGAGTTGATCCATGGTCTTAGAATTTATTTATATTTGCTAAATCGATAAACCCTAAAAATGGCCGAAAACCCTAACAATGGTGGAAATCGTTCTAGTCCATGAAACTCAAATCAAACTGTCCAGAAAGCTTCAATACTTCACAATAAACATAAATCAATGGTTAGTTTCCATTATCATTGCATAAATAACTCAAATCGAAAAAATAAAAGTATGAACAATATGCATTCGGGTTATGGATATGAGCATGATTCATGTGTTTTTGAGAGCTGGGATAGGTTTAGTGATGTCCAAGGAACCCTTCCATGTCTTAAAAATACCTTAAGAGCTCTTGTATGGAGAAAACCGAATTGAAGTTTTTGTGAGATTTTTTAATGTATGAACTTACTCTTGGAGGCCAGAAAATCGTGTCTTGTGCATTAGGTTATGTTGTCTACTTATACTAGAGTCAAATTAGGTCAAGAGACTTCATTGTTGTATGAATTTTTTGATTGAAAAAGATTGAAAAAGATTCAAGCTTAAATTTCAAATATTCTTGAATAAGACCTTTCTATTTCAATCCAATCACCATAATTCTTATATCAATTTGATCCAAATCATCTTTATGACTTTCTAGAAGCAATATCCCATTTAAATATTTGATTTTTCTATTTTATTTTAATTTAAAATGATTTTAGATGAATAAAATCAAAATAAATAAAATAAAATAATAAAAAATCTGAATATTTGAGGGTTGGGTCGTGCATGAGGTATTTGTATGGATTGGATCATCACATGGCAAGCCCATTTAGAAAAATTTGGTTTTAAGCCTCCATTTTCTTCATAAATCAACCAAAAATTTACCAACTTTGCAAGGGCACACATCCTTCAATTTTAATGCTATGAGGGTGTTCTTGGACATTTTGGAAAGCTTGAAGAGTCCTCTAACCAACCCCATTGGTTTCCTGTCCATATCATTTATCATTCTCAAGTTATGACCTTTTAAAGTTGTTGACTTTTTGTTGACTTTCAAAAGGACCTATAATGTCTTAGCTCATACCTTCCAAATGAAGCATTTTTGGGCTTGGCTTGTGAGACACAAAGTTGTAGAGAATTCAATTTCCTTCAAAATGAGCTTTGGATGGGAAAAATGTGATGGAGCATGTGAAAGTTATGGCTGGTCAAAGTTCAGTTGACTTTTCCTGAGGAAACCCTAATTTAGAAACCTCTGATTCTTAATGATCTGAAATATCCTTGATGAATCATGATCAACCCTTGATCAAATGATGAATTTTATTTCATATACTTGATGTTGGCAAAAAATCATGAAGTTTGACTTTGGTTTGACCACAGTTGACCTCAGTTTGACTTCTTAACTACTTTGACTGATTTTGACTTATCTGATCATCTGACTGAGCAAACCTTTGAGAAAAGTCTTGAAACTTGTCATGGGGGTTCTTAAACACATATAAGATGTTATGAAGCTCACTTGAAGTCTTGGAAGTCCATTTAGCCTGATTAAAGTCAAAACCCTAGTTTTGGATGCACTGCTTAGGAGGATGCATTGTCTGAGGGAATTGTCAAACTTTCTGACTATTTGTGAACTTTGTGAACCTTGTGAACCTCATAAGATGTCTTGTGAACCTTGTGAACCTAATGGGAGGTCTTGTGAACCTCATAAAGTGTCTTGTAAACTTCATGAACCTCATGAAAGGTCTTGGGAACCTTGTGAACCTCATAAAGTGTCTTGTAAACTTCATGAACCTCATGAAAGGTCTTGTGAACCTTCTTAGCACACAAAGTCTTGTATTGTGAGGGCAAATTTTGGGGTGCAACAGCTGCCCCTGTTCAATTTTCTGAAACCTGAGGGGTTAGATTGGTATATGTGCCAGTCGTAACTTGGAAGGTTGAAGGGGATTGAACACAAAAGCACAAAAATTTGCACTCACCGGTGCGTAGAGTGATACTGATGACTAGTCGAATATGCTTGAGTGGGTTTAAAGATGCCACTTGGAGAAAAATTCTTCAGGTACATTTCTTGGAGGATAAAGCAGTCCAAAATATGAAGATATAATGATAGCTTTCAGGAAGATAAACAACATCCTGAGGTAATGGTGATAGCTTTCAGGAAGATAAACAACGTCCCGAGGTAGTGGTATGCTTTCAGAAGGATAAACAACGTTCTAAGGAAATGATATGCTTTCAGAAGGATAACAACGTTCTGAGGAAATGATGTAACCTTTGGGAAGATAAACAACGGCCCAAGGTCAAGATATGCTTTCAGGAGGATAAACAACGTCCTGAGGAAATGATGATATAACCTTTGGGAAGATAAACAACGGCCCAAGGTAATGATATGCTTTCAGGAGGATAAACAACGTCCTGAGGAAATGATAGCTTTCATGAGGATAAACAACGTCCTGAGGAAATAGTGTAACCTTTGGGAAGATAAACAACGGCCCAAGGTCATGATATGCTTTCAGGAGGATAAACAATGTTCTGAGGAAATGGTATGCTTTCAGGAGGATAAACAACGTCCTAAGGAAATGATATGTTTTCAGAAGGATAAACAACGTTCTGAGGAAACGGTATGCTTTCAGGAGGATAAACAACGTCCTGAGGAAATGATGTAACCTTTGGGAAGATAAACAACGTCCCGAGGTAATGATATGCTTTCAGGAGGATAAACAACGTCCTGAGGTAATAAGTATAACTTTTGGGAAGATAAACAACGGCCCAATGTCGTGATAGCTTTCAGGAGGATAAACAACGTCCTGAGGAAATGGTATGCTTTCAGGAGGATAAACAACGTCCTGAGGTATAATGATGTAACCTTTGGGAAGATAAACAACGGCCCAAGGTCACAAGTTGTTGATGAAGTTTGTCTGCTGGAGAATTAATCTGAAAAACAAGATTATAACATTTCGTATGATAATATTAGTTTATGCATTATGTATGCATGTATAATATGATGCGCTTAAGTAATGTATTATGTATTTATGGATATGTATGTTATGGTATGATGTAAATGATGTATGTATGCATCATGTAGCTTGAAACGCCTGAATATCTTCGTATAACAACTGCTGGCCAGGGAAAATAAATCCCGATTTATTGCTAAAGAATATGAGGAACTCGTTCCCGTCTTGTTTGATAATATAGTATATATAACCTCCCGTCTTCGTTCGATAGTAAGGTATACATAACCTCCCGTCTTCGTCCGATAGTAAGGTATACATAACCTCCCGTCTTCGTTCGATAGTAAGGTATCCATAACCTCCCGTCTTCGTTCGTCGTACTCCTATTGGAGGAATAAATTCCCGATTATCCTTCTGAGGATAAAAGAGATGGACATAAATTCCAGGGGAAATGTGACTCGAAGTTCTTATGAAGATGGATTTGCCCTACTGAGGGATTTGTAGCTGTCTGGTGGGGATTAATCGGTGAAGCTTCATGGAATTCCTTCCCTCGTTCGTCCTTAGTAAATACTATTACGACATTTTCATGCATTTCTGGTAAACATCAATCATATTCAAAAGCATACGTACATTCAAACACAACCAATGGACGTTTCGCTTATGTAAATAGGGTAAAAGTAAATCAGGACTCAGAGGGAAAAGTAAAGCTGAACTTGAAAACAGAATCGTTTCAACTTCGAGAGTGTATAACCAACTGGATTTGGAGCTCCTGAAGTTTTTAACTTTCCTGAATACCTTCCCAGAAATCCTCATAGCTGGTTCTGAAGACATGATACTGACACCATCTGATACTACTGGCGTAGACAATTAATTTCCATCATAGCTCCTCGAGAGAAATAAGCAGAATGCACCACAATAATATGCCCTTGACATCATGAACTTTGTAATGTTACCCTTGGTAATTCAAATATATGAGGAGAGTTGCCCCTGGCTATTAAGCACTGTTAAATCTGGACCTGATTGCCCCGAATGAATTGAACAGTAACTTGGTATGCCCCCTTGATTGGGAAACAGTGACTATGCCCCTAGTATTATGAACTCTGTAATGTTACCCTTGGTAACTTAGATAGATGAGGAGATCTTCCCTTGGCTACTTAAACATAGTTGAATCCTGTCCTGATTGCCCCAAATGAGTTAGGAAGTATCATGGCCTGCCCCCTTGATTGGGAGACAATGACTATGCCCCTTTGTATACATGGGCTTTGATCCAGGAAGCAACTTTGTTTATTGGAAGGACTTTGAACATTCATCCTGTAAGTTTCTCTGTTTATCAAACACTCAAGTATATGTAAACAAACATATTCAAAAATGCAATGCTTATGTCTGTCTTGAAATTTTGAAAAAAAGTTATTTTTAGAAAAACAATTTTTATGAAAACTGTGATATTAACTCAAGTTTTATAATAAGCCCTAAAGGAGTCAGGATACCTTTTTGTAGCAGTACGCTTTCGAACTAACCATGCTTCAGTTAGGACTTTTAAAGGGTTGTAATGTGGCCTGGTTCACGGTTTAAGAAACAAAGGATAAAGGCTCAAATTTTATGTGTACCCAACCCATTCTTCATGATGTTCTTCAGTCCTATGTTCGGTTAACTCATGCATAGAGGTTCCAAAGTAGTTTGGAATTGTAACACTGACATTTGTGATGATTCAGGAATCAAATATTTATTTGAACATTCAGTTATCTTTCTTTGTTGAGGATTCATAGTGACCTCTTTTTTCTTTTTTTTTTCTTTTGACTTTATTATCCCTTCTTTTTGCCTGAACTGCTTATTTCAAGGTTACAGTTAGCGGGATGTCTTAATGTTTTACTAAGTCTCCTTCATAGGTTTTGACTTAGTAAGCTTTTCTTTTGCTGGATATTGACTGTTAGGTTTAATTATTACAGAGAACCATCATTAGTTGTGTACAACACAAATATTTGGCATATTTGAGTTAACCGAGTAACTAACCTGCCCCGGGTTATGAATAAGGGTTTTAATTTGTGCGAGAATAAAAACTCCTACTTCATAGGCTCAAAAGGGTTGACTAGGGATTAACTTCCTTATATCTCCACTGTTTAGGAATTGAAACAATGCCTGTACATCGTCAGCATAGTCTGTTCAAAAGCATACTGCCTAATATTATGGTATTGTTTTCATCATCCTCCCTCTACAAGCTTATAGCTTTATCAGGAGTTAAATATCACAAAATAGAAATATGAAGCGTAGTTCAAAATATAGTGAAACAAATGGATTAATTCAAGACAAACATATGCAATGCATTAATGAAAACAAAAGTTTAACATAATAGTAAGTGTTTAAACAAATAAAAGAAATTACAAATGAAAATTCAAATGTTGTCCCATCCAGTTGGCTGAATGTCTTCAATTGCAATCTGTGAACTTTGAGGAGCAGTATACTTCACCATGAAATCAAATTTACCACTTGGATATCCCAAGGTGCCCCATATCTCAACAGGAATAGGTAGGCTTCCTTTATTGCTACCTTGGGCAACTTGTCTTGCAGCTTCGGTGTTTGATGGACGATGGTAGAACTCAACTTGACCTTCTGGAGTAACCTCTAGGATTCCTTCATCAATTAGATCTTGAATCTTCTTCTTCAATGTCCAACAACTATTAGTATCATGTCCAGGACAGTTGGAGTGATACCCACACCTTGCCTTGGGATTATAGCGAGGAGAGGAAGTTTTAGGATTTTGAGGAGGATTTTTCAAGGAAATTAGTTTCATCTCCAACAAGCATTGCAGAACTTGTGACATTGGAGTGCTGAATTTGATAAACTTTCTTCTACATCCCTTGTGTTGAAGTGGATTAACTTTACCATGTCTTTTTTCTTCAACTGAAGAACAATCAGTGGTAACCGGTTTCTTACCTTCTTTTATCCTCATCTTCCTTTCAACCAAATCAGCTTGTTTTAACGGAGGTTGATTGACAATTAGATTCCTGACTCCATTACTTTGAAGTTTTTGGACAAAGGTTCTCAACTCTTCTTGCCCCTGAGCTAAACTTTGGATAAGATCCACCTGGCCATTCATCTGGATCCTTATTTATGTTATCTCAGCTTGTAGTTGTTTCAGCTGATCATCTTTGTTGTTCTCAGGATTCTTCTTCTTAGCCAGCAGTGTCTTCAACTCATCTTGTCCTTTGGACAAGTTCAGAATCAACTCTTGGAATTGTGCATTCTGTGCCTGGAGATTTTTGACTATTTGTTCAAGAGCCATTTCTGCTGAAATAAACAGCGAGAAGATAGGATACCTGTACATAAGAAACCTGTGATGCAGTGATATGATATGTAAATGCGTATGCAATGTTTTCAAGGACCGCGGGATTTAAATTTGTTTAGACAGCCAAAAAGTAAACTTTTATTAGTAATAAATTTGTTTGCCCCTTGGGCTTACAAAGAATGGGGTTTTAAATCTCCCATGGACGTTTCCTCTTTGTGTTGAGGTATGAGTTGAGATTTCGTTCCTCGTGAAGTTGTTTTGTTAGCTCCAGGATTCTTTCTTGACTTGCTTTGTAATGAGTCTCAAAAGTATCCCTTTGCTCCTTCAACTGGATCCAGAACCTCTGTAGCTCTTCCATGTCAGTGGGCATGTCTGGGTGAAGAATGGTATAAGAAGTATCCCCTTCAGCAACAGGCTCCATAATAACTGGCAGGATAGCAGGATATGGCATCATGAGAGTCTGAGCACGAGATCGCACCAATCTGAGATAAGCTTCCATAGGAATAGTGTACTTAGGCCCCAGAGTCTTGCTGTCAACCTTGTTCACTTTTCCCCATGCTCGTATGAACCTCTGACGGTAACCTTGCAGATCGTTGTCGTAATCAAACACAATACCTTGAATCAACATGTCATGAGGACCATCACTCCGAGCATAACCAAACTGACGTAAAGCTAGAGAAGGGTTGTAAGTAATGCCTCCTCTTATGCCTAGAAGTGGCACATTAGGAAACTCCCCACAATGGTCAATGATAGTAACATTCTCCATAGATCTGGAGCACCAATGGACATCTGAATGAGAGAGTGACATGATCCTTTTAGACCACCTGAACCCTTGTTCATTCTTCATCACTGAGTGAGGAAGGTGAGAAATAAACCACCTAGATAGCAAAGGTATGCAGCACATCAGAGTTCCTCGTGCCTTCGTAGTACGGGTATGAAGAGAGTGTAAGATGTCTCCAAGCAATGTAGGCACTGGATTATGAGTCAGGAATATGTTGATGGCGTGTACGTCTATGAACTGGTCTTGATTAGGGAACAACACTAAGCCATAAATCAATAGGGCTAAGATCTCCTCAAAAGCATCATAACTCATAGCCTTCAGGAACACTTGAGCTTTCTCCATCAATACCTTAGCAAGGATACCCTTAACTCCACTTCTTGTTTCTAGGACAATGTCTGATTTCTTCAAATGTAGGACTGCAACAATGGCTTCAGGTTTAGGTTCTTTTTCCAAGCCTGTGAAGGGTTTCTGATCAAGGATAGGTATACCCAATAGTTTGGAGAACTCTTCCATTGTAGGAACCAGCTGATAGTCGGGGAATGTGAAGCAATGATGTTTAGGATCAAAGAACTGAAACAGAACACTCATCATATCTTTATTGAACCCTGAAGTAACCAAGTCAAGTAGGTGACCATGCTTCTTGATGAAATGGGAGTTTTCAGAAACTTGAGAGACCAATTCCTTAAGCTTAGGAGTTATTCCTACAAAGTTGATCCTGATAGTGTTCCTACGAGCAGAAGCCATGACCTGCAACAAAGAACAAAGATAGATCTTTTGGTCCTTGAAATGGTTAGTGAAAATGCTATACTTATGATGCATGATGATGTTATAATGTTATGCTCAAACACAAACATGTGGCATACACAAACAAGTCACACCATAGCCCTAGGTTTAGAGGCTTGCATGAGGTTTAAAGGTAAGTACCCTCCCCTGAAGTTAGTTGGTTCATCCTGTCCTACAAAAGTAACCAGGTTCTAAGGGATCTCAATATCATTGATCCTTCACAAGGGTGGTTGTTCAGTAGGCAACTTACTTGCCAACCAAAACCCTCCAAGTTTAGAATCTCAATGAGTGTAGCATCGAGTATCAACCAACTTCAGTCTTCACCGAAGCCGGTTATCTCACTACTTTCTAAAGGCCAAGATGGGATAACTAGGGTTCTAAAAGCTAGTTAGTGTATTGACAATGTATGGCAGCCTCATATTATCCTCAACTTGACTTAAGGAACATAAGCACCAACCAAGAAGTCACACTAACTATGGCCACCAGATCAACCATATCGGTATACGCCGTACAGTTTCCTTGGTCTATTGCCATTTACCTAAGGTACACCAGATCCGGGTTAGGATCTTTCACACATAAGAGCACCCAACAGATAAGTATAAAGCAAACAAGGCAAACAATTTAAAGTGATCTAATTCCTAAGGGTACCCCTCTTTTATTAATTCCCCAGCAGAGTCGCCAGTTCTGTAACACGGTGGGAGAACTGACTTTAGTTATGTTGCGGATAGCAAGAGTCGCCACCGACTTTTATTTTATCCAAAGGAAAGGCATAAAAGAACAGGAAAGACCTTTTAAATGATTTTTGGGTCCGGGGGGTAGGTTATGTAAAGGGAAGGTGTTAGCACCCTTTACATCCATGGTTATCCATGGGCTCTTAGTTACTTAGCTCACTTTAAAATGTTTTTGAAATGTGAAGTGTGTGAAAAGAAATTTTCTTAAGAGTTTCATAATGATCCATGTACGGATGCGTAAAAAACCTTTGTTTTGAAAATTGTTTGAAATGTGTGAAATGTTTGAAATTTTTTTGAAAAGTGAGCAAGTATCTAAGAGGAACCTACCCTAAGTTTAAGTCTTTTCTGTTCTTGGATCCTTTAAATGGTAAGACTATCCCTATTATTAAGGAATAGGTAGTCATTACCTTGGATGTGATGGGACAAGTAAAGGGACATTGTTATTTAGGCAACTGTGGGGTGTATAAGCAATTCGAAGGGACTTATCATCTTTATTCGAAAGGGACAAGATCATTACGAAGGCAACATTCGAAGGGACTTGATCTTTTTTCTATTTAGGGACTAGATGATGTGGAATTAGGGACTTTGCTTTATACACCCTACTTGACCTTTTGATTAGGCAACATGAGAGGTATCCTTAAGGAAGTGAGATGGCGATCAAAGATCGACTTACGTGTGTGAGTGTACAATTTTAATATTTATCTTTAAATTTAATGAGCTAAATTAATTTTAAACATACAAACATGTTACACTCCCTATTTTACTAACCATAGCATAAAATAAATATTAAATAATACTATTACAATATTACATAAAGGAAGCAATTACAAAATAATAATAATTAAAGCAAATTAAATAAATAAGCAAAAAATAAATAATAATATAATTGGGTTAGTAAAAAAAATAATAATAAAAATAATACAAAGTTAAATGGGGTTAGTAATAACATATGAAAATAAATAAAATCAATAATAAAATAAACAAGAATATTAGCATAGTAATTAAAAATTCAATTTTTTTATATAAACAATTATTATTTTAAGATTAAGAAAAAAAATATAAACAATTATACTAATTATCATAAAGTTTTAAATTATTTACAAATTATAAAAATTAGGTTAATTACAAACATGTTATAAAAACAAATTATATTTACAAAAATTAAATTAACAAGTTTTAATTATTTTTAAGCATATATTGAAAATTATTTATATATAAGAATTAAGTTATAAACAAATTATATAATATATATACATGATTAAATAATAAATCAAAAAATTTAAAAATTATAATAGAATTAAATGTTAAATAGAAGAAAATTAGGGTTTGTGAACATTATTAGGATTAATTAGGGTTTTTACAAAATATTTTAGGTTTTAGAAAATTAGGGTTTATATACATATTTTTAGAATAATAAAATAACTATATATAATTTAACAATATTAATAATTTACAAAAAATAAATAAGTTTTTCTTATAAAATTAAAATTAAAATAATGAATTCTAAAATAATATGAATATCCTATTTATTTTATTATTTGGATTTGTTTTAATAGAAAATTAATTAAACAATCAAAATTAAAGAAAAGAATGAAAAAAAATAAAACCTGCTTGGGCTGGGATTTGAACCCAGTCCCTAAGCTTTCCACACTCAGGACTAGCCTTCCATCCACTGGGCCATGCGCGCGCTGGCGTTAGAAGCAGGGAACCAATTCGTTTTGTTCATAACCTGGGAAACATCATAAAAAAGGAAGCAAAACAAATACACAAAAGGCCTGGGGGGGATTCGAACCCATGACCTTTACATAATACGCAGGCATACTTTCCATCCAGCCGGGAGGGCGCTTCTGATAGTGTAATGGCTATAATGAATTATATATTAAACCTGTTAATTAAATGGAAAAACAAGAAAAAATTGTTGAACCCAGGATTCGATCCCTGGACCTTGGCCTCACACGCGCATCCCTTTACCACCAGACCAACTGCAGGTTGGTGATTATAACTGAAACCAATAATATAAAAAATAAGTCCAAAATTCAAATTTCCAGAACGCGCGAAACTTCATCTCCTAGCTCCAGACCTGCGAAATTTCCTATGAATTTTGCTACCATATTTCCTGCGAATTTCAAATTGCAGCAAACCCTACGAAACTCAAACATCATTATTCAAGCAAAATTTTGTCAAATTAAGTTCACAAACACAATCCAGAGGTCAATTAGAGTTGATCCATGGTCTTAGAATTTATTTATATTTGCTAAATCGATAAACCCTAAAAATGGCCGAAAACCCTAACAATGGTGGAAATCGTTCTAGTCCATGAAACTCAAATCAAACTGTCCAGAAAGCTTCAATACTTCACAATAAACATAAATCAATGGTTAGTTTCCATTATCATTGCATAAATAACTCAAATCGAAAAAATAAAAGTATGAACAATATGCATTCGGGTTATGGATATGAGCATGATTCATGTGTTTTTGAGAGCTGGGATAGGTTTAGTGATGTCCAAGGAACCCTTCCATGTCTTAAAAATACCTTAAGAGCTCTTGTATGGAGAAAACCGAATTGAAGTTTTTGTGAGATTTTTTAATGTATGAACTTACTCTTGGAGGCCAGAAAATCGTGTCTTGTGCATTAGGTTATGTTGTCTACTTATACTAGAGTCAAATTAGGTCAAGAGACTTCATTGTTGTATGAATTTTTTGATTGAAAAAGATTGAAAAAGATTCAAGCTTAAATTTCAAATATTCTTGAATAAGACCTTTCTATTTCAAGCCAATCACCATAATTCTTATATCAATTTGATCCAAATCATCTTTATGACTTTCTAGAAGCAATATCCCATTTAAATATTTGATTTTTCTATTTTATTTTAATTTAAAATGATTTTAGATGAATAAAATCAAAATAAATAAAATAAAATAATAAAAAATCTGAATATTTGAGGGTTGGGTCGTGCATGAGGTATTTGTATGGATTGGATCATCACATGGCAAGCCCATTTAGAAAAATTTGGTTTTAAGCCTCCATTTTCTTCATAAATCAACCAAAAATTTACCAACTTTGCAAGGGCACACATCCTTCAATTTTAATGTTATGAGGGTGTTCTTGGACATTTTGGAAAGCTTGAAGAGTCCTCTAACCAACCCCATTGGTTTCCTGTCCATATCATTTATCATTCTCAAGTTATGACCTTTTAAAGTTGTTGACTTTTTGTTGACTTTCAAAAGGACCTATAATGTCTTAGCTCATACCTTCCAAATGAAGCATTTTTGGGCTTGGCTTGTGAGACACAAAGTTGTAGAGAATTCAATTTCCTTCAAAATGAGCTTTGGATGGGAAAAATGTGATGGAGCATGTGAAAGT
Source organism: Lathyrus aphaca (assembly GCA_963966055.1). Classification (NCBI taxonomy): domain Eukaryota; kingdom Viridiplantae; phylum Streptophyta; class Magnoliopsida; order Fabales; family Fabaceae; genus Lathyrus; species Lathyrus aphaca. Next base: position 139,340,658 of record OZ014525.1, on the reverse strand, counting down.
TATGGCTGGTCAAAGTTCAGTTGACTTTTCCTGAGGAAACCCTAATTTAGAAACCTCTGATTCTTAATGATCTGAAATCTCCTTGATGAATCATGATCAACCCTTGATCAAATGATGAATTTTATTTCATATACTTGATGTTGGCAAAAAATCATGAAGTTTGACTTTGGTTTGACCACAGTTGACCTCAGTTTGACTTTTTAACTACTTTGACTGATTTTGACTTATCTGATCATCTGACTGAGCAAACCTTTGAGAAAAGTCTTGAAACTTGTCATGGGGGTTCTTAAACACATATAAGATGTTATGAAGCTCACTTGAAGTCTTGGAAGTCCATTTAGCCTGATTAAAGTCAAAACCCTAGTTTTGGATGCACTGCTTAGGAGGATGCATTGTTGAGGGAATTGTCAAACTTTCTGACTATTTGTGAACTTTGTGAACCTTGTGAACCTCATAAGATGTCTTGTGAACCTCATAAGATGTCTTGTGAACCTAATGGGAGGTCTTGTGAACCTTGTGAACCTCATAAAGTGTCTTGTAAACTTCATGAACCTCATGAAAGGTCTTGTGAACCTTGTGAACCTCATAAAGTGTCTTGTAAACTTCATGAACCTCATGAAAGGTCTTGTGAACCTTGTGAACCTTCTAAGCACACAAAGTCTTGTATTGTGAGGGCAAATTTTGGGGTGCAACACAAGTGAAATAGGTTGGTGTACTTGAGCCTTAATCTTTGGGACTAGGTTTGGGGATATCCTATATGAAATTCTGTGATCAGGTATGAGATGTCCTATGAGATGTTCCAACACTTGACAGATTTAACCAAAACTTAAAGTGCAAGAAAATTAAACAACACAGTAGTTTGTTAACCCAGTTCAGTGTATAACCACACTTACATCTGGAGGCTACCAAGCCAGGAGGAAATCCATTATAAGTAATATTAATTCTAGACTTAAACCACCCAGTTTAATCTTTCACTTAATATCTACCCAATGCAATTTCTACCTAAGACACTACTTAGATATGAGTACCAACTCACTCCCCCTTAATCACACAGTGATCTTGTTTACAAGTTTAATAAAATTGAAGTCATACTTCAAACAAAACAGCTTGATCTTACTTCACAGTTTCAATCAAGTCACAAATGCACTTATGCTTAAAAGCTCATAAAGTGGTACAATAAAACAACCTGCTATTAAAACTCAAAACACCCTATTTTGTCTTCTGAAATTCGTACTCAATTCTGAGATATTCTGTTGCTTAAATAGGTGTTTGTATTTTGGGCTTTCTGTAGGTTAATCCAGTCCTAAAACGCATGCAGCTTCCTCCTTGAATTAGGGTTTGTTACTTCCTAGATTCTAGGTGATTTAGATCCTCTGATTATGCTGAAGCCTCATAACAACACTCCCTACAGATGCGCCTTATTCTGTTTTAATCCAACTATAATTAATTCCAGATAACTCTCCTTAAATTTCTCAGATCAGTTAGTCATTAATTAATTCTGGTAGCGGGTTTGAGATGTCTCAACATCTGTTGGGACATCCTGAAAAACTGAACTTAAATCATTTTCACAATGTCCCAACATCTGGTGTGACATCCTGAATTAAGTTCTTATACTCTGTTTGATAATGTCCCAACATCTGATAGGACATTCTGAACTGAATTCAATATTTCTTGTTGGTCAAAAATTCTGCCAATTCTAAAACATCTACAAACTCCCCCTTTGGCTAATTTTTGGCTAACATTCTTTTCTGATTTTCAGAGTGCAGCAGAAGTTCTTTTATCAGAGTATAGCATTTCTTTTCTGTTGAATCATGTGTGAGATTACTCCCCCTCAAACATACATGTATTCAGTCTTGTTGCAACAGAAATATTTTACAGATTTAGTTCAGAAGCAAACAGAGATTTTTCATTCATAATCAAACAGCATTATACATTGTTGTTGTTGTTGTTCTCCCCCTTGTTAGACATAAATTTGGGGCCAAAGATACTAATTCAAAAATACAATGCAGAAGCTGTCATTACAAAATCCTCACATACAATTTTCACTCAGATTCCTCACAGTCAGTTTCTTCATCTTCCTCAGTCTCCTCATCAGAAGAAGCAGCTTTCTGAGCACTTTCAATCTCCAGCCTTTGGATAATCTCCTCAAGCTTCTGCTTCCTTGCTTCCAGTTCTTTGCAAGTGCTCTTCAGTTCAGCAATCAATGCAGCTTTGGAGATTGGAGACTTTGCAGTTGAAGGACCAGCAGATGTCCCAGAGGGTGCTTCAACATCAGCTGCATGATGACTCAGAAACAACTTGTAGTGAAAGGCCAGAAGGCTTTCTCTTTTGCAAACCGTGTCCTTCTCAGTGAGGATCCCAGGGTACTGACTCAGCACTATTCCACACAACAGGGAAGGGAAGGCAATTGGAAGCTTTGTTGTAGATGAGCCAGCATGCTTCAATGTCTGATCAAAGATGTAGGCTCCATAATCCAGCTTAGTTTGAGTGCCCACAGCATAAATGAACCTGCCCAGGCCAGTGGATATTGAGGATGTATGATTGGTAGGTACCCAGTTTGCTGTACCAATCCTGTTCAGCATGGCATATTTCCTTGTCAGCATGCTCACTGAGAGCTTTCCTTTAACTGGCCAAGCCTTGACCTGGTTAGCAGTGATAACCTTGCAGACCTGGTTATCAGTCTTCCCTAACTCATTTGGACCATCAGATTCTCTTCCAAGGTATTGGTTGATGACCTGAGGAGATAATTCTACACACCTGCCTCTTACAAATACTTTTCTAAATTCAGCAGACTTACCATTGGCACAATCTTCTTGGAGGTTGACTATGAACTCCTTGACAAGCAACTCATAGCAGGAAGAGAAGTTGGAGACAGTTTTGAAGAGGCCAGCAGAGGAGATGAGATCAATTAACTCAGTGCACTCAAGTGCATTACTGCTCAGCTCTCTTTCAAGTGCTACCCTTCTTTGATACACAAACTTCCATCTGTTTACACTTGAAACATGATGAAAGGAGATGTTGTCCAAGGGAGCTTCTGGAACAGCATTTGATGACCTTGAGGGTGCTGATTTCTTCTTTGGAGGAGATGTTGGGACATCTTCTTCAACATCTGAATCTGAAGGAGTGACAACTTTCCTCTTTTGAGTTTGCACCTTGCTCCATTGTTTTGTAGGACCAAAGACAACTTTAGCTTTGTCCTTCCTTGGTGTAGCTTGCTTTTTCTCAGGAATTGCATGTCCTGCATGCATCTTTTCTTTCCTAGTCCTAAGCCTTTTGGCTATGCTAGGTTTTACAGAAGCAATGATTTCTGTATCAGAATCATGCTCTAGGTTCACCACAGGAGGAGATTGAGCAGTCTCCTCTTCAGCTGGTTGATCAACAGAAATGTGCTCTTCAGTGGAGGCCTTGTGCCGGTCCTCAGATGCTTCTGCATCACTATTTGTGGAGGCCTTTTTCTGGTCCTCAGGTATATCATCAGCAGTATCAGATGAGATCTTTTGCTGGTCTTCAGATGCTTCAACATCTATTGGGACATCCTGTTGAGCAGGAGTGTCCTTTGCAGCCTGAGTTTGTTGATCTTCTTGTGGGGCTGGCATGGTGTTCAGAGGGATAGATATGCCACTTACCACTCTTTGCTCAGATAGGATCTTGGTTACCAACTCCTTTATGGAATCATCCACGTATTCCGAAGCTCTTGGAGTGTTGTATAATGGTGAAGGTATGCCTTTGGTCTTGCTGAAAACTTGATCTTTTGTTCTTTTTGGAGTTCTTGGCTTTTTAGCATGAGGAACACTTCCTCTGATTTCGTCCATTGGGGTTGAATCCATGGGTACCACAGAAATGGGGGTTGCATGTACCACATCTTCCTTGTTGAGGATTTCTTCAGAACTGTTAGGGTTTTGAGACATTTTCGAAGGAAGTGGATGAAGAGTTTTAGGGTTGATGATTTCTGAGGAACAGCTAGAGAATGTAATTCGTTTTTGAGAGTATGATGAGAATATGGATAGCTGAAAGCAAGCTGTTATTATATAAGTAGCCGTTACTTGGAAAATTATTAGGAATGGAATACCCAAGGTGCTTGACCAGACTGGTGTTTCCATCTGGTGCTTATGCCACACAATGTCATATGACATGTTGGCACATCTCCATAACTGCTAAATCTCACATAAGCAGATTCCCAATTTGCCCCTTAAGTTTTCAAATTGAGTAGCATCCAAGGCTTTGGTAAATATATCAGCTAACTGCAGATTTGTAGCTACATGTTCCAATGAGATCACTTTCTCTTCTACAAGATCTCTGATGAAATGATGTCTGATATCAATATGCTTGGTCCTGCTATGTTGGATAGGATTCTTTGATATGTTAATTGCACTTAAATTGTCACAGTACAATGTCATGACATCTTGTGGGACATTGTACTCAGTGAGCATTTGTTTCATCCAAACCAACTGTGAACAACTGCTTCCAGCTGCTATATATTCAGCTTCAGCAGTGGATAAGGATACACAATTTTGTTTCTTACTGAACCAAGAAATCAAATTGTTTCCTAGAAAGAAGCATCCTCCTGAAGTGCTTTTTCTGTCATCAGAACTTCCAGCCCAATCAGCATCACAGAAGCCAGTGAGAATTGGTTTGCATCCATGAAAATACATTATGCCATAGTCACAAGTACCATTAACATATTTCAGAATTCTCTTGACTTGATTAAGATGACTAACTTTTGGATCAGCTTGATATCTTGCACAAACACCTACTGCAAATGCTATGTCTGGTCTGCTAGCAGTTAGATATAGCAAGCTTCCAATCATGCTTCTGTATAGGCTTTGATCTACATTCTCACCCTTGTCATCTTTAGTCAGCTTTAAATGTGTGGGGGCAGGAGTTCTCTTATGAGTAGCACTGTCCATCCCAAATTTCTTGACTATGTTCTTAGCATACTTGCTTTGGGAAATGAACATGGAGTCCTCCATTTGCTTTATTTGCAGTCCAAGAAAGTAGGTTAATTCTCCTACTAGACTCATTTCAAATTCAGATTCCATCTGGTTGACAAAATGTTTGACCATCCTGTCTGACATCCCACCAAAGACAATGTCATCTACATATATTTGAGCAATCATGACATTTCCTTCTTCATCTTTAACAAACAAGGTTTTGTCAATTCCACCTTTCCTGTACCCTTGCTTGATAAGAAAAGTAGTCAGCCTTTCATACCATGCTCTTGGAGCTTGCTTCAGACCATAAAGAGCCTTCTTTAGTTTGTATACATGATTTGGACAGCTTGGATCAACAAATCCTTTAGGCTGTTCTACATATACCTCTTCATTAAGATAACCATTTAAAAAGGCACTTTTCACATCCATTTAAAATAGCTTGAACTTTAAGATACAAGCAATTCCCAAAAGTAGTCTGATTGATTCAAGCCTTGCTACTGGTGCAAAGGTTTCATCAAAGTCTACTCCTTCAATTTGAGTGTATCCTTGAGCTACAAGTCTAGCTTTGTTCTTTGTAACAACTCCTTGCTCATTTGACTTGTTCTTATACACCCATTTAGTTCTAATCACATTTATGTCATTAGGTCTAGGAACAAGGTTCCACACTTCATTCCTTGTGAATTGACCTAATTCCTCTTGCATAGCACAAATCCAGTATTCATCAGTAAGAGCTTCCTTGATGTTTTTAGGTTCTATTTTAGAAACAAAACATGACCCTGAAATCACTTCTCTTGATCTAGTGCTTACACCTCTGTTGGGATCACCAATTATCAAGTCTTTGGGATGATCCTTCTGGATTCTGATGGAGGGAGGTTTGCTGGATTGTTCTGTCCTTGCATCAGTTTGAGTGAAGTCATAATGATCACTCTTTTCTTCAGCTTCAATCTTGATATCAGCAGATGTTCCAACATCTTCTGGGACATCTGTAGGAGCATCATCAATTATCACATTTATGGACTCCATGATAACCTTGGTTCTAGAGTTAAATACTCTATATGCTCTGCTGTTTATAGAGTATCCAAGAAAAATCCCTTCATCACTTTTAGGATCCATTTTTCTTCTTTGCTCCCTATCTGCCAGAATATAACAGTTACTTCCAAACACATGGAAGTACTTAACTGTGGGTTTTCTGCCCTTCCAGACTTCATAGATTGTGGACAGAGTTCCTTTCCTTAGAGTAACTCTGTTATGGATGTAACAAGCTGTATTCATAGCTTCAGCCCAGAAGTACAAAGGTAACTTTTTTGCATGGATCATAGCTCTTGCTGATTCTTGAATAGTTCTATTCTTCCTCTCAACAATCCCATTCTGTTGAGGAGTGATTGGTGAAGAATATTCATGATTGATTCCTTCTGAAGAACAGAAATCTAAGAATTTTTGGTTCTCAAATTCTTTTCCATGATCACTTCTTATTCTGATCACACAGCTGGCTTTTTCCCTTTGTATTCTTTGACATAAGTCTTTGAATACATCAAATACATTAGACTTTTCTTTGATGAAATTTATCCATGTATACCTTGAAAAGTCATCAACCACCACATAGGCATACCTCTTACCACCAAGGCTCTCAACCTGCATAGGTCCCATAAGATCCATATGCAATAGTTCCAAAACTTTGGAAGTTGTCAGATGTTGAAGCTTTGGATGGGACATCTTGGTTTGCTTGCCTATTTGACATTCACCACATATTTTGCCATCATCAATCTTCAGTTTAGGAATACCTCTCACAGCATCCATAGATATTATCTTCTTTATGCCTCTGAAATGAATATGACCTAGTCTTTGGTGCCATAGTTTCACTTCTTCTTCTTTAGCTAAAGAGCAAGTTGAAGTGAGACTGAAGTCTTGAGGTTCCCACATGTAACAGTTGTCTTTAGATCTGGCTCCTCTCATGACAACCTCTTGTTCTTTGTTAGTCACTATGCATTCAGTTTTGGTAAAGTTTACACTGTACCCTTGATCACATAATTGACTTATGCTGATCAGGTTAGCAGTTAAACCTTTAACCAGAAGCACATCATTTAGTCTTGGTACATCTTGACAGTCCAAGGTCCCAACTCCCTTGATTTCTCCTTTAGCTCCATCTCCAAAGGTTACATATCTGGATGAATGTGACTTTAAGTCTACTAGTAGATTCTTCAAACCAGTCATGTGTCTTGAACATCCACTGTCAAAGTACCAGTCTTCTTTGGCTGATACTCTTAGTGATGTATGTGCTATATATGCAACACCTTTCTTTGACCATTTGAGTTGAGATTTCTTTTGATACTTCTGCCCTGTGTATTGTTCATCAGTAGAGCTCCAAGGTTGTTTGTTGATCCTGTTCTTGGGTATGTAGCTTTGATCAGCATGAAGACTAGCCTTTGGTCTCCATACCTTCTTGATGACCTCTGTCTTCTGCTTAGGAGGTTGCTGATCTCTTTGATGTCTATGCAGCACTTTCTTGGTAACTTCTATCTTCTGCTTAGGAGGTTGCTGATACATCTGATTTGGATATCCATGCAACTTATAGCAATGAGGTTTGATATGTCCAAATCTTCCACAATGATGACATCTCCATCTTTGATACTTCTTCTTCATTATGTTCTTTTCAGAATGTTGAGACATCTGTTGGAACATTATGTTTGACTTTGTGTTCTTATGATGTTGAGGCATCTGTTGGGACATTTTGTTTGACTGTATGGACTTTGGTGTAGTTTTGCTAGAACTAGCTTCATCCTTATGAACTCTGTTGAATCCCAGTCCACTTTTATCCCCTGAATGCTTATTGTTGTTGAGAATAACATCCAGTGTACTTGAGCTACTATTCAGCATTCTAACAGATTTGGACATGTGTTCCAACTTGGAGTTGAGCAGACTTACTTCACTTTTCAAGGTGTCAATGATCTCTAGATCACTTGCCTTTTCATCCTTTAGTGCCTCAATCTGCTTCTTTAGCTTTATACTTTCCTTGCATATTTCAGTGCTTCTTTTGACTAGTTCTCTGAATGATTGCTCAAGTTCTTCAAAAGTAAGCTCCCCATCACTGGATTCACTCTCAGATTCACATAATCCAGCTAGAGCAGTGATATGCTTAGCTGATTCTTCTTCTGAATCACCTCCTGAGTCTTCATCAGACCAGGTTACAGAGAGACCTTTCTTTTGCCTTTTTAAATAGGTAGGACATTCATTCCTGATGTGTCCATATCCTTCACATCCATGGCATTTAATTCCTTTTTCTTGACTGTTCCTTTCATCATAAGTTGACCTTCTATCATTAGGTCTTTTGTTCTCAAAAGAGTTTGTGTATCTTCCACTTGGTCTGGACTTGTTTTCCATATTTCTGAGAATCTTTTTGAATTGTCTTCCAAGCATAGCAATATTGTTTGATAAGCTTTCACCAGTTTCTGATTCATCATCTTCTTCTTCATTAGTATTTGTCACCAAGGCTATGCTTTTGTTCTTCTTAACATTTGTGTCATTCATTCCCATCTCAAATGTTTGAAGGGAACCAATGAGCTCTTCAACTTTCATTGTGCATATGTCTTGAGCTTCTTCTATTGCTGTGACTTTCATGTCAAATCTTTTTGGCAAAGATCTGAGAATCTTTCTTACAAGCTTTTCATCAGTCATCTTTTCTCCCAAGGCTCCAAAAGTATTGGCTATTTCTAAGATGTTCATGTAGAATTCATAAACTGTCTCATCTTCCTTCATTCTCAAGTTTTCAAACTTGGTGGTGAGAAGTTGAAGTCTTGACATCTTTACCTTTGATGTTCCTTCATGAGTTGTTTTGAGAGTGTCCCACACATCTTTGGCCAGCTCACAGTGATGCACAAGTCTAAAGATGTTCCTATCAATGCCATTGAATAAAGCATTTAAGGCCTTGGAGTTGCCTAGTGCTGAATCTTCTTCCTCCTTACTCCATTCTTCTTCAGGTTTCAACACTTTTGATCCATCTTTGGTGTCTTGGATAGGATGTTCCCATCCAATGTTGACTGCTCTCCAGGCCCTGTTGTCAAGTGATCTTAAGAATGCAATCATTCTTGGTTTCCAGTAGTCATAATTATATCCATCCAGTATAGGTGGTCTATTTACTGATCCTATATCTCTGTCCATGTTTCCAGAATTTGTATTCCCTAGATCTCACCCAGTATAAACAGGCAGGGTGCCTGCTCTGATGCCAATTGAAATTCTGTGATCAGGTATGAGATGTCCTATGAGATGTTCCAACACTTGACAGATTTAACCAAAACTTAAAGTGCAAGAAAATTAAACAACACAGTAGTTTGTTAACCCAGTTCAGTGTATAACCACACTTACATCTGGAGGCTACCAAGCCAGGAGGAAATCCATTATAAGTAATATTAATTCTAGACTTAAACCACCCAGTTTAATCTTTCACTTAATATCTACCCAATGCAATTTCTACCTAAGACACTACTTAGATATGAGTACCAACTCACTCCCCCTTAATCACACAGTGATCTTGTTTACAAGTTTAATAAAATTGAAGTCATACTTCAAACAAAACAGCTTGATCTTACTTCACAGTTTCAATCAAGTCACAAATGCACTTATGCTTAAAAGCTCATAAAGTGGTACAATAAAACAACCTGCTATTAAAACTCAAAACACCCTATTTTGTCTTCTGAAATTCGTACTCAATTCTGAGATATTCTGTTGCTTAAATAGGTGTTTGTATTTTGGGCTTTCTGTAGGTTAATCCAGTCCTAAAACGCATGCAGCTTCCTCTTTGAATTAGGGTTTGTTACTTCCTAGATTCTAGGTGATATAGATCCTCTGATTATGCTGAAGCCTCATAACAACACTCCCTACAGATGCGCTTTATTCTGTTTTAATCCAACTATAATTAATTCCAGATAACTCTCCTTAAATTTCTCAGATCAGTTAGTCATTAATTAATTCTGGTAGCAGGTTTGAGATGTCTCAACATCTGTTGGGACATCCTGAAAAACTGAACTTAAATCATTTTCACAATGTCCCAACATCTGGTGTGACATCCTGAATTAAGTTCTTATACTCTGTTTGATAATGTCCCAACATCTGATAGGACATTCTGAACTGAATTCAATATTTCTTGTTGGTCAAAAATTCTGCCAATTCTAAAACATCTACACTATATACTTAGGTGTGCTTCTTATCCATTCCATTTCGTGATGATATAATAAGTACACATCCTATTGAATGGGACTTAGATACACTATTCTATGCAAACTCCCAAATAAAAAACTTCTAAAAAGAATTCAAACAAACAATAAGCATCTTTACTTCGGGAATTCTTTTCTCATCTAATTCACTATTAACGAAAGAACTTGCTTCTAATTGTCTCTTTGCAAGACGGTAAACGCACTCGTGTCAGACGAGTCTGCAACACCTGAGCATAGGCATAAGCAGTTCAAGCCAGAAGAAAAAAACATACAGTTTTCCTCCCTAGTTAGAGGAACTATGTTGACTCTGATTCTCATTCCCAATGAGATACGTAGGCAGTGGGGTGGGGCCCATTCAAGCATTCTCTTTATTTTCCTACATTGTTTCCCTTACCTTTTCTTTCTCTTGTCCAGTTCCAATAGCAGTTCTTTTTCAGCAACATTTTTCTTTCACCCTTTGAAATAATTTCTAGCAAGCGTGGATCCTGTCGGGTACGACGGACGATCTGGGGTGCTAATAACTTTTCATGTCATAAGCGACTCCCGAACTCAGTCTCTTTGGTTCGCAAGACCTTGTTCTTTCCTTCTTTTCGGGTTTATGCAACATTACCCTTCCTTCGGGGTAAAAATTCTTGGCTGGCGACTCTTCCTTCTCCGCGTCACTTTCGCGTTTGTGCCAGGATGGAAATCCAGGGAGCGACAATATGTCATCTGAAGGTTATTTCAACATATCATATGTGATATAATAGTAATTCCTCGTGCAAGTATTTAGAAGAGATTATGGATATCTTGAGCTATTTTTAGCTTACTTTTGTGCACATATGAGAAACTTGAAACTATTATGTAAGAAAGAGGTTGTTGAAAGAGAAAGAGAGAAACTATGAAATGAATATGGTCCTTGTATTACAAATTTATTGGTGCTAGTTTAAGTCAACAACTTAAGGATTAAGTCTAGTTTATGGATGTAGTTTATTCATATATATATATATATATATATATATATATATATATATATATATATATATATATATATATATATATATATATATATATATATATATATATATATATATATATATATATATATATATATATATATATATATATATATATAGTATTTAAATTTAATATAGTACTTTTCTTATATGATTTTGTTAACACTTGGTGAGATAATCTTGTTGAATTCTTACCACATATTATATAGAATCACATATGATATAATCTTGTTACATATTATATATTACATATTATATATTACATAGTATATATAAATGCTATGATTTTATTAATTGTCTTATTGTTTTATAATTTATGATCTTATTATTTATCTCAATGTGTAGTTACAAGAGATGAAAAGTGAAGAAACATCACTTTCTTAACATATTTTGTGGAAGGAAGCTCGTGTGGGGAAGGATGAAGTTGTTAGGGAAGATGTTCAACATGTTTATGACGAATGTGTAAGTATAACATTATGCCTTTTTTAAGTTAATCGAAATTTTATTAAAATATAATTAAATTTTAATCCCCACTAATAATTTTCGTTATGTCAATAAATTTCAGGAGACTCTATCTAAATCCTTGACCACAGTTGAGGAGGATTGCAGGAGCATACTTAGTAAACTACTAAATGTTCCTGAGTATTCTAGTTGGATGAGGGGTAAAGGATTTGGTGTGACTCCATCTTCCTTGTATAAGCAGTCAAAGATTTAAAAAAAATCCTAGCAATCAAGAAGTGATACAATCGTTGGAGGAATTAAAAGCGCAAGTCTGTGAATTACAAAAGGATAAAGAGAGATATGAGGCGGAAAAGCGCGGTTCAGAGTTGAAAAATACTAGTGACAAAGCTAGTATCAATTGTGAAAAGAAAATCCTGAGGTAAGTTGCACATTTATTTTAATTGACATTTTTTTAATTAAATTAGTACATTTATTTTAATTTATATATACACATTAACAATTACATATTTATTATTGCTTTAGGGCATTTCATCTTGTCAACTATTTTTATCATTACCGACTTATCACATAGTTGGCAAGGGAAAAATGCATTGCGAGAGTTACTTCATCATAAACCGCTCCATGATGGATAACTAATGGTGTCAGTTGATATTGCTATAGATAGGGATGCGTTACAACCTATACTTGACTTGGCTTCAGAGATAACATTGGTGGGAGATGCAATAGGCTCGTTTGTTGCATAGTCGTCAGACCTCATTTTCATAGATGATAAGGTATGTTGAAAACCATTATGAATCTTTTAGTATTCAAAATGTCAAGTTTGAACCATTATGAAAATCATTATGAACCATTACACACATTTTATTACATGGTAATGTTAGACTCCTACAAAACCTACATCTATGGATAAAGGAATTTTTCCGCATAATGAGTATATTGCATAAAAAAGGTACATTGAAAGTGTTATTCTATGATCCGAATTCAAAAGCTTCATAATTTTCTACTTTACCTAACTTATTTGATTTTTAGGTTCATGCTCAAGTTTCACAACAAGTCAGCAATAAAAGAGCTCCTACAAGGATCAGGCCGACAAAAAGAGCTCTTCCACCTCGCTTTTGGATGTGTCTCGAAACACTTATGGCAACATCAGATTTGATGGATGGTGTTATTCGTCAAATAGACATGGACGAAGATGTTTTTTATTTTTCCTTATTCTAAAACAATTGCAAAAGAGGACACTGAACTGATTTTTCAGCATCTTGAATTAGGCATCGGTGTTATGCATTCATACATCTGGTACTCCGATCAATCTATTATTTAATTAGTTGAACAATTTATTTATACATTTTAATGAAATTAGTCTAATGTTTATTATCTTTTCATTTAAGGTGCTTGTATGAAAAATTGTTGCACGAGAATCAATTGTCAAACAAATTCTATTTTGTGTCTTGTGTCCGTGTCAATGCCATGTTAATTGATACAAATTCATATTCAGTAAGAGATCACTTACTCGAAAGATTTATAGCCAGCAATACATAAAGTTTGTATTTTGTACCGTATAATACTAGAAATGGGTAAGATTTTCATTCTAATTTCATTTTAATCTATGTATCTTTTGCATAGAAATTATCCATCTAAACTTTTGTTATATTTTATAGTGGACATTGATTGTTGGTTGCTATTAATCCTACAAGAGAAATGGTGTATTATCTGAATTCATTGGATCATGAATGGACAATATATCAGAATATGAAAGATTTGGTTGATACATAAGTGAAATTGTTCTAAATACTCGTGTGTATTTCTATATTTAATTATTTTTGTGAGATTATTCTAAATTTGTGTTTTTCCTTTATAGAGCAATACTAGTATATCGAGCACAAAGAAACGCTCGAGTATTACGGTCTAAAGCAAATAACATTACATGGATCAAAGTGGAGGTATATTAATTTTTATAATATTGATTATAATAGTGATGCTACTTGATAACACAAGACAACTATATATTAATTCTTATATGTTTTTCTATATCTAGTGTCTTCATCAGTGTAATGGTATAGACTACAACTATTTCGTTTTGAGGTTTATGAGAGAAATCCTTAATATAGATTTATAACTTAGGATTTATTTTAATATTTATCGGATATTTCATATAATTTATCATTTTAAACTAAATCATGCATGTGTTTTGCTATGTGTTGCACCCTAATTTTTTCCCTAAGTGTCCTTTGCATTTTCGTCTGCATCTTGCATACAAACAAGATCGCACTGGTTGCACGGTTCTTCTCGGGTTAGGTTTATGCCTCGCAGGGGATCACCGTTGTATTTAATTACTTTATTTGTTTATATTTACTAACCATTAATCAAAATCCAAAAAAATATTTTGTTTCCTTTTGCTAACTTTTTTTCAGGAAGAGCCATGTGAAAATACCAAAAAAATAGCAGTCCCGCAGCTCGAGCGAAATTTCACAGAAAAAGTCGAAGTGGATCCGCAAATAATTCAAATTTTTATCTGACCACGGATTTCCTGAGTTAATTGATTCATTTAAAGGATTTCCAAGGATCATGTGTTCATTTCTTCGACGAACTACAAGAATCGGGGCGAAACAACCAAGCAGCTATGTTTGAACAAAAAATTCAAAATTCAGCTTGGTTAACCAGTTAACCAAATGGTTAACCGGTTAACCAGTGCGAAATTTGAATTTTTTATTCAAATTCAGCACCCTTAGATCATTAATTTAATTGGAATATTCTAGTTCCATTGGTTTCTGATTTCTCTACATCACTTTGATCATTTCCTACCATAAACCCTCATTAATCACCATTCTTTTCCATTTCCCACCAAATTTCCAATTACCAAACCTAAACTCAAATTACCAATGCAAGCTCCATTCCACCAAATTTTCATACCTAAGGCCTTTAAATAGGACCGCAATTTCATTCATTCCAGAAGCCTTTGATAGCCACAAAACCTCTTGCAAAATACTTCCCCAACACCAAAATTCTTCAAAGCTCATCTTTCTTTCTTTTGAAGTTATCAAGAATTCACATTGAATTCTTAATTAACTTGAGCTAAAACTTCATCCTTTCATTCTTTTGCTCATCAATTTCAGTAGATCTAAGTTTGTGTTGGTCCAATTTGAAGAAAAGATTTTGGTAATTCATCTTCCTCCATAAACCCATATTCACCATCAACATTCAAGATGTAGATCTTTGGTGCTTTTGTTTCTAGATCCTTTGGATCTTTATTTGTTGTTTGATTGCAGGGATTCCACTGTATTTTGGTTTTAAAATTCGTGCAAATTCAGATCATGATCATCCAATGTTTGAGAAAAGGTTTCAAAATGGATCATGCTGAATTTTCTGCATTTTTTCAGCATCTGGTACAGCATTAACCCGTTAACCATTTGGTTAACCGGTTAACCAGTTTAAAAACAGTGCAAATTGCCCAAAATCTGCTTGCGTTAACCGGTTAACCAATTGGTTAACCGGTTAACACAAGTCAGAATGGTGTTTTTGGCTTATTTCAAGCCTCTTTTTGGTTCTTCTTTCTTCTTCTTCTTCCTCCTTTTTATTTTTACCTTGGGAATCACTTTTGGGAGTGATTTCTCTTTAATTTCAATGGACTTTGGGTGTAGATTAGAGTAGTTAATGTTCATTAATTCAAAACTACCTTTAAGTGGATTATTCAATTCATTTAAGGTACTTTGCATTAGTGATACATTTTCATGCTTGAATCCACCAAGATGAGTGATTGAACTTAAGGATGGAAGAATACCATAAGTACGGCTCAATTTGGTATTCACCTTTAGTTTTGTGCGGTATCGCGTCCGGATAACGATTTACATATCGTTTATCTCGCATGCATTATCACTAACATTATGCACCTTAATTGGTGGTGGCCGGCCTCATTTGTAGGGTAATTACTTCGTAAATTACTCGGTGATTGCTTAACATAGACCTAAATGTGCCCCGACTTCGGAATAAAATCTAATTGGGTACTTGCACTTTCGTGGACCGGATTTCTTGTTGATCGCGTAATCCCAAAGTGGTTAATCATATTGCATTAAGAATCGAGACTTGTGAATTTTTGATGGGTAGGTGCTTTGGGTCTCCCAATCGCCTTTCAAATTTCATTGAATTCGGTTCGGTTTGCCTTGATTAATCGCTATAGTGTAAGATGCTAAGCGGATCCGGTTGCATTTCGGTTTTGGTTACTTTTTGGTTGTGGTTGATTAAGTTCACCATACCATTATTATGTGAATATTATTATACTACTACTACTATTAATATTTTTTTTATTCTTGCACTTTAATTTCTTTTTGTTATTGACATTTAATTTCTTGCACTTTTATTGCCTTTATTCTATTTTGCTTTGTTCATCCATATCATGTTTATTATTTGCTCTTATTATTTGTTGATTGATTTTCTATTTGTCCATTTGGACACAAAAACATTAATAAAGGATTAAACCTCTAAAAAACTTGTGACTTTAATTTGTGGACTTTTGGGTTACTATCCTTAGCATTTGGAGTGAAGATTTGGACTTAGATTCTTAGGACACTTCCTTTGCTTTGATCTTCATAAAGTTGGATTTAACCTTTATTTGGCCATTTGCTAGCTTATAAGGATGGAACTCTTATGCTCATAATTCGGAAGGTCGTCAAGTTTGGTTAGATCTTTTTCCCCTTATCTCTTTATTTTTTCTTTTTTTAGGATAGTCCCTTCATCTCCTCCCATTCTTCAATTTTCAAAACCTTCCCCCTTTTTCAAAGGATTCTTTCTTTTTAAATCATTACACCTCTTTAATAATCAAAAACCTTGACTTTTGTCAAGTGGCTTTTTACCTCTTTAAAAATCAATGAATCTAATCATGTTGACCTTAATTTAAAAAAAAGAATCAAACTCATTCAATTTGTTTTTGTGCCTTTGTGCACTTTTGTTTATTTTCTTTTAAAGAGTGCCGAATATGAGTCATTATTCTTTAGTCGGGTGCAAGTCTTTCAATCTCCATGGTTGTAGTTTGATGTAATTCAGTCTCTTGTCATTTGTGGGGGTTTAGTGGCATACTTGTTGATTTTATCCGAGTTGGCACCCTCCCCATAATGATGTATGAGTCCATGCCTTCATTCTCATGGTGGATTGGTTTGGCTATCCACTTGAAGATGACGAATTCTCTTCACTTAATAAAATCAATCATAACCCACCCTTTTTACTATTTGTACCACGAACTACGGGGTTTTGATCTTGCATTGCACTTTGTGGGTACATAGGCATGAGGCGTTAAACCTCTCCAAACACAAAAAAATAAGAAAATAATTCTTTTCTCATCCCTCCACTCACATTTTTACAAACCATTTTCAAACCAAAAGCAGTAAAATTTTCAAAGGGCTCCCGTGGAGTACCACAGACATTTTGGGTGTGTAAAACCTTCCCATTGTGTAACCTATCCCCTTACCTGTTTCTCTATTGTGTTTCTTTAGCTTTTTTCTTTTAGATTCATTAGGATCTATTCGCTCTTTTTTCCTTTTCCTCTTGGAATAAAATAAAAGCGCGGTGGCGACTCTGTTTACCTTGAGTTAAGTTAACCAATAGCTTACACTCATGATTTTACCACTATAGAAAAGTGGCGACTCTGCTGGGGATATGAATCAAGTGGATTCGGCCTACTTTGATTTATTTACTGCTTTGGTTTGATTCGTTTGTTATTTGTTTGTTCTGTTTCAGTTTTGGTGATCCTCTGTGAGTGAGATAGATTCTAACCCGGATCTGAGTTGAACTTATGATAGGACGGCGATATTCGAAGCGATAAGCGATGGAGTAGTCTAAAGCTATATCAATTTGATAATCTCCACTCGGTTAGGCTCTCTTGGATTATCAATGTCATGATGAGTAATCATACGTGGCATTATTTTCTGACGTTGGCCTAGAAATGGTTTATGCGATTTATAATGGTTTATGTGATTTAGAAGGCCTAGAAATGGTAATGGCTTATAATTGAATTATACAGGTTTCTGAAATAAAAAAGAAGGAAAATGATGTTTTTAAAATAAATCATTAAAAAAAACATGATAAAAAGAAAACCCTTTTAAGCAAAAACGCTGCCTATAATAAACAAAAGAAAGCGCTGCCTTAAAGTGGAAATAAAAAATACATTGGACAACGCTTTCAAAGTGTTGTCTAAAGGGGAGTGTAGATAGCGTTTTTTCCTGAGAAAGCACTGCCTAAAGATGACAATATAAAGCATAAAAGGATAGAAAAAGCGTTGCTAAAGGTCCATTTAAGAAAGCGTTTTTCAGATAAAAGCGTTGTCTAAAGGCCTACTTTAGAAAGTGCTTTTAAAGTTAAAGCATTGCCCAAAGTAGGCCTTTAGCAGCGCTTTCTTATAATAAAAAAGTGTTGTCTTTACCTGTGGCAGCGCTTTTAAGCATTGTTAAAGGCCAAAAAAAGCGTTGTCTTTTCCTTTATTTGGCATAGTGAAACTCATTGATGTATTAGGAATATGATCAAGAATTTCTTCCAAACGTTGATTAAAGAAACATAGACAATTGAGTTATGACAACTTGAGATTCTATCTAAGTTGAACAAACGGTAATTTGTCATAATGTTATCTAATATCTCTCTTTGAGAATCATGATACATAAATTCAAAAATCATAAGATAACAGGAGATGTCAGTTAATTCTCTCAAGCACATAACTTCTTAGAAGTTCATGTTTAAGCCAAGGTATTATTGATCCTTTAAAAAGAAAACCTCTGATTCAAATGAAGAAGAATAAGGATATCATCTAAGAAAAAGACTTATTCTAATTCTGAAACGAACATCATAATTCAAAAGGTGCTTATACTCTTCAACATCAGAACTCAGAGAACTTTAGAAGAACGTGAGGAATCAGATTGTCCTCATTAGAATGTCTGGTAAATCACTCTAAAAAAAGAAGAAGCAGAGAGACGCCGATCAGAAGCTCTATCAAGGACATGCGTAAGTCAAAATGGAATGCACTTAGATGGAAAATACACATGAAGATCTCAGAATCTCAAGGTATGATTTTTTTCTTACCCATTATCTATCAGATTCTTATATAACATTACTTCTACTGGTTAGATGATGCATGATTAGTTGTTAGCAAACTATAGTTCGAAAAAACATGTGAAAAAAATTGTGACTCTTGTCATTTTTTTATCATGTGTAATTATGTACTGACACCTTGGATTTCATAATATTTGTTGAAAATAGATTAAGATTCTCACGCATTCTTCATAATTATTCCTTCATTAAGATGAGAAGTAGGATTTAATCATTCTTGAAATTAAGCAAGTTTTTTCTATGTCGTTACTCTGTGCAGCTTACAAGTACAAGTTGACATGTATTCCTTCTTGTAACCTATTTTGACAATCTTCTTATAGAGTCTATCATATCTCTCGCATCTTAAAGTTGGGTATGTATTTTCTCTGAGTTAGTTTCGAAGTTGATGAAGTATGGTTGTGTCAACTCAGCTAATACTTATTATTCTTAAGACTCCTTTATCCAATCTCCTTTATAAAGAGAAAGAGCGACTCTTAAACAATTTCATATAAAAAAAAACTTTCTTCTATACACCAAACTTCCTTAAGTTCCTTCCAGTTCCCTTTCCTCAACAAAGTCACCTCTGTTCAAGATGCCTTCCCACAACATAAAAGGAGAAATTTATGTTCTTGAACTCTTGAAGGAATACGCTTTAGAATTACCTATTCTTCCTCAGCTTAATAAAACAAGTATTCTTTCTAGAATTGAATTTCAGAACTTGGAGAACTACTTCAACATGCTTGTTGGACCTGTCTATCTTGAGATTTTAACCGAGTTCTGGGCAAATGCTCGTGTACATGACTATGAGTATAATAGATGTGCCATTTTTTTGTTGTTGTTGATCATCCAGTCATGATCAATCCTACTATATTTTCCCAAGCCATTAGGTGTAATGAAGATGGTGTAATTGTGGAAAGAAACATAAACATCCACAGTTTCGATAGGCACCTACATGTCATTTATAAAACTGGAGATCATCCCACTCAAACGTGCACCCTCTCTCCTATTGCCCAAGATTGGTACAAATTAATAGTAACCAATTTGAGGCCAAGATAAAGAGGATCAAGATGGTTGTTTAACAAGGATAGGCTTGTTCATACCAAAATATATAATGGACCGGGCTATGAGGTCGAAACCCTAAGGCATGAGCGAAGTTACTGAAACAAAGGGAGGCCGAATTTATTAGCATAACTTGGGACGGGTACTTACCCGGATATGGCGTAACAGCAAGGTCCGACACTATTTCTACCAGATATGATCATGCAGCCCGTTATACGGGCACAACACAGAAGGTAATCCAATGGATGTAATGGTTCCGACGGATCAGTAAAAGTCGTTACTAAATCTTTATGGCAAGCAATGATGAGAAAAGTTAAGTATAAGAAGACAAAGGGACAAATATTAATGAGCTTCCCTCTAGAGGGCGATTATATATAAGGAGCTCCCAACTGAGGGATAAGTAAGACACTTTCTCTTGAGACTTGCTTCCATATCACTAATCTCAAATCCCCAAACTTGCAAAACACAATAGACGGCGTAGCTCTCCCTGCTCAATGGAGGGAGGGCTAGCACATGTGGTGTATCTGAACAAATTTGGCAGAACATTTGGCGCCCACCATGGGGCCTGGTGAAACTCTTCCCAGACCACCCCTTATCACATTCACAGCTTAACCAGAGCAACATCGATCATCATTATATGGAGATTCACGCAATTAAGGAGGCGCCCTTGCATTCAAAAGGGGTTACCCTTCATTCAGCAAATACGATGGCAGGAGGATTCACAGGTGTAGGAGAAACACATTATTCCCGAAAAAAGTATGCAATAAGGGTCATGCACATTGACCAGTTATTGCAGAAAGAAGGAAGTGTTGAACTTCAGGAGAAGACATTTTCTAAACAGGATACTACGGGCATTCTGGTGCATGAAAATAATCCCATGGTTATTAAAGTTGTAATTGGTGAATGGATCTTAAGGAGGGTGTAGATAGATCCTTGTAGTTCTGCAAACATCTTGTGCTGGGACACATTCCTTGGTATGGGTTTGGATCCCACTAAATTGTTGCCTTTCAAGGGTAGTTTGGTAGGGTTCTCCATGATACAAGTATAGGTGCTTGGATATATTGTCTTATTGACCATATTCGATGACCCGGATAATGCAAAGACGATTCTAGTGAGATACTTTATCATTAATACAATATTTCCCTACAACATCATCATAGGGAGACCTTTGTTCAATAATTTAGAAGCTTCTTTGTCGACTTTATACCTGACTATGAAGTTCCCACTCGGAAGTGGTCGGGTAGGAGTTACAAAAGGTGACCAGGGATTGGCCAGAGAATGCTATAAGGATAGCCTGAAGCTAAGAAAGAATGAATCAGTAGCAGGAAAATGTCACAAGGAAAAGCTTAAAATTCAGATGGTTGATATGGATCCGTGTGATGATTCAACTGAAGAAAACATAATCCTTGATGAGGAGACAAAGAAGGTTCAGATTGGGAAGTTTACCTTCACAGATCACGTACATTGGTGTCAACTTACATCTCGGGGAAGAAGAAGAAATAGTGAAAACGTTGAGAGACAATGTTGACCTATTTGCATGGAAACCCTCTAGCATGCTCGAGATAGATCCAAACTTTATGTGTCACCATTTGGCGATTGATCCTAGTGTCAATCCCGTTTGTAAAAGAAAGAGAAATGGGGCAAGGAAAAAGAAAGGCGATCATGGAAGAAGTGGAAAATTGCTGCAAGCAGAGTTCATTAGAGAGGTAAAGTATCCGACTTGATTGTCAAATGCAGTTATGGTAAAAAATAAGTCAAGAAAGTGGAGAATGTGCGTGGACTTCACGTACCTCAATAAAGCGTTCATTATAGATCTGTATCCACTTTCTAACATAGACTGCCTTATTGATGCGACTTCCGGATTTAGATTGGTTAGCTTCATGGACGCGTATTTAGGTTACAATCAAATTCGTATGAACCCTGTTGATGCACCAAAAACCTCTTTCATGACTCATCAAAACAACTACTATTACAAGGTCGTGGAATTTGGCCTCAAGAATGTAGGGGCTACCTATCATAGACTGATGGATAAAGTGTTTGCAAACCAAATCGGAAGAAACCTGGAGGTATACGTGGACGATATGGTAATCAAAACTGGTAACTACTCACATATGAAGGACATAAAAGAAACCTTGGCGGCAGTAAGGGAACATAATATGAGATTAAATCCAGACAAGTGCATTTTTATAGTTCAAGCAGGGAAATGCCTCGTATTTATGCTCACCAGCCGGGGAATAGAAGCGAACTTGGATAAATGCCAAACTTTGATAAACATGAGGAGCCTGACAAGTAAGAAGGAAGTTCAGCAACTGACTGGCAGGTTAGCAACATTGTCTCGATTCCTATCGTGTGTAGGAGACATACAATTCTTTACTGCTATAAGGAAGTTTAAGACCTTCGAATGGAGTGAAGCATGTGAAGAGGCTTTCCAGGCCATAAAACGCTTCTTATCAACACCCCCAGTTCTAACTCGGCCTAAGGAGAATGTGCCTTTAGTTTTGTATCTATCATTCATAGAGAAAGCACTTAGCTTAGTAATAATTCAATAAGATGGTCGCAAGGAACGACCAGTTTATTTTGTCAACAAGGTTTTAAAGTGCGCAGAGCTCAAATACAAAAATATAGAACGACTAGCTTTAGCTGTTGTAGTGACCGCCAGAAAGGTAAGGCATTAGTTTTAGGGACACCATGTTACAATCAAGACCAATTACCATGTCAAACAAATCTTAAGGAATCCAAATTTAGCAGGGCACATGGTAAAGCGGGCGAAACTCTCAGAATATGACATTGACTTTGTTCTAAGGACTAGTATTAAATCTCAAGCTTTGGCTAACTTTTTGATGGAGTTAAGTGCGCCAGTAGAGGAGGAGGAGGAGGTTGCATATGGATGGGCGTTGTACGTGGATAGGACTTCCAATATCAAGGATAGTGGAGCCTGGATAGTAATATAAGGCCTAAATGAACTAACATTGGAATACTCTTTGTGTTTTAAATTCCAGGCCAGTAATAATCAGGTAAAATATGAGGCTCTGATTGTCGGAATGCGTTTGGAAAAAGAAGTAGGGGCTGCTCAACTCCTAGTAAAGACAAACTCTAATTTAGTGGTAGGGAAGATGAAAGGTGAATTCCAGACAAAGGACTCAACTTTGATAAAATATCTTCAGAAAGCGTCAATTTTGACTAAATCATTTGCAGAGTTTGATATAGTACACATACCTAGGGAAAATAATACCCAGGATGATTTATTAACCTGTCTTGCCAGCTCTAAAGGCTCGGACATAAGCTAGACAGTGATACAAGAAACTATTGAGGCACCCATTATTCAAACAGAGGAAATATTCATGATGGCTGACAGCCAAGGGTGGATGATGCATATCATTGTTTATTTGACTCAAGATATCTTATTGAATAATAGCAATGAGGCGTAGAGGATTAAAAGAATATTTATCTGATTTACGATTACTACTGATACCTTATATAAAATGGGGCATTCGATGCCCATGTTAAGGTGTGTTTCGGAAGAAGAATCCCAGTTGGTAATTAAATAAGTACATGAAGGGGCTCACGACAGTCACATAGGGGCCAAGTCGTTAGTTGGGAAAATTTTGAGAGTCGAGTACTACTGGCCAAGGATGTTGAGAGACTGTAAAGCCTTTGTTAGCCGGTGTGAGAAGTGCCAAATATTTTCTCCGGGAACACATGTACCAGCTGAGGTTCTTCATTCAATATTTACCCCTTGGTCGTTCCATCAGTGGGGGTGGATATTCTGGGACCATTCCCGCTAGCTATAGGGCAGCTCAAATTTCTCATTGTAGTCGTTGATTATTTTACAAAATGGGTGGAGGTCGTGGTTGTATCAAGAATATCAGTTGAAAAATTTAAAAATATTCTATTGGAAGAACAACATTTTCTGATTTGATTTACCAAAAGTCATAGTCACAGATAATGGGTCTCAGTTTGCCGGAGCACCTAAGGTTGATTTTTATAAGGATTTCGGAATAAAAAATCGATTCACTTTAGTGGAACTTCCACAAACAAACATGACAAGTAGAGACTGCCAACAAGATAATCTTATGAGGGATAAAAAAGAAGTTGGAAGAAGTGAAGGGCATGTGAGATGAGCTATTTCCAAAAATCTTGTGGTCCTATCATACTACCCCTCATTCAACCATTAAAGAAACCTCTTTCAGAATGGTGTACGGGACTGATGCATTAATTCTGGTAGATATCAACATTCCTACATGGAGACGGGATTACTTTGTAGAGGCCCGTAACAGGGAAAACTTAAATGCCTCCGCAGACCAGATAGATGAAATCTGGAAAACTGCACGGGTCCCGGAAGTGGCTGCCAAACAAAGGTTGGCAAGAAGATACAACTTAAAAATAAGGCAAAGAGAGTTTTATGAGGGAGATCTAGTTTTGAAGAAAATTACAGATCCAATGAACAAAGGGAAGTTGGCACCCAACTTAAAAGGCCCATTCAGAGTGTCACGAAAGCTAAACAATGGAGTGCATAAATTAGAGACTTTATAAGGGATAAAAGTACTTATGACTTAGAATGTGTCTAGTCTCAGATTGTATTTCAGCTGAAACAATCATGTAACTTCTGCATGAATAAAAAAGTCGAGCTATACTCTTTTCCTCTACAAGGGCAAGGGTTTTTAACGAGGTACCCGACTTTAGCGAACATTTATGTTTTGATTTTGATCTAAGAATACGATTGATAATTCCATATGCACAAGTCGTCCCTAAACGTGTGGACTTGCCTCGCGTACTTGGGTGCATTAAACCCCTATAAATGTGTTGACTAGCTCTGTATACATTGGTCACCCTCAAACGCGTTGATTAAATCCGTGTAGGTTTGGAATACTCCTATAACACGTTGATTATGTATGTGTTCATAGGTCGCCCACAATCCTGTTGACAAGCTCCGGGCAAGGCTGATAAACCCCTGTAAATGTGTTGACTAGCTCTGCATACATAGGTCACCCTCAAATGCGTTGATTAAATTTGCATATGGTTGGAAAACTCTTATAACATGTTGATTACGTCCGTGTTCATAGGTTGCCCACAAGCCTGTTGACTAGCTCCGGGAAGGGTTGATAAACCCCTATAAATGTGTTGATTAGCACCGCATACATAGGTCTCCCTCAAACACGTTGATTAAATCCGCGTAGGGTTGAAAAAATCCTATAACATGTTGATTACGTCTGTGTTCATAGGTCGCCCACAAGCATATTGACTAGCTTCGGGTAGAGTTGATAAACCCCTATAAATATGTTTACTAGCTCCACATTCATAGGTCACCCACAAGCCTTTTGACTAGTTCAACATTCATAGGTCGCCCACAAGCCTGTTGACTAGCTCTGGGAAGGGTTGATAAACCCCTATAAATATGTTGACTAGCTCCGCATACATAGGTTTCCCTCAAATGTGTTGATTAAATCCGTGTAGGGTTGATAAACTCTTATAACACATTGATTACGTCTGTGTTCATAGGTTGCTCATGATCCTGTTGATTAACTCCGGGCAGGGTCAGAAAAGCTTATGTGACACATTTATTATATATGTGTTCATGGGAGACCACAAACATACATAGTTGAATATAGGGTCAGTCGAAGCTAAAATACTGAGGCTCCTGGTTAAAAATGGGAGGATGTTAAGAGCAAGCATAAGCCATTGACACACCATGAGGCATCTAGCATGAGGCTTTGTGGGTATATGAATTAGAAGTAAGGATGAAGATAATGCCCATAATTCTATAATCGACCACTTAATGTCATATTGACTTAAGTACTCTAGGGGATAACATATACGTACGAAATTATTCTAGCATGTATGTACGGAGTTTTTCCTACAAAGGAATGATAATGTTTATAAACAAAAAGATTGAAATAGTAAAAGCCATAAAAAGGCCAGAATAGTGTGCATGCCTGAAGGCAATTAGAGTTACAAAACAAGAGGGGGACGATACGACACTCCCTCACAGAAGATTACATAAATCGCATCTCAAAATATGACTAACAGAACTTAATACAAAATTAATTAACCGGAAATATCATTGTCGATGGCTTTGTCCTCTGGGTTTATATTCTCGGCTGGAGTAGTGTCAATAGAGTCGGCTATATTTTCCTTTTCCCGATCCTTCACCGGGTCCTCAAGGTCTATAAGGCGGTCGTCATGCACCCCCTTAAAGAAGTCCAACTCTGATAAATTTAAGTCAGGATAGAGACAATGGACTTATTCCTTAGTTATCTCAAATGCTTCATCACCGACGAAGATGACTTCTATCTGAGACATTCTCAAGGACTTTGTGAGCTCTTGACATGAGGACTCAAATAATTTCAAATTAAATAAAATCTTCTTGTGCTTCATTTCTAAAGTCACTTTGGCTTTCTTCTTGGTAGCCAAGTCTTCATCCATGTGCGAGAGTTTCTCCTTTAATTGAGTGACTTCTCCTTTGAACCTTGATTCTACTTTCTCAAAGTCAAGGTCAGACTCATACAAACCCCGGGCAAGAAAAGCACACCGCATCAAATAGGAACTCAGATTTTGAGTGATATTTTCTTGACCTATCCTTCTCACTTTGTTGACATCCTCAATTTCATTCAAGTGGTCGTTCAAGAATTTAAGCCCATCAAAGTTGTTGGACCAAAATTTGTACTCTTTGGAGGATGTTTCTCCTCTAGGAATGCACATGAGATAAGTAATCTATGTATCAAATTTGCATACCTTGTCAGACATAAGGTTTTTAGGTCTCTTTATGGTACCTTGAGAAGCCTCTTTGACAGACGAAGAAGGAGGGACTAGAGTACCACTAATAACATCCTTAGAGTTGGTCGCCCGGGTACGCTTTAACTGCTGTGTTTCCAACCCAGACATGTCCGACTTGGATACAATGCTCCTAGTACCCTTTATGGCCTTACGAATTGCTTGCATCAATTTCTTCTTCTCGGCCAAAGAGATATTAGTCATAGTTCCTGCAAATAAAAGGCACACGGATGAGAATTTTAACAAACTTAGATATGCAAAGTGAAAGGAAGACGGTTACTCAGGAAGGTGAGTAGTAGCTCGTTATTCAGAACCAACATTTCCTTAACTTTCATCAAGTGAAAGGAGCTAAGAATTTCTAACGCCAAAGTCTCCAACTGGTTCAATTTATCAGGATCTAACCCAGTGACAGCGACAAGATTTTCAACCCAATAAAAGGGAAAGGGTGATCTGTCTGAGGAGTGAAGCACCCGAGGACACTTCGGTCCGCTTCTCACTCTCACGAATCGAGTTTTGTAATGTTTGTAGTTGGAAGAAAAGGGTTGGATAAAACTTCGGCCGGGTATCCCATTCATTTGTACCCAACTTCCCTTATCAGCATTTTTCACTTCAAAAAGGGAAAATAATAAACCCATTGTAGGCGTAATTTCCAAAACTTCACATATACTTTCAAAGGCACTATTAGGGAGGAGTTACGAAGGAGCTATGTTAATGGTTTTCAGTATGTTTGATTCAAAATCAAAGAAAGGGATCTTGATGTCAAAATCTTCCAAAACCCTACAAAAAATAGAAGGTGTCTTCGAAAACGCCATTGGGATGGAGAAGGAAAATTGGCTCTCCAGGTAGGCATGCATCTAAAATAAAGTCATCCTCGGATCCAATCGAGGACACCTATTTTCGCGCTCGTAAACTAGTGATACCTTCTTTATCCATAATACTCTGTTTGTGGTTGATAACGTCAGAATCGAAGGCTATGGTGGAAGACATTGAAGCTTCTAGCAAACTTGGGGAAGAAGAGCCAGAAGTTAAATTACTCTCAGGTATGGGAAGGTCACCATAAACCTCGTTTTATAATACTCCTAAATTCCAATGAACCTAAAGCAATTTCCATATCCCATATGCACTCATCCCAGAATCTTTTTTCTTTCCGAGGAGTTCATGAGCATAAACCTTGTAGTCTAAAAGCTACAACTATTGTGATACCTAAAAATATTATCGCATTACATGAATAAAGTTGAGAAATGTAGAGAAGTGTTACCTGAGATTGAGGAAGTACTGAGGAAGGAGGTGAAATTTCTCTTCTAAATACGGAAGAAGGGTAAGAACTGGGTTAGGGAGTGAAGTGGTTAGAGACTTTAATATAGCGATATTTAAAAAAGAGAGGGAAGGTAGGCTTTATAGAGCTCTCATTATGCTAGGAGAAATGAAGAGAAATAACCCTCATGCCACGTAATAGCCAGGTAGTAGGCCGGCCAAAATACATATTGGCCTTAGATAGGGACGAACCTTATACCCGTAGAAATGGGAACATAGCTCGAGGGGCTTATGTTCATAACAAAATATATTATGGGTCGGGCTATGAGGTTGAAACCCTGAGGCATGAGCAGAGTTACTGAAAGAAAGGGAGATCGGATTTATTAACATAACTTGGGACGGGTACTTACTTGGATATGGCATAAGAACAAGGTTTATCACTATTTCTACCAGATATGATCATGCAGCCTGTTATACGGGTACAACACAGAAGACAATCCAAGGGATGTAACGGTTCCGGAGCGTCAGTAAAAGCCGTTACTAAATCTTTATGGCAAGCAATGATGAGAAGAGTTTTTAAGTATAAGAAGACAGAGGGATAAATCTTAATGAGCTTACCTCTAGAGGGTGATTATATATAAGGGGCTCCCGACAAGGGGATAAGCAAGACACTTTATCTTGACATTTGCTTCCATAGCACTGCTCTCAAATCCCCAAACTTACGAAACACAATAGACGGCGTAGCTCTCCTTGCTCAGTGGAGGGAAGGCTAGCACCTTTGGAGTATCTTCTTTCTCTATAATGCACATTGAATGTAGAAAGATATTTGCTGGTTTGTTTTCTGCATCTCAACTTCATTATAAGTTATCTTTCATTTTATTTTTAAGAATAAATGTTCCTTCTGAACATTGATCTCTAGTCTAACCACTATAACTAGTATTCTTATATGATAATATCTTCATTATTCTGTTCAGAATTACCCATATGACTTCTGAGAGCATTCTTCATTGCACAGTCATTTTCTGAACTTCTTTGTCTTCCTTTCTGATGGATTGAAAACATCTTTTTTGATGTTTGTCTTGAACTTGAACAATAGAGAAGAACCAGATTCTTTTGTCTTGTATTTATCATCAGAATATCCATCTTCTATCAAGCTTTTTCTTAAAGAATGTTTGTTTCAGAAGGCTAATAATTTCTTAGCTTAAACATAAACTTCTGAGAAGTTATGTGCTTGAGAAAACTAATTGACATCTTCTTACCTTTTCTGACGTTGTCTCCTTAAATAGATGCAGATCTTCAGCAGATACAAGTATCAGCAAACCAATATGTATTTCATGAAAGGGTTTAAATGACAGTCTCGTTCATACTAAGCTAAGCTGGCTTATTACGAATCAATTCCTCAAAAATTGACAGATACGGCCTTTCCTTTTCAAAGATCATAGCGGCTTCTGAGAAGAATGTTTGATGATTTCTTCATTCTGAATAACATCAGTAACTTCAACCCCTTTAATTCTACTAAACAAATTTGATTCCAGGATTCATGCAACATGAGTTTTTGAGAATAATTTCAGATAACATTCTGACCAATAAAAGTTTGTTCAACTGAGATACTTTCTAAAGTTAACAAAACTTAATTGTCTATGTTACTTCCATTTCTCTTCAAGACAAGCATTAATACTCAGAGGATCTAATGTATCATATGTTGCACTGTTTGAATATATTTCTTATGGCTCAATAGGCTTTCCTTGCTGAACATTCTTCAGTTTTCTGCAAAGTTTTTTCAGAGGAAATAGTATTCAGATTTTCTAACCATAACTATCAGAGTTATGTTAGTTATCTTTTTCTTCTCATTAAAGAAGGATATTATTTGTCTTAAACTTTGGATCTTCCAACTGCTTGATCATTTATATTAAGCTTCTGATTGTTTGACTAGCATCTAATCATATTTAGAAGTTCTGACAAAGAGGAATCATCATTCAGAATTTTAGATTCTCTGTTCATGATTTCTAACACTTTCAGTAGATTTCATCTTGAATTCTTCATGCTTCAAAATCATGAAGTTGGCAATCCTTCTTCTGTACATGAAGAAATTCCTAATGAGCTTATATGAGAAAGTCAAAAGTGGAAAAAACAGGTTTTTGAAAACATCTCATACTCACAAAGAATTAATCTTTAGCAAATAATATTTCTTACTTTCTGATCATTTAACCTTAAGCAAATACGTTGTTTAACCAACGTATTCTGAGAATATAATTCAACAAATATTTCTCCTTATCTGATGAATTTATTTAACTTGTCAGACGATTCTTCAATCTTCTTGCAAACGCCAATATAGAAGATTATGTTGCAGACTACTTCAAACTCCAAGAATTAGTGACTTGCTCAAAGTAAACCTTTTAGGTTTATCAATTCATCCCTCATGCTTATTCATTACTAAATGAGGATTTGAACAAATGATACTAACATTGCGGGTGGATGAGAATATCAACTAGAGCGTTTCTCACTGAGTATTTGGATCTTTATCTGACACCGTTAAGTGTTTGATATCCAACAATAACATAACCGGAGCTCTGATACCAATTGAAGGTGTGAGAAAAACACGAGAAATGGGGGTTTGAATTGGGGCTTTCACTCTTGTTAACTTTTTCGTATTTTGTTATGGAAGCATAAGTAAATAAAGCAAACCATAAACAAGAGAAAGAGACACACGATATATCCTGGTTCACTTGAAAAACTCAAGCTAATCCAGTCCACCCGTCAAGGTGATTTATCCTTAGCCAAGGACTTAACCCATTATAACCAAACTAATTACAAGGCACGACACTACTTGTGAATAACTGCACAACCAACTGATGCGACTTACAACATTGCACAACCAACTAATGTGACTTCCCTTGTGCGACTACCTACAATGATTAACTACAGAATGACCTATTGTGACTTAACCTTGCGCGACTACTTGTCGTGACTGACTACACAACAACTTGTTGCAACTTCAAGCACCAAGACACATAGTCTTGAGCCTTCTACAGATTCTGACCTTCACTTGGTCCTTTAGGGATTACAAACATTCTATTTGTAGAGGGTAATGTTTATAATTCAGTGCTTCTTACATAAGCTAGGTAAACACAATTAAGATCAATGGATCTGAAGAACAACAAATACACACTCTATGAATATTACATTTTATTGTAACTCAAAATAGTGTGGAGTCTTTTTCTTCTTCATTTATGAGCTTCTTCATGGAGAACAACCCAAGCTAACTGTGTTCTGAGAAGTCTTCTTCTTCTAAGCTTGTGAAAGCTTAATTGATATTGATGTAGCACATAGAAGGACTTATTCATCTTGATTCACATAAGAAGAACATTTTGGACGACATACTTGTTCTCTTATTTCAATTATCACATAAGAACATAACCGCTAGTTGTGCATCTAACATTCAATTTCAATGATCATTTTCTTGTCTATCATTTGCAGCTTTACAAGCTTCTTGGAGCATATACAGTTAAGCACATTCATGAATCAACAACTTATGCATCAATAGTTTATTGTTTAACCATTATCAGCCTTTAGTTGCATATTCATTAACACCTAACATAGACGTTAACGTCGTCTTCAACGTCGATGGCCATCAATCAACATTCATGCAACCATCATGTTTCTTCACATGATCATTCCTTATATAGCCAAAAATAGATCTGTTGGAGAGCAGTTGACTATTGAATGAATTTCGTTACACGAGGATGGAAATCGTACTGCCACGTCTGTCTTTTTCCACAAATTAAGTTTAGTGGAGAAGTAGTGGAATAAAGCATTTTGTACTGTGTACTTTCCTTGTTAACGATAACCTTGTCTTCTGATCTTTAGAGGCTTCTGATTGTGATATGATTGAAGCATGAATAGAGACGTGATAACTGGGTCTTCAGAATATCAAGTCGTTAGTGTCTTCAGAACTTGTTTCGGAACCTTAAGTCTTCAGAACTACAACA
This sequence comes from Lathyrus aphaca, assembly GCA_963966055.1. Taxonomy (NCBI): domain Eukaryota; kingdom Viridiplantae; phylum Streptophyta; class Magnoliopsida; order Fabales; family Fabaceae; genus Lathyrus; species Lathyrus aphaca. The sequence goes on along the minus strand of OZ014525.1, from coordinate 139,308,925 downwards.
CTTGTCTTCGAAACCCTTAGTCTTCAGAACCTCGTTCACTCAGAACCTTGTCTTTAGAGTCTTCAGCACTTGGTCTTCAGAACCTCAATCTTCAAAAACCTTAAGTCTTCAGAACATTCAACACTTCGTTAAACATAACCTCAAGTCTTCAGAGTTCTTCGGCACTAGGTCATCAAAAGATAATAACCTCAGAAGCTTCGCTTGCTTCAAAATCAAAACCACGCACGAAACATAATCCAAGAAAGCATTGCAGCAGCAACATAAGACATCTCAGGATAGAGAAAAGTCTATAAAATCTAATCTTTATGGGAATATAACTAGCCAATGGTCTCCCTAGAAAGAAGTTAAAAGACTAGACCCAACCTTCTTAACCAAACTAGACTCAAACCAATTCGAAGGATCATCCTCCGTAGATCCAAGAAGATACACTATTTCCACCATGTGGACATATAACGACAACTTACATATCTTCCCCACACTAGAAAGAAACAATGGAGATCTTTAACATCAATCCCTCCAATATCCGTGTGCTTACAAATAGCAGATCATCTGATCCATGAGATTTTAGAAATCCCTTTCACCCATCTCTATAATAACCTCATTTGGATCCTAACTATCTTCTTCTTCAAGACTTTCAGAGGCATCTTAAGAAAGGAGAGGAAGAAAATAGGAATAACACTGCACACATATTTAAGAAGAATCACTTTTTCCCCTAAGCTAACATACCTATGTGACCATTAATGAAGTCTCATTCACACTAGATTTAACAAAGGTTCCTAAGTAGATTCTAACTGCGGGTTGACTCTAGCTGGAAAGCCTAGGTGCCGAAACGAAGAAGACTCGATCTTATAATGCAGAAAATTTCCAACAAACTGAAGGAAAGAGGAGTCAACATTTATTTCAATCAAACTATTCTCATGAATATTAACCCTTAAATCAGAGACAAATTTAAATTCTTTCAAAATAGCTTCAAAATGATCTATAAATTCTCAACCGGCAGCTTTGCCATAACTAAGATATTATGTAATATTTGTGCAACTCGTATATTTTTCTATAGTAAAAAAAAGTATATTATGTTGATGACAATATTTGTGATACTTTAGCTTGTATAGGTTATTTTAACAATTTTAATATTATCTACTTTGTAGATTATGTTTCAAAAGAAGAAGAAAAAACTACTTTCTCATATTAAAAGGAATGAGTTCATCTTTTTATGATACTACTCTTTTAAATATCTTCATTAAAGACTACATGTTAACATTTTTTATTTAAATTTTTTCTTAATTATTGTACTCTAATTTGGAAATGATGAATGATTAGCTAGTTGGCAATGAACAATATATACTAATAAGGGTCCCAATACCAGTTGGTTACAACACTAAAATCGTAACAAAGCCTAATACATGATCCTTTGCCTCCCAACTCCCAAGAAAAAAATAAATGAAGATAAATACAAAAAAGAAAGAGAGACGAACATGGGTCTATAATCCCCTAATCCAAGGGTCCTAAGCTTATATATACCCAAGTCTTAGCCTCTAACTTTTCACAACTTGAAAACAACAACACACGAGATGGGTTCTTCATTTTGGACTGTGTGTTTGATTCTAGCATCACTTGTTTCTTCTTCTTTCTGTGCTCTCCCAAGGAGGCCAGTGGATGTACCATTTGGCAGAAACTATTACCCCACTTGGGCTTTTGATCATATCAAATACTTCAATGGCGGTTCTGAGATTCAGCTTCATCTTGATAAGTCCACTGGTTAGTACTGTATTATTATTCTTCCTTGTATAGTTTTAAACCTGTTACTACACTGTTCATGTTTCTAACTAGTTTTTTAACAGGTACTGGTTTTCAGTCAAAAGGTTCATACTTGTTTGGTCATTTCAGTATGAACATTAAAATGGTTCCGGGTGATTCTGCTGGAACAGTTACTGCTTTCTATGTATGTACATAAATATTATATATTAATTTTTTATTTCTATTTTTAGTATTTTGTTGTAATGACATGTGTTGTTATTGGAACTACTTTACAGTTATCTTCTCAAAATTCTGAACATGATGAGATAGATTTCGAGTTCTTGGGAAATAGAACCGGACAACCTTACATTTTACAAACGAATGTGTTCACTGGTGGACAAGGTAACAAAGAACAAAGAATCTTTCTTTGGTTTGATCCTACAAAAGAGTTTCACAGATACTCCATTCTATGGAACATGTTCCAGATTGTGTAAGCAGCACTTGACTCAACTCAACTCAACTCCACTCAACTGTTGTAATATAACATTCCTCTAATATAAAAAATCTTGCTTAACCTATGTCATGATTTTGTTGCAGTTTCTATGTGGATGATGTTCCAATAAGAGTGTTCAAGAACAGCAAGGATCTAGGAGTGAAATTCCCATTTGACCAACCAATGAAGATATACAACAGCTTATGGAACGCAGATGATTGGGCAACAAGAGGTGGATTAGAGAAAACAGATTGGTCAAAAGCACCATTCATAGCAGGTTACAAGAGCTTCCACATTGATGGCTGTGAAGCTTCTGTTAATGCAAAATTCTGTGCAACACAAGGAAAGAGATGGTGGGATCAAGTTGAGTTTCGTGATCTTGATGCAGCTCAATGGCGTAGATTAAAATGGGTGCGAGAGAAATTCACCATTTACAATTACTGCAATGACAGAAAACGTTTACCTCAAATTCCTCCAGAATGCAAAAGAGACCGTGACATTTAAATTTTATCATATGATATCTTATGATATGATATATGATATTGTATTTGTATTATTTGCTCTCTCTCTCTCTCATTATTATATTCGCTTTCAACACCAATGTCACGTTGTTGTCAAGGTACAAGACAATTCCATATCTCATTGTATCGTAGTATCATTATTTATTGCCACTATTGTTCCATTTTGAGTATTGTAAATTTTTATTATATTTTCACTCTTCACATTTATGATATTAAAAATGAAAAATTATGAATGCTTCTATTTATTTTATTCTGGTGTAGTGATAATAATTATGGCAAATGCTAGAGAACCAGTTGTAAGTTGCATAGTTGTGTGTTGTTTTTGTAGATCTGTGTTGTGAATTCTGATCCAGTGGTTGTGTAGTAGAAACTGTGGTGATGGTTTGTTGTTGAAAATTGGGACAAAAAAGAGACTGGACCCTTTAACGTGGCTCCACTGAGCACAACCCATGTGCACTGCATAGGAACAGTTGCAGTGAGTAAAATTTAATAATAGGTCGGTTTAAGGACTTTATTATTAGTAAATTTTTGGGTTTGGCACGTGTGATCATGTGTTTTGATGTGCGTAATGAATAAAGCATGTACAGTTAGTTAATGTCATATCTAGATATTGATGATAATAATACTACAATGCAATTAGGTTGATTATTAATTTGACAGGTACTTATGAATATGATAGCACTAGCACTAGATATGTCTTGCAGTGTTTTTAAAGCCGTAATAAACGGTTTGAAGACCTAAAAAGTGGCTTAAGGATCTAGATTTGAACTTCTGATTTATCTTTGTTTGGATTATTATATAAATATCAACAATTTAAAATTACAAATAAATTGATTGTCACATACAGCTTACATCCTTTGTAACTCAATTTGCCGGATACAATTTATTTCCCTTGTATTTATGGGCACAATCTGTCAGATCGGTCTGTGCATCTGTCTAAAAATAACGGATTGAATTGGGATTTTGAGTCCGTTATCCACTAAAGTCTGTCCCATTAAAGATCATTATCCGTCAAAATTCGTCTTGCCAAAACTCATTGTTCATCAAAATCCGTCATTTTAGGTGAAAATATTTGAAAGTCCTATTTTTTATTGAAGATTAATACTTAATGGGTTTAGTTTTTGTCGTTTCTAAATATTGATTTGATGTTTTTTTTTAATTGTAAAAAAAAGAAAAACTTTTTAATTTATTTAAAAAAATAGAAATAAATAAATAATAAAGGCGGGCTTGCCCGCCAATCCTCCACATTGACAGGGTAGATTAAACTTTTATCTCTATTTTAACTTGACAGATATGTCCGTCTCGCTCTTTTTTAAATAGAAATTAGACGGGATAAAGTGGGACGAGGCGGACAGTTCATCTTACCACCTTACTTGTAACTCAATGAATAAATGTCAACTGAACTACTAAAGATACTGCATTATTTAAAATTGAGAGAAAAGATAGGAGGATACATAAGAACATGGAGGGAATTTATTTTTTAAAACTAATTGAATTATTTATTTATTTATTTAAATGTAAATTGAATTATTTATTTAAATAGAATTAAATATAATATAAGTTTTTAAGTAAACTAATCAACTAAAAAAATCTAAAATAGACTAAAAGTCAAACCTTAATATTTTTGGCAAGGTCAAGTTATAGTCTAACTTATTTCATTCTATTTTCAACTCTAGTGATAATCAAACTTCTCAAACAAGTCTACAATGATTAACAATAGAAGACATAAACGAAAATAAAAAATTAACAATAGAAGACATGAACGGAAATCACAATGTTGTCTACAATTGTTACTATTTTAGTCATAAATACTAGACTCTATATAGAGTATAATCTTCACCTATACTAGTATATAACTATCATAACAAAGAGAAGAGTGCATAACAATTATCTTACTACATCTCACTTGTATACTTATCGAGTTAAAAGTGTTTGAATGTTTGCATGTTTGATCTCCAACTATGACATAACGAGGAACTAGCGTGTCTTCTTGAAAGTAATATTTTAGGTTCTGTTTAGATAAATGGAAGCAAGTCTTCTAGTTGTAACACCCAAAATTATTTCCACGAATTTATAAATAAAATCAGAGTAAATAAAACATATATTTTATTCTGAGTGTCACAATCACTAAAAACATGTAGTTGAATGTGATACGTTTTACAAAGTAGTTTTACTTGCAGCAAAAAACTCTAAATAAACATATAGTAAAATTCAATTACAAAAATGTTTTTCTAAAATAAATAAACAAAGAACAATTATCGTTCTGACACCTCAAAGCACGTATCAGAACCGACTCTTCTAATTGTGAAGTACACCGACTTCACCGTCAACCACTCTACTTAACCTGATCATCTGCACGTTACCAACATAGGGGTAACATTCAAACAGAAGGGGTGAGATACTTACACCAACAAAAGGGAAAAATAATAAGAATATAAGCAAGTATCATTAAATAGTTCACCACTTCTCATCCACACCAATCAAACAAATGTACCAAAATACATAACAACATTATGCACACCAACAACAAACCATGCAATGAGACTCTACCAACTCTATGCATGCGGTACCATAATTAGATATCTGTTACAAGATCCAGTTCCTGTCAGAACTTTCAACCCCTCTTTCATGGTCCAATATGATCCATATTTCATGATCACACCCTCGACCCCTGTTTCATGGTCATGTACAATCCCTATTTCATGATCGCACCCACAACACAACAATCCCCTTTGGAATTCTGATGGATATACATCACCTTAGTACACCATCCCCAATTATGCACTGGCCATACACCATCAATGACAATATGCAATGTCTACAGCATCTACTTCATGTAACAACAACATCAACAACATACAACTACAAATACCTCATACAACAACAACATCAACAACATACAACAACAACCTCATACAGCAACAACATACAACATCAATTATCTCATGCAACAACATCACCAACAACATATAACAACAATTATCTCATGTGACAACATCACCAACAACATACAACAATAATTATCTCATGTGACAACATCACCAACAATATACAACAACAATTATCTCATGTGACAACAACACCAATAACATATATCAACAACTACAACAACACCGAACAACTACTACGTTCTATAACTACAACAACAACCACAACACATAACAACATTAATAACTTCTATCCACATCTACTACATGCATCATCATCATCTACGAAAACATTTAAACAATATCAGTAACACCTATCAACATATACAACATACATCATCAACTACAACAACATATAACAACATCAATAACACCTATCATCATCTACAACATACATCCTCAACTACAACAACATATAACAACATAAATAACACCTATCAACATCTATAGCATGTATCATCTACTACAACAAAATATAACAAAATCAATAACACCTATCAACATCTACAACATTTGACATAGGATACCACAACGTATATCAACATCAATGAGAACACATAACAACAATGCAACATACATCAACAGTTACATCACATATATCAACATCAGTATCATGTATCAACAACAACAACCATGCATCACAACAACAACAAATATACATATCAATTCATGTTCATTTCAAGTTATGCCAATTATCCTTCTAATTAAGCTCATAACTCATCTCTACAAACTCCCAACAACACTACTTCAATTTACATCCATTATTGTATTAATTAGAGAATTTTTCAGAAATAAAAAATTTTCTTTTTCACTCTAGGTCTCGCTAAGCGAGGGGCTTGCTCTTTGAGCGAGCAACTCTCTGTATTCCACTCTCCAAAAATCCAACTTGCTCGCTAAGCAAGCTCAGTGATTTACTGAGTTTTTCTTCTGCGACTCAACCAAATCCTACTACAAATTATTCCACCAAAAACCAATCTTACAGCCATAAAATGCAGAATTTACATGATTCATTGCATAATTCATACGATTATCATACCAAATCAGCAACTACTAACATTTCATCAAAAATCACCCTACCCCAATTCTCTATTCAACAATACTACACCTAAAATTTATATTATTTAACCCTTATGAGATGAAGAAATCCCACCCTTACCTTAGTTTTGATGAGCGATTCCTTCTCCGATCACGAATTCCTCTTCAAGCCCTTGACCCTTCTCCTTCCTTCTTCCTCTGTGTTACATTTTCTCCTCTCGTTCACAAAACACGACTAACTTTTTCTTTTCCTAATTCTAAATTTATCCCTTAGACCCCAACTTTGGTTTTCCTTATTTGCCCTCACTATCCTTCACCAATTTACCATTCTACCTTTTCCCCTTAATATTCCAATTATTATAATTATTAAATATAATGTATTTCCTTTAAATTAACATCATATCAAATAATACTATAATTTCTTCCACACCAAAATACAACAAATCTAATTAAATAAATAAAATAATAATCGGGGTGTTACAGTATTCATTCAAGATGAGTGAAGACAAAGTGTTGGCTGAGTTGTTGGATATGTTCAACAAGCTGATTCTTGGTCTTGAAAATATTGATGTGAAGATCGATGATGAAGATCAAACGTTGTTGTTGTTATGCGCTTTTCCCAGAACACATGCTCACTTCAAAGAAACCCTCTTGCATGGAAGAGAGTCTCTGGCCTTTGAAGATGTTCAATTTGCCTGGTACTCTAAGGACTTGAACAAACGAAAGGAGCATAAACCTTCGACGGTAGGTGAAGGTTTGGCCGTTAAGGCGAAATTCTTGCTAAAGGATTGTAAGTTCGACAAGAAGAGGGGTAAAAGTCAGCAAAACTCTTATAGTAGTGAAGCATATGGTGTTTGATGTTATCATTGTAAGAAGGAGGGTCACATTCGAAAGGTGTGCCCTGAACGCCTGAACGATCATGGATGTAAGGATAATGGCAATGCGACCATTGTTCAAGATGATTTTGAATCATCTGATGTTCTTGTGGTTTCAAGTGGCGACTCAAGAAAAGAGTGGATTATGGATTCAAGTTGTACTTGGCACATGACTCCAAACAAAGATTTGTTTGAGGAATTATGTGATCAAGATGGTGGATTAGTGCTACTGGGAAACAACAAAGCTTGCAAAATTGCAGGTATTGGATCTGTGAGATTTAAGCTCTATGATGAGTCAATAAGGTTATTGATTGAAGTTAGGTATGTACCTGACTTGAAGAGAAATTTGATTTCTCTTGGTGAATTCAACAAGAAGGGATATGTTTTTCAAGGAGAGAAAAGTATCCTAAGAGTCATGAAGGGGTCGAAGGAAGTATTGAGAGGTGTGAAAAAACAAGTATTGTATACCCTTAAGGCTGAAGTTGTATGTAGTTCGACAAATGTTGCATCCACGAAACTTGTGTCAAAGAAAAAATTATGGCACATGAGATTGCGCCATGTCAGAGAAAGAGGCATGGTCGAACTGGGGAAACAGAACCTGCTGGGTGGTGACAAAGTCGAGAAGTTGGAGTTTTGTGAACCTCATGTATTTTGTAAATCCTGTAAGGTGAAGTTTAACAAAGGTAAACAAAGAACACATGGATCCCTTGATTACATATATGCTGATATTTGGGGCCTGTAAGGAATCATTCATATTCAGGTGCAAGATATTTTCTATCCATAGTTGATTATTATTCAGAAAGTTATAGGTATTCATTCAGAAGACTAAGGATGAAACTTTTGAGAATTTCAAGAGTTGGAAGGTTCTGGTTGAAATTCAAATTGGCAGAAAGGTCAAGAGGTTGAAAGCTGATAATGGCCTTGAATTCTGCAACGAAGCTTTCGACAGTTACTGTGTCGAGTCTGGGATTGCAAGGCATAAGAATGTAGCAGGTACTCCTAAGAAAAATGGTGTAGCTGAGATATTCAATCGAACAATCCTCAAAAGGGTTAAATGCATTTTGGTTAGAGCTGGATTGAAGAAGGTGTCTTGGGCTGAGGCTGTTTCGACAACAATATATCTGATAAAAAGATGTCCTTTGATTGTGTTAGATATGAAGACACTTGAAGAAGTTTGGTCAGGACATCCACCAGATCTCGACAAACTGATAGTATTTGGTTGTGTGGTTTATGCTCACATTAGGAAAGACAATGTCGAACCTAGAGCTCTGAAATGCATGTTCAGGGAATACCCTAAAGGAGTCAAAACTTATAAGTTATGGTGCCTAGAGCCAGGTCACAAGAGGAGTATCACCAATCGAGATGTAGTTTTCAATGAAGCTGATATGGCTTTCAAAAAAAATGATGATGTTGAAGACGAGCTGGAACATGAAGAGATTTTTGTTGAGGTGGGCCATGGTGATGTTGAATTGCATAACCCAGGTGAAGACAACGAAGAAGAAGCAGAAACAGTTGTCGAAGATGAGGAGACTGATAATGACTACCTACTGGCAAAAGACAGGTCGAGAAGAGTCATCAATCCACCTCAAAAACTTTGTTATGCAGATCTTATAGGTTATGCCTTAACCTCTGCAAGTGAGGTTCTAGACGGAGAACCTAGAGACTATAAGGAAGATATGAGAAGTCGAAATAAAACCGAATGACTGAAAGCCATCGATGGTGAAAACTAGTTTGTTTTCTTGTTGTTATAGAGTTTGTTCCAAGGTGGAGATTTGTGAGATATTGGAACGAATAGTAGGTTTAGCATGTCGTCGAAGTCCTCTCACATGTTGTTGTTTAACTGGGCATTATGTTATGGATCCAATAGTTTAAGTTAGCTTGTACCCTAAGTTAGCTTGTAATGGGTAATTGTTAAAAAGCCCATTAAATTAGTATGTTAGTTTTCTTATAAATAACATACTAGTCTCTCATATTTTAGAATAAGGGAAAATAGAAAGATAAAACCCTAATTCAAAAGTGGGAGAGGTTATTTGTTATTCTTGTATACTTGTAATCTTGTTTAAAGAGAAAGGAAAGAAAATAGTTTATAACCAATCCTTGTTATTATCTTTGGTTACCCTAAGCTTCCATGCAAGCCTGGCCGGGATAGCAGGTAAGTTCCAAAGGTCGCTGACAAAGGATCTCATAGTGCTGCTTATGTGCGTCGTCTCTGAAAGAGACGTGCATGTCATCAAAGGTCTACATCCTAAAAGGGTGTGATTGACTCACACAGAAGAGGAAGAAGATCTCCTTCTCGCTAACATGGATGTCAACATCAGCCTTTCCCAGGAAGGTATGGGCAAGGATCATCTGGAAGTATCGGAGAGCTGGATTATAAATGATGTGAGATAGATGGGTGGAAGGATTCGGGCCTCCTCCACATGTAATGTCGCTCCATAGCTTCTCTTTGTCTTTGCTCATGAAGTATCCCATGGGTAACTCTGGGATGGCATCCGGGATTGTTTGAAAACCTAGCAAGTCACTGAACTCCTTCTGAATGAAAGAGTATTCTGTCTCGAACATCCTGAAAATAACATAACCGTCCTGACCCACATTGGGCTCATTGCTGAACAAATTAAGGAACTCAAGGGTGAGGTTCCTGTAGGTGGAATTCATGTCGTCATTGTACACATCCCACTTGATTTGGTTACACAAAAATCTTATACTGGGCTCGAGGCCCAAAGCTTCCATGCAAGCCTGGTCGGGATAGCGGGTAAGTTCCAAAGGTCGCTGACAAAGGATCTCATAGTGCTGCTTCTGTGCGTCGTCTCTGAAAACGACATGCATGTCATTAAAGGTCTACATCATGAAAAGTATTTGCTAGAGAATAGGACCTGAAAACATAACATTGTGAAGGGTTAGTTCATACAAGTAAACAAATTAAAATAAATGCAGGAAAAAAAACAAAATGTAATAAGTAAATAAATGAAAATAAAGATAAAGAAAACTGCGGGTTGCCTCCCATGCAACGTTTGTTTAACGTCGTTAGCTTGACTAGTAGAACTCATATGTATGAAGTAGGTATGGTTGGATCGATCAAGTTGTGGATGGAGTAGTTTATAGGGATGTCACCTCCTTCTTATTGTTTTAACCTCTACCCATTTACAATGAATGGACTACATAATTTTTTCTTTATTTCAGGTGCTCCGGATTTTAGGATCCTAGAGACCTACAAAGGACCAGTCCATCTTGATTGCAACTTGCCAAGAAGAAGTCGCAACCTGGAATTAAAGAGAAGAACATGGTCACCTATATTGAAGTCCTTTTTAACAATTCTTTTATCTTTCCATGCTTTGGTTCTTTCTTTGTAGATGATCACATTTTCATAGGCTGCCTGGCAGAGTTCTTCTAGTTTATGAATATCAAGGATGGGCTTTTTACTAGTGGTCAAATAATCTAAGTTTAAAGTTTTAATGGCCCAATATGCCTTATGTTCTAATTCAAAAGGTAGGTGACATGATTTACCATATACCAATTGGTAAGGGGTTGTTCCGATAGAGTTTTAAAGGCGGTTTTGTAGGCCCATATTGTTTCTCGCAGCTTCTGAGACCAATATTTCCTAGATATTGAAACAGTTTTCTCTAGGATTTGTTTAATCTCCCTATTAGACACTTCTACTTGGCCACTAGTCTGCGGATGGTAAGGTGTTACTACTTTATGCTTAACATATTTTCTTAAAAGTTTTTCAAAAATTCTTTGATATGAAGTGTGATCCTTCACCGCTTATAACAATACGGGGTATTCTGAATCTAGAGAAAATGTAATTTTTAAACAACTTAATTACTACCCATGTGTCGTTTGTGGGTGAGGCTATTGCTTTAATCCATTTGGACACATAGTTGACAACAACTAATATATACTTATTTCCTAGTGAGGACGGAAATGGCCCTATAAAATCAATACCCCAAACATCAAAAAGTTATACTACCTGAATGTTCCTTAAAGGCATTTCTCCACGTCTTGAGATGTTCCCAGTGCGCTGGCACCGACCGCATTGCACAATGTAAGCATGAATATCACGTCAAATGGTGGGCCAGAAAAGGCCAGCTTGAAGAACCTTAGCGTTTGTTTTAGACGTGCTTGCATGTCCCCGGTAGGGTGCAGAGTGATAGTGTTCTATGATCTTTCTTACCTCCATTTCTGGAACACAACGATTGAAGATACCGTTTATACCTCTTTTGAAAATAAGTGGCTCGTCCCAATAAAAATTTCTTACATCATTAAAGAACTTCTTCTTTTTTTATAATTAAGGTCATGAGGTATGATATCAGCGACATGATAGTTAATGAAGTCACCGTACCAAGATACATTACTTACTGCTAAATATTTCTCAGAGTGCTTATGAAGGTCTATGTTGTTTTCTTCAATGGTTTCTATTTTGGCTATTAATATGTCATAGGAAAAGTCATCATTTATGGGTACTAAATCTGGTTTTAGGTACTCAAGCCTAGAAAGATGATTAACGACTACATTTTCGGTGCCTTTCTTGTCTCGAATGTCTAAATCAAATTCTGGCAGTAAAAGTATCCATCGAAGTAACCTAGGCTTTGAATCTTTTTTACTTAAAAGGTATCAAATAACAGTGTGGTCTGTGTACACTATAATTTTGGCTCCTACCAGATAGGATCGGAATTTGTCTATAGCAAAAACTACAGCTAGGAGTTCCATTTCTGTTGTTGCATAGTTAAGCTAAGCAGCGTCTAGGGTTCTATTGGCATAGTAAATCACGTGTAATTTATTATCTTTCTTTGACCTGGAACAACTCCTACACTATAATCGCTAGCATCACACATAATTTCGAAAGGTTCGGTCCAGTCTAGGGGTTGCATAATAGGTGTTGAGATTAACGCTTGTTTTAAAAGGTTAAATGCTTCATTACATTTTTCGTCAAAAATAAACTCAACGTCCTTCATTAGAAGGCCAATTAAAGGTTTGGTAATTTTAGAGAAATCCTTGATAAAATGCCGATAGAAACCAACGTGTCCGAGAAAACTTCGGACTTCCCTAATGGTCTTAGGTGTATTTTGGTTTTATATAACTTCTATTTTTGCTCTATCAACTTCAATACCCCTTTCAGAGACTATATGTCCTAAAACTATACCTTCGGTAACCATAAAGTGACATTTCTCCCAGTTTAACACTAGGTTTACTTCTACGCATCTTTGCAGGATTTTCTCAAGGTTAGCGATACAATTTTTAAAATCAAATATGAATACTGAGAAATCATCCATGAACACTTCCTTGATTCCATCAAGATAATCAACAAAGATTGACATCATGCAACGTTGGAAAGTAGTTGGGGCATTACAAATTCCGAATGCCATTCGTATATAAGCAAAGATTTTATAAGGGCATGTGAAAGTTGTTTTCTCTTGATCTTTTGAGTGAATAGGAATTTGGAAAAATCCCGAGTATCCATCTAGATAACATGATTAGGAGTGTCTAGCTAGACGTTCCATCATTTGTTCATGGTAAAGGTAAATGATTTTTCCTAGTTGCTTTGTTTAATTTTCAATAATCTATACACATACGCCACCCTCCTTCTATTCGTTTTGCTACATGTTCGCCCTTCTTGTTTTGCACAACTGTGATGCCGCCCTTTTTAGGTACTACATGCACATGGATCACCCATTTAATATCAGATATCTGATAAATTATACCTGCCTCCAGTAACTTAATAACTTCTTTCTTAACAACATCACTCATTATATGGTTTATTCTTCTCTGATGTTCTCCGGAGGGTTTTGAATCCTCCTCAAGTGAAATCTGGTGCATACACACAGATGGACTTATACCTTTTAGATTAGAGATATTGTATCCTAAGGCTGAGGGATATTTTCGGAAACCATCTAAGAGCTGGTTTGTTTCTTGTTGGCTAAGGATGGTATTTACTATAATTGGATGGTCCATTTCCTCATCTAGAAACTCATATCTTAGAATTTTGGGTAATTCTTTAAGTTCTAAAGTCGGTTTCTTGGGGCATGGCATAGGATCTGGGGTAAGGGATAAACATTCATAAAGGTTATCATCAATGAAGGGTTCCTTCAACTCGTCATCCTCTATTATGAGAGTTGAAGGTAGCTTGATTGTTTTTGTGGGTTCTTCTTGATATAATTCTCTAACGCATTCATCAATAATGTCTATGGCATAACATGCATCTCCAAGAACTGGTGCCATAAAGGAATTTCGAAAGAATAAACTCTATCTTTTCATCACCTACTTCAAAAGTCAACTTTCCTCTCTTGACATCTATTATGGCTCATGCGGTTGATAATAATGGCCTGCCTAGGAGAATTGGGATGTCGTCATCTTCTTTAATGTCTATGACAACAAAATCAGTAGGGATAAACAACAAACCAATCTTGACTGCGACGTCTTCCAATATGCCTACCGGATATTTGACAGATCTATTGGCTAATTGAAGAGACATCTTAGTAGGTTGCAGTTATCCTAGTTTTAACCTTTCACACACTTCTAGAGGCATTACTCTCACACTAGCTCCTAAGTCTAGAAAAGCGTTATTAATGACGTGACTCCCCAAAAAACAAGGTATGGAGAAATTTCCAGGATCTTTGTCTTTTGTGGCAAGTTTATTCTCGGAAATTAAATTGCATTCCAAGGGTTTTGGATCATCAAGTTTACGTTTGTTGATAAGGATGTCTTTAAGGAATTTTGCATAAGATGATATTTGGGTGATGGCTTTAGTGAAAGGGATCTACACATGAAGTTTTTCTATAACTTTGATGAATTTCTGAAATTGGTCATTGATTTTGGTTTGTTTGAGCCTTTAAGGATATGGTATCTGTGGTTTGTATGGCAGAGGTGGTACATAAGTTTTATCTATAGCTTCTCCCTTATTTAAGTTTTTCTGTTTTTCATATTCCACTAGTTCTTCTACTTCGTCCGTAGGTAATGTACATTTCTTAGAAGTTTTGGGTTCACACGATGCTGGATTAGGCGGTTCATCGTAAGTGGCCCCACTTCACAAGGTAATGGCATTGGCTTGTCCTCGAGTGTTTTGTTGAGGTTGTCCAGGACATTATCATCCAGGTGTGGTCTATGGTGCTTGTTTTAGACCTACCTGAGAGATCTGAGTTGCAAGCATCTTATTATGAGTAATTATTTGGTCAACCTTGGTTCCTAAATGGGTGATCATTTTGTTTACATGAATGTTCTGGTTTAGGAATTCTTTGTTTTGCTGAGACTGAGCCGAGATGAAATTTTCCACAATTTACTCAAGGCTGGGTTTGGGTGGTACAACTTACATAGGTTGTTTTGTCTCTGGACTTGAAAACCTGGTGGTTTCTGAGGTGCAGGGTTTTGTATAGGGTTATTGTTTTTATGGGAGAAGTTTGAGTGATTCCTCCATCTAGGTTTATAAGTGTTTGAAAATGGGTTTCCCTGGGTATGGTTGACTTGATCTGAGTGAGTTTCGTTTAACAGATGGCATTCCACTGATTGGTGTCCTTTAGTTCTACATAGTTCAAATTCCGATGTGATTGATGCTGCATTGGTTGGGTTTGTGTACATATGTTCCCCTTTCAGGGCCAACGCGTCCATTTTGGCTTGCATCATGTCTATAGAACATATCTCATGTATCCCTCCTTGGGCTTCTTTCTTTTCCACTGTTGCTCGTTTTGTTCCCCATTGATAATTGTTTTAGGCCATATCTTCGATGAGAACACAAACTTCAAGGTAAGGTTTATTCATCAGGGTGCCACCAGGGGCAGCATCGATGGTCATTTTAGTGTTATAATGAATTCCATTATATAACGTATGAATAATCAACCATTGTTCCAAGCCATGGCGTGGACATGTTCTTAATAGGTCTTTATATCTCTCTCAAGATTCAAAGAGTGATTCACCTTGGTTTTGGGTAAATCTATTTATCTGGTTCTGAAGAAGAACAGTCTTACTTGGGGGAAAATATCGAGCAAGGAAAACTCTCCTAAGGTCTTCCCAAGTGTTTATAGAATTGGTTGGAAGGGAATCTAACCATGTAAGGGTTTTATCTCTGAGGGAGAAAGGAAATAGTCTTAGACGAATCGCCTCAGGAGTAGCACCATTGATTTTAAAAGTATCAACTAATTGTATACAAACTTTTAGGTGTTGATTCGGGTTCTCTGAAGGCAAACCCGCGAATTGGTTTTGTTGTACTAATTGTAATAGGGAGGGTTTCAGTTCTAAATTATTTGCAGGAATATAGGGGTTTAGTATACTAGAACTGGGTTCCTCATCTGATGGTTAGGTGAAATCCTTAAAGGGACTTTGGTTACGATCTTCGGCCATAGCATTCTTAATTCTACGAAGTAAGAGGCGTAGTGAGCGTAACATTCAGGCTCCACTAAAGGATCTAGTAAACTACTGGTGCTACGAGCTCTTCACATTGACCAGCTAGTTTAAGCCTTAGTCTAGATGGTGTAACTACAGGATACGGAATTTGACGTAATTGGTCCCCGACAACAGCGCCAAAAACTTGATGCGGTGTTTTCACAAGTATACAAATCGCGTCAGAGTAATATAAAAATTATCAATCCCACAGAGACCAAACGTCAATCTATTGTTATCTATCGTTACGATGTTTGTCTAAGGAAAATAAAAAACAAGAGTAAATAGTACACAATGAAAATAAAGTATGAGGATGTAAATTCAATTGAAACAACAGGCTTGAATGTAATTCACACAGTTTAACAATGTTCCAAATGTTTGTAAAATAGAACTATTTATGGGCAAAGTTTTCTACTATGAAAATACCTAATTTAACGGGAATTGTCGCTTTCGCGTATTCATAATCGAGTTTATTCCTTAATCAAACCCTCTTATTGCCACTTATAAAAAGGCGCACAATGTGTTAAAGTAATTAACCTATTTTAATCAGGTACATTTTGAAGTAAATACAACTGAAAATGAAAATGGTGGCAGAATTAACTTCTATCAAAGTGCTCCAAATCAGAGGCTTTGAATCAGGTACATTTTGAAGTAAATACAACTGAAAATGAAAATGGCGGCAGGATTAACTTCTATCAAAGTGCTCCAAACTCGATTACAGACTCGATAAATCGTGTGATAACTCTTCGATGTGAAGGGATTATCACTTACAAAATTAAACAATATATGCCTAAGTTGTAACTAAGTTTGGATGATGAGAAATGAACAAAGGGAACTTTATTTATAGCCAAGGGAAAAGGAGAGGAAAGACTGAAGTGTCCCCCAACTTCTTTTGGGAGGGAAACGAAATACAAAGGTGGCGCCCGCCACCCCCTCATGGCGCCCGCCACATGAAGTGAGAGAGAAAGAACGTGGAGAACGTGACAATTATCATTAGTTTGAAAACATTCTTCTTGTGGCCTACCTTATGGCGCCCGCCATGGTGGATGCCATGTGACAATTTTGCTCAAAAACTGGTTTTTTTGCTCGTTTTTCATCAATTCTACACAAAGAGCTCTGGATGGACTAGAAACCTAAAAAAAAACCACAATGAAAGAAAATAGCAATAAAAATCCTAATAAACGTGTGAAATTTGAGTCAAATATGTAGTGTGATTCAGAGTTATCAATTTTCATAAATTTCAGGTACCTGGTTAGTTGTTTTGGAACTCAATTAAATTATGTCAAAGTGCTCTTAGTGTTTTCATATCCTCATTTGGATCTTTTTTATCTTTAGTTTCTTTTTTTTGGTAGAGGACTTTTAACATAGGAACCAACTTTTCTACCACGCTTAAGGCACGACTATAACTCATTTGTAATATTATATTGTCCAATATGAGAATCCACTTAGAGTGAAATAGTAGCAGCTAATAATTTGTTTCATAAACTTTGCAAATTAATTGTATTTTGAACTTTGAGGATCAAAATGATATAATAATATTTTATTTCAAATTGTTCATTTGAACTTCTGGTTCACACTTTGTGCTGCTTGTTCTCTTCCCCTAGTATTGAAAAAATTAATTTATAAATTGATAATCATCCTACTAGACTTCAAACAAGTATCCAATTGTTGGACCAAGATAAAACCTCAAATATGAGATTCATATAAAATACATTTTCTCAACATACTTTCAAAACTCATCTTAGCGTACTATATTAGAGCAATTGAATAAACACAACACATCCAAAAGTTTACTTAGATGAGAAGTATTAGATTATTAACATAAAATAATTTGTAAGTTAAGGGGAGAATTATCATGTACTAATTTGTTGGCTTAATGCGAATAAATATCTTAATATCATACTTTGTGTATTTTAAATATTTAATGTAGAATTGATGATCTCACAAGTATAAACTATATAACTAACTTTAGACGTCTAAAGAATGGATCTTTAAGTCCACTTTTTTATGAGCATGTCCTTCAAGATGTTCAATATTAATTTTAGTAATATATATGATACTTATCAAGGAATTTCTGAAAAATCCAGAAAATAAGATCTCAGTCTAATTAGTTGAGAAAATAATTTCACAAACTTTTAGTTGTGAATAGACACATGCACTATCTTTTAGTTGATGCTAACAATTAATGTCAAAAACATCTAATTATCGTAATACATATGATGTTATTCTTCTAATTTGTTTCATTCTCTAGTAAATATAAAATAATTTGTATAAAATATATATTTTTCAATCTTAATAAATTTATAATTATTAATATTATTCATGAAATCCTTTTGTGATTGTCAATTTTTCTAAGATCCGTGAAAATCGTCATTGATACTTTTCTGATCAATGGAGACAGAATAATCTTTCTCTTATCAAACATTAAGGGATAACCATTCTTTGATGAATGAATAAAAGTAATTCATTCTTTGAACAATCCTCTAGGGATCCTTTAATATATATGTATTTTGTTTCCCGATAGATAGATCATAGATCTTCAAACAATGATAAAGATAAACAATTTTTGTTCAATCCTCCGGGGATGCATTATAAGTTCTTCAAAAACAATATAAATGATTATTTTTCTATCATTTAGGGATCTTGATTAGTTCTTCAGGAACTATATAATAAAATAGTATTTCTCTATCTTCAGGGATGCTTGATAAGTTCTTCAAAAACTATATAATAAATGATTATGTTGCTCTGCTTCAAGATGTTTGATAAATTCTTCGGAAACTATATAACAAACACATTATTTTATAGTCTTTCAGAGATATTTTAACGTTATTCATCCAATTCTTCCGGGATGCATGAAAATCATCATTGAATTTTTTTTTTACTTTTAATCAATATATCAATACATATTAGACTGAAGTAGAAATATATATATTACGAAATAAAAAATAATAATAATGTTACCTTTTAAATCTTGGAACTTCGTATAATTAGACCTTTATATCAAATTAATTGTATCACTTCTTAAACAATTAATTAACATTCATATGATAGAGTTATGTGTTGATAAGGTGTTATGAAACTAAATAAAATAATATAGAAATCAAAGAGAGGAAGAGAATAGAAAAAATATTATTATATTATCTTCCTTAAAGATATATTTTACATTGAAATATAGACCTTAGTTATAGTATATGACCATGAATAATTATTTACTTAAAGAATACACAGATAAATGAAAATCGATGTAAACAAGATGAGAATTTAAATTTCATTAAAGATACTAAAGTTTGTTTGGTGCATATACATACTTTCTCTTAGAAAATATGTCAATGTCTACATGAGTTAGTTAAGTAAAATTGCTTGTAGTTTGTTTGAACTTGTCAAATAATCTCTGAGTTAGCCCTAACACAAAGACTTATCATAAATTTAACAAATTAATTATAATCAACAATTTTTTATTAAATGATTAAATCATCCTGAAAATAAATTTGTCACTTTTAGCATAGAAAACAGAGACCTGAAAAGTGAAAAGTGGCATTTAGGTGAAATGAATATGAAACTGACCCAACAGACAATCAATCTCGTCCGTAAATTGCAGCAGAAAGAGTTTTGGAATCTTTTGTAAAAATTATAGCCACAAGAGTGTAAACACATATGAATGTTATTTTCAAAGTAAACAAAAAACAACCACGTGATCGATGAATTTTTCTTTCTAAAGTTTTTATTCAATTCATGAGGACTTGTCTGCCACCTTATCCTTATTTTACCTTCAAAGAAATCTCTGTGGACCACAGTTTGACTCCTCATAAACTTTTCACGTTTGAAAAAAGTGCTTATAGTATGACGGTGCATCGCAAAATAACAAAAATTGGACTATAGGTTCAATTCAAAATTACAATTATTATTGTAATCCTATTTCATGCCAAATTACGAAATAATTATTTTTGGACTTTTTTATAATTTGTCGGTGGAATAGGACACTAACAGTAATTAACAACCAACAAAAAAAAATTTAATTGATTATTTTGTATTAAAATATTTTTAGTTTGATGTACTTATAGATATAAAACTAATATATATTACTCATATTTGTTTTTAAAATGTAATAAAAAATATAAAAAAGAAATAATTTTTTTTTATTATTTATAAAAAATATATATATTTTGATTTATATATAGATTAAAAAGTAAAAATATTTGAACTAAAAAAATTATTTCAATTTACAAAAATAAAATATTAAGATTTATTTATTAATTTAAAAAGAGATACTGTATTTTAAATTATATATATATATATATATATATATATATATATATATATATATATATATATATATATATATATATATATATATATATATATATATATATATATATATATATATATATATATATATATATATATATATATATATATATATAAATAATTAAAAAATATTTTTCAGAAATTATCTTAAAAAATATTGTATTTTAAATTAAAAAATAATTTTATAATTAAAATATTAAGGGTTGAATATGTCAGAGATCCTTATAAATATGTCAACATTCAATTTTAGGTCCTCTAAAAAATTTCTTCAAACAATGGTCGTCACAAATTTTTTTCCATAAAATTGGTCTCCCCCATTAATTTCTGTTGACGGAGGCAGACGTGGCATGTTACATATATATTTTTGATGACATGGCATACACGTGACAATGTTAGTGTGGTAAAAAATGCTAACATGTATGGCACATATCAAATGTTTCCATTTTATACTAACATCATACTTAAAACTTAGAAATGATAGTTAATATGTAACTAATTCGTAGCTAATTTGTAGCAACTCCGATTTAATCTTCTAACGATTTGAAAGATGCTTCATGCAGGTGCTGCCAAGTAATTAATTACGTAATAGTTATGGTGATATTGATGGATCATCAACAATGCCAATGTCTGTTGTACGACTCTTAAATTCGAAAGCACGTAGAGGTACAATTTATGTCAAATAACATAACACAAACATGAAAAATAAAGGATACAATGTAATAAAAAAACTCTTCAGTTGCTACTAAAACGACACAATTACGTGACATATGCCTTTGATGCTCCCGAAATGATGCACACACGTGTGCTCTAGCAAGGTGATATATGAACGTATCACCACTCAAACCAAAAACAGAGATGTTATCATAACAATGACACACAACAATAATTTTGCCAATATAATAACATGTTCAACCATATTTCATATCGGAATAGATACCAAACAAATGCACCAAGAACTTATTTCATGCATGAAAGAAAAATAGCATAATGTCACTATAAGTATATAAATTGACATACATCAATGAAAATTTTTGGAAGTGAACATTCATGAACTACTTCATACATCAAGAATGTCAATCATTTGGAACACAAACAACATGCAAAAAATAAAACTTACTTACAAAAGGAAAAGAAAATGGAACCATATTACCTCGCGTATGAGTTGATGAAGGATGCACTCTATGTAATAGAACTTTCAAGGAAAGTTAGAGCAAAAGTATATATAGTGCATGCAACAAATCATATTTTAAGCAAGATTTGAGATATCAAGTATTTGTAATTCCCTTTGAATTTTGAAAAATGGTTCGGGTGCAATAGGTTTTGTAAATATATTCGCAAGTTGATTTTTACTATCAATATGCTTGAATAGGAAGTCTCTTTTTTCAACATGGTCACGTAGGAAGTTGTGACGAATCTCAATATGCTTAGTTCAAGAATGTAGCACCAGATTTTTGGTTAGATTAATGACACTAGTGTTGTCTCACATAATAGGAATATGCTGTAGTTTTATATCAAAATCAAATAGTTGTTTAAGCCACAAAATTTGAGTGTCTATCATAGATCTATTAATATCTTCAAACTTACTTTTGGATTCTAACACTTTAGCTTCTAACTTCCTTTCGAATTCTAACACTTTAGCTTTTTAGTGTAAAAAGGCTTTCTCATGTGAAACTAATTTATTAAAGGCTTTTAAGGGCTCTCTATGAATATCTTCGAAGGATTTTTTTTAATTGAGAATAAGATAGTTCATTAATAGATTAAAGCTTAGAAATACTTACAT
This sequence comes from Lathyrus aphaca, assembly GCA_963966055.1. Taxonomy (NCBI): domain Eukaryota; kingdom Viridiplantae; phylum Streptophyta; class Magnoliopsida; order Fabales; family Fabaceae; genus Lathyrus; species Lathyrus aphaca. The sequence continues at coordinate 139,286,885 of OZ014525.1, read as the reverse complement.
TTTTCTTCTTCTTTTTGCTTGCCATGAAGCAAATCCAGGCCGATTCGACACTTGAACTCGCGCTTTCATCACTCGAGGAATCACTTCTTTTTGTCTTTCTTCATCATAGGACATTTAAGTCTTTAGTGACCGACTTCTGCATAATTGTAGCAAGAGTTCTAAGTTTATCTTTCATATCCTCATCTTCCTTTGATTAGTTTGTTAGCCTTCTAAATTTAGTTAGGTTCTTATCGGAGTTCCTAAATCCATTTTTCCTTGTATACCTTTGGTATCTTTTGATAAACAAATCCATATCCTCATCACCAAAATTCTTGTCATCTATAATTTCACAATAACTTTGCTCATTGTGTGAGGACTTTGAGCTTGAATTCTTTAAAGCAACAAATATCTTCTTTACCTCATTGTCTTTAACTTTCTCCTTCTTTACCTTCTTTTCATACGATTTTTCATGTTTTTCTAAGCAATTGAGTTTTTACTCATGTTTTTACAATTTAACAAACAAAGTAGTGAGATCAAGTACTTTAAGATCATTCTCCTCTTTGATAGCAATGAACTTGGGTTTCATTTCCCTATTAATACATCTCAAAACCTTATTAGTAGCAATATCATTAGAAATAGGCTTACCTAGAGAATTCAATCGATTGATGAGATGTGTGAAGCGCTTTTGCATGTCCGCAATGGTTTTACCATGCTCTATGTGAAATATTTCAATAGATAGATAGATAAATAGATAAATAGAGAGAGAGAGAGAGGTAGAGAGAGAAAGCAAGAGAGAGAGATATAGATAGGTTGGTAGAGATAGAGTGATAACGAGAGATCGATCGATAGATAGATAGATAGATAGATAGATAGATAGATAGATAGATAGATAGATAGATAGATAGATAGATAGAGAGAGAGAGAGAGAGAGAGAGAGAGAGAGAGAGAAAGAGTGAGAAAATAGTACACAAGGATTTGTTTAGGCAATATCCAATCAACCTCGTTATGGGTACATCTACACTCAATTCAAATTCGAATTGAGATAATTGCAATTAAACTTACTTTGCAAAAGTATATATACAAGAGATGTAGAAATCCAACCCTATAAACCCTAGGATTGATGTTGACTCTATCACCTCCAAAATCCTTGATCAAAGATTAACCAATTAACCAACAATGTCGCTTAAACTCACCTTTTATTGCTACTTCCTTGCAAGACACCCATTGTCCAAAGGTTTACACTCAGTCAAATTAATCACAAACGCACACTTGTTGAAACCCAATATTTACAAATACGATCCACCATCTCATGCTACTCCCTTGAAAGGCACCCCTTGTCCCAATGCTTTCATTTTATAGGATTCGAATTGCGTAATCTTGTCAAAAACCTTCAAATCCCTTAATGATCTTGAAGGAAAACCCCAACTCGATTTTCTTATTTGAAACCCTCAAAGAACTCAACCCAATTTACATTACAAACACCCTAAATTGGACGTTTTCAACTCTAATCTAGATGTCACCCAATCAAAAAATGATCATGTGTAGATTGATTGTGTGTATGCATAAAAGAGAAGTTGAAGATGATGAGAAATCTTTGAAATCCTGGTTCCATGTAAGTTTTACTCTAGAACATCTTTAGAAAAGATGCAAGTATCAAGTATGTATATGTATACAAGTTTGGAAGCAAAAGGAATGCAAAAGAATGTAGAAATTATGAAGTTTGGAAAAATGCATTGTATGAGTCGAGATATGAAAGTTATGAGTCGGCCTATGAAAATTAGAAGTCGACCTATGAAGGTCTTGTGTCGACCTATGAAGGTCTTATGACGGCCTATGAAGGTCTTGTGTCAACCTATAGGAGTCAACACATGAACAAAACCTACACGCTTTAATACTGCAGCATGAGTGTCGGCCTGAAGGATGGATGTGTCGAAACATAGGAAAGTTTTACTTTTATGTGTTGACTTGAAAGCTCTATGTGTTGATACATGTTGTAATGCTTTGATTTTTTTTCAATGCATTTTTTATGTATGAAACTTTTCCAGAACATTTTAATGCCTCATAATTCTAAGATGCACATATAGAATCAGATGATATCGTCCAATATAGATTAACGCTAAAGTATCCGAGTTTTGACATCATGGAAAATACATATAACGAAAAGATGCACTCACACAGTGACCATATGTTGCAATGAGTCCGCGTTAAGGCCAAAAAATTTAGGTTTGGTGGTTTAATCGGGAGGTTTGACAATGGTTATGATGGAAGGTAAGCATTTGTAACAATGAGATGTGAAAAAATGGCATGTATCAACCACTTGTTAGGAAGTTAAGACTTGATTACACCAGATCGAGAAAATGTGAGTGTCCGTTTAAATTGCACGGATACCGTAAGGCGAATGATACATGGAAATTTAATGGAGTTTATAGTAAACATATTTATGCCTTGAGTGACATGTTAGTCGATCATCCCATTGTATGCCGCCTTATTCCGAACGAGAATAAACTTTTTTCGGACATGACATTAAACATGGTGGCGTCGATAAACATACTTGCAACTTTGAAACGAAAAAAAACCTCAAAATGTTTCAAATATCAAACAAGTATACAATGTGTGTGCCCGAAACAACAAGGCAGTAAGAGGTCCAAGATCTGAAATTCAACAATTGTTGAAGCTTTTGGAAGATTACCATTATGTTTCTAGGTACATAGTTTGTGAGGATAAAGTCACAGTTCAAGATATATTTTTGACTCATTAGATTCCACAAAGTTGTTCAACAAATTTCCCATTTTGGTCATAATTTATTCAAAATACAAAATAAACAAATATAGACTTCCACTCTTGGAATTTTTTTGTTACTTCTACGAAGATTACTTTTTCAATCGGTTTTTCTTTTTTAGAATTTGAAAAGGAGGGAGGTGTTTCATGAGCTTTTGAAATGTGCAAGACTATGTTGAAGGATCAAGAAAACATGTCAAATGTAATTGTCACCAATCGCGACACCACAATGATGAATTTGGTTACAACCGTGTTTCCTACATCGTATGCATTATTTTGTAAGTATCATATAATTAAAAATGTAAGAAGTCGACTAAAACCCATGGTAGGCACCAAACAAATCAAATGTGATGATGGGAAAATGGTGAAACCTTATGTGGTGTTGGAAAAGATAATGGATGCATGAAATAGACTAATAATTCTTCCACGAAAAAGTTATATGTGAGATATCCAGATTTCCTGACGCATTATATGTATTGTGTTACTTTCAAAAATACAACATGTTGTTTAAGTTATTTGAAACCAGGATGTCCTATAGTAAAGAAATCAATGAAATGGATGACACATTTCATAAAAAATGTTGAAAGTTGACTGAATCACATTTTGAAAAGGATAGAAAAGTTCGCCAAATTGAGTGACATTGAAACATAATCAAATAAGGGAATGTCAAAAAAGGATCCACCAATAGATTTAGATAGTGATACATGTTTTAATATATTTTAGTTTTTATCTAACTATGTAAATCGTTTTTTTTTTTGTTAAACTGAAAAGCTTGTTTATTTCATATGAGAAGCTGGCTATTTAAAACCCTTACATAACAAAATTAGAGAACAATTTCTACTAGCCTGAAAAATAGGACTTCCCAAAAGACTAGGCTACTTATTAGCAACATAGAAAATAACTCCTACAAACTAGGACAATAACTCCTACAAACTAGGACATTAACGTTAACAAATCCTCCCTTAAACTAAGTAGATTACTTAGTTAACTTCACATACTCCAAGTAAATCTCTAAGCTTCTGAAATTGTTCCAATTTGAGGGGATTTGTTAGGATATCAGCAACTTGATCCTGTGAGCCACAATGAACTAAACAAATTGCTCCATCTTTGCATAAATCTCTTAGAAAATGGAATCGAACTGCAATATGTTTACTCCTTTTATGCATAACCGGATTTTTGGGTAATTTTATTGTTGAACTATTATCACAAAAAATGGTTGTGCATTCATTAGTATCACAACTAAGCCATTTAAGAACCATTTTAATCCACATCACCTGACAAACACATGCCGCTGCTGCTACGTATTCAGCCTTCGTCGTTGACAGTGTCACAATTGGTTGCTTTCTAGAAGACCATGTTACTGCTCCTGAACTGATCATGAAAGCATATCCTGAAGTGCTCTTTCTATCCTCCAAACATCCTGCATAATCATTGTCGCTATAGGCAATCAACGTGCCACTTACTCCTCTCTGATATAAAATGCCAAAGCTGGTAGTTCCCTTCACGTACCTTAGCACCCTTTTTGCAGCCATAAGATGAAGTTCAATAGGTTGAGACATGTACCTACTAATTAGGCTTACTGCATACATCAAATCTGGACGAGTCGATGTTAAGTAAATCAAGCTCCCAACTAGCTGCTTGTAGAAAGTGCTTTCAACCATAACTCCATTCTCATCTTTCGAAATTTTGAAACCAGAAATCATAGGATTTAAAACAGCATTGCATTCTTCCATTTGAAATCTTTTAAGTATATCCCCTGCATACTTCTTTTGGCTAATGAAGATTCCATTTTCCGATTGTTGCACCTCAATACCAAGGAAATACCTCATCTCTCCTAAGTCTGACATATCGAACTCCTTCATCATTGACTTCTTAAATTCCCTCATCATTAATTCATCATTCCCGGTATATATTAAATCATCAACATATAAACATACAATCAAAAGTTTACCTTGAATGTTGGTTTTAACGAACAGAGTCTACTCGCTGGAACACTTCTCAAATCCTTCCCTTAAGAAATATGATTCGATGCGACTAAACCAAACTCGAAGAGCTTGTTTGAGTCCATAAAGAGCTTTTCTAAGCTTGTACACTTTGTGAGGTTCATCTTTCTTCACAAAACCAATGGGCTGCTCTACATAGACATCCTCCATTAACTCGCCATGTAAAAATGTAGATTTGACGTCAAGCTGATATACCTTCCATTCCTTTTGAGCAGCCAGTGCAAGAATAATTCTGACAGTGTCCATTAGAGCCACCGGTGCGAAGACTTCAGCATAATCAATTCCATATCGCTGCACATATCCTTTGGCGACCAACCGGGCTTTAAATTTCTCCACTTCACCATGCTCATTCAGTTTTGTTTTGAAAACCCACTTTACTCCAATCTGCTTTGCGCCTTTTGGTAAATTAGTGAGAAACCATGTATTATTCTTTTCTATGCTCTTGATTTCAACCTCCATAGCTTTCTTCCAATGTTCATTTTTCATAGCTTCTACAAAATTATCAGGGTATGAATTTGTACCTACAACAAAATTAATTTCATCATCTGAAAAACTTTTCCGCTCACATAATCATTCATCCAGGTTGGTGGCCTCCTGTTTCATACTTCTGTATTGGAGTGTGAGGAAGTGCTGAAAATTGACAGATGTTTTGTTGCATCACTTGTCTCAATTTCATCTTCAAAAACAGCAAAATTATCATCAAAATTTGGATTTGGAGCCTCCAAGTCACCATCAAATTCCTCTTCTATAGTTATTTTATCTTCGCTTTCTTCCCATTTAAGCTCATCGAGTATCTGCTGTTTATAGCTCTTATCCCAATCCCATTTTTTCTTTTCTTCAAACACAACATCTCTGTTGATTGCTACCTTCTTTGACACGAGATCATATACTTTGTATCCTTTTGATTCATCGCTAATTCCCAAAAGAATGCCACTTATACTTTTGCTTTCCAACTTCGTTCTTTTTGCATCTGGTACATGTATGTGACACACACACCCAAAGACCCTGAGGTGTTCAACTGATGGCTTTGCTCCACTCCAAACTTCTTCTGGAGTTTTATCTTTTAAGGCTACAGTGGGGAATCGATTGAGAGTATGAACTGCCCACTTCACTGCTTCAGGCCAAAAAGGTTTTGGAATACCTTTTTCAGACAACATGCTCCTTACACAGTTCATCACTGTCCTATTTTTTCTTTCAGCGACTCCGTTTTGTTGAGGAGTGTATGCCGTCGTCAGTTGTCTTTTAATTCCACTATCTTTACAGAAATCGTTGAACTCAATAGAGGTGAATTCCTCTTCTATAATCATCAATTAAGCATAACACACATTTTCTTTCACTATTAGAAATAGGTGAAATCGAACCACACAATTCAGCATGAATAAGTTCTAACCTTTGTGTTGCTCTCCATGTGCTTATTTTTGGAATGGGCTCCCTGTGTTACTTTCCTTTCAAATAGTTTACACATACTTCATTTGAGATTGTCAATTGAGGAAAACAATGCACCATTTTCTTACTCTGCAACATTTTGAGATTTGTGTTACTGATATGCCCCAATCTGCAGTGCCAGAGGTGTGTGAGGTCCTTACTTGCTGCATTGAAACATACTTCCTGATTTGGTCGGAGGGATGTTGATAGCATCTTGGCTACCAAGATGAACATCCGATTTTCCGTCATTTTGGTTTGAATGATCAAACCTTTTTGTGGATGAAAGATTTTGCACATTCCAGCTTCTATAAGGATAGAAAGACCTCTTTCCTGAAGTTGCCCAATGCTTAGAAGATTATTTTTTAGTTCAGGAACACAAAAGACATCACCGACAATGAAAGCAGCATCATCAACCTCCATTTTGATGCTTCCTTTGACAGAAACTTGCATTCTAGTATCATTGCCCAGCTTCACAGTTTGTTGAGAAACACTTCCAAACTCATAGAATAGAGCTTTGTTACCACACATGTGATTACTACAACCCGAATCCAAAAATCAAATGTCTTCTCGCTTTGCTCCAATTTCATAGACATAGGTCATCAACAACATCTCCTCCTTCTCGCCTAGTTCTGGGTAATTCGAATGTTTTCCCAATGTAGGGCATTCATATTGGAAGTGGCCAAAATTGTGACATCGGTAACATTCCACATTAGCTTTGTTTAGATATGTTCTCCCTCTTCCTCGACCTCCTCTAATTTCTCATTTTCCTATGCCTCTTCCTCTTTCTGATCTCCCTTCATGAGTCACCTTCAGGAATACTTGTTCTTCTCCGTCAACATTCTTCATTTTCTGCTCATGGATCAACAAGCTGCTTTGAAGTTCATCAACTGTAAGAGTGTCGACATTATTGGATTCTTCAATTGAGCAAACACCATAATTAAATTTTGGTACAAGGGATCTAAGAATCTTCCCTGTAATATCCATTTCTTGTACTATTTCTCCACACGCTTTCATCCGTTTGGCAATGGAAAGAGTTCGCCCGAAATAGGCATTGACAGTCTCTCCCTCCTTCATTCTGAGTATTTCAAACTCAGACTTCAATGTTTGCAATGGGCCCTCTTCAACCTCGTGGAACCCTTGAACTTTTGTTTCATTGAGTCCCAAATATGCTGGGAAGTATCATCATTGAGTATGGTCTCCAAGATTTCTCTCTCAATTTCTTGATAAAAATAATTCTTTATCTTCATATCTTTCAATTGTTGCTCCTCTATTACCTTCATTTGTGCTTCTGTCGCTTGAGTGCCATCTGGAACCGTGTCGACGTCCTTCTCAATTAGGGTCCAATATTCCTTTGCACGAAGGAAATTCTCCATCAGTTTTTCCCAGTGCTCATAGTACCCATCAAATTTTGGAATTGCCGGTTGCACGAACTTTCCATTGGTACTACTACTCTCAACCATCTCTGCTCTCACACAATGTTTCACTCTCTGCTGAAGCTTTTTATCAGGCCTTAATCGTTGAGCCTGATGTCAAATGTTAAACTGAAAAGCTTGTTTATTTCATATGAGAAGTTGACTATTTAAAACCCTTACATAACAGAATTAGAGAACAATTTGCACTAGCCTGAAAAATAGGACTTCCCAAAAGACTATGCAACTTATTAACAACATAGAAAATAACTCCTACAAACTAGGACAGTAACGTTAACATTTTTTGTATATACTATTGTCAATGATGTAATCTCGATACAATTTGAAACATACGTAATGTATATTCTACTTTAATGTTATAGAATTTTGGGGTAATTTTTGGACAAATTTTCTGTTGCAAAAAATATATTGTTTATGCAAAATATACTGGTTTTGTATGAACTTCTAAGTGAGTCTGGATTTGCATCTCCAGACACATCCCATTTTAATTGAAAAAAAGGTATTTTACGGATATGCATCTCCGTAAACACTCTTATTTTGTAAAACATAGAGTGTGGTCGAATATGTATATTTGAAATATGCCCTAATGAAATGATAGTTTTTTTAAGGTTCAAATTGATCTAAAACTTATATAAATAGGGTTATCTCATTCCATGTTCTTGATAAAAACACAACAAATCAACTCCCAAGAGTTTTCCTAGTGGTGGAGGCTTGAGACTTGAGAATATGCTCCTCTCAAGGTCTCAGGTTCGAATCCTACCGAGTGCAATTAATCCTTGTGTGGGTCAGTCCATACATAAGGCTTTAAACGGGCCCCCGCTAGTCGACGGTGGGATTGGTCCTCTTGGATTAGTCGATCGCAAGACCAGATTCTAAGATTTAATTAAAAAAACACAACAAACCAGAATTAATACATATTCACATCTTACTTTTGTGTATTTCAATTGTGCAAAATCTCCCACTTCAACTTAAAATCTTCAAGGACATACATCTAGTTGATCTGAAATTCAAAATGAATATTCTCTTACGATATCCAAAAAAATAAAGAGTTGTTAACCTTGAGTATCATTCATCCTCGATTCACGACGGATGGTATACAATTCATCATGCTTGAAGTAAAGACGGACAATGATTTAAGTGTTATGTGGATTACATTTTACCGTTATTTAACAAATGATCTGACTGAAATGGATGTAACGATTATAAAATCAACCAAAAAAATTCTAAAGATGTTGCAACGTCCTGAACCTCTAATTTGTTATAAAATATAATATTAAATTTATGATAAGAATGACATGTAATGTTAAATATTTGAATATTAACCATAAACAAGACTCTTGATAGAAGTTAAAGAGGAGCCCTCTAAGTGTAGTTACAATCTGATACAGCAAATAGATTAGTCATAGGCAGCAAAGAGATTAGGCATAGGCAGGTACGTATGGACCAAACACTGGTAATGATCCAATCGAACAGCAAGCCTAGTGCTGTAGGAGTATAATCAATAAATTCATTGTATTGTATGGTTAAGTTAAGAGATTATAACAAGTCCATCATCCAGCTGTTTATAGGTGAGTGAGGTGTAAATATCAAGTCTAATGTGTCAGGTTGCTGTTGAACATAAATAAATAATTCACTAACCTCTTAGATACGCACGCATATTCATCTCTTATATCCTTAATATATCAAATCACACTCTATATATCACGTGTTATTCCTCCAACATCAACCACATATTCTTTCTACATACTCAAACAAATATAAATCTATTTTTACAATATTTTTTACTGTAGACACTCTAACGCTCTATAATATTTTCATTAATAATTCTATCTTTTTTTTTTTTACCACACTTTAATACAATATTCTCATCTTTGGTAAATCATTTTCTTCTTGTATTGATTTTTAATCGCTAAACATCTTGTCACGAACAATATTGCAAGTATTATTGTGTTCCGATAATATATTTCATTCATCTTGAGTTGTACCTTTATGTCACATAAAATTTCTGATCCATAGTTCTCCTTTATTTCAAACACCTTGTTTGAGTTTAATGATTTAAATCTTCTTCTAATTCTCCATCGCTTTGAAGTACTAACCATAGACATTTAAACTAGTGACTTTATTAATGATATGAACTTCAAATTTTATCTCTAGATTAGAAATTTTTTGTTTTATTTTAAGTTTTTTAAACTACATAAAATAGTCATTAATTTTAGTTATTAAATTCGTCGCTAAAAGTTAGAGACTAGCATTTTTCTATCCTAATTTTTGCATTATTGATCATTTATGTTATAGTGATCATTTTTTAGATTTTTTCAATCTCTAATTTCATCACTAAATATGATTTTTTTAACAAGGAATTCAATACTTTCAGTTTTATTCATTCTTACAATTTTATTATTATTTTACTACATTCAATTTTTAAAAATAAATATTAAATTGATGTTTGTTTAATAATTATTTAAAATAATAGAAAATAAAAAATAAAATAAATTCAGTTTGACAGTCACGTCAGTAATAAAAAATAAAAAATAAAATCACATAGAAACGTCACCCTACCCATTATGTTGACCAAATTCATTCAAGGGCCAAAATAGAAGAATCTTAAAATGATAAGAATGAAATCTGGTTTTTTACATGGATTTTTTTCTTCAGATTTGCCCCATATGACAGGAGGAAATGGGTACTAACTCAATAATAAAAAGCATGACTGGAATCTATGATCATCCATCTAGACTCATCCATATGATTCATCCATGTTTGAGTTACGAGAATTTTTAAATTATTTTTTTATAGAAAACTAGATAAACTCGTGCGACACCCACTTTTGTGGCATGCACATCCAAACATGTTTCAAGCACATCTATGCATTTCAATCAAGAGCATTACACCTTGTTAGGAAACATTGTATCTTGATTGTTTCCCAACTTATATCAAGTTGCCTTGTCAGTGGTACCTTGAACTCAGTTATTTAGTAATTCTCTTTTAGATGTCGAATCATTATCTTTTGATACATGATTGATATTTATTTTGCCTTTACTTTCATAACCGACATAAACAAGGATTAGAATTCAAATTCAAAAATAAAACAAACTTATTTCTCTTAATTACTAGAGAATGTATCAATAGCGGTTAGTCATGAGAGAAACTCTCATAACCCCATATCCCTAAGGATCTACTCACTCATGGTGAGATGGACAAAATATAAACAAATTAAAGACATTGCAAGTAAGTAAAGTAAATTAAACAAGAGAAACAACTTTGAAATGAAGAAGATGGCAATATTAAAACACTAATTATGCATAATTATAAGAGAAACAAAAAACTTAGACTAATAACTTGGAGCAACAACAATTGCTTTAAGTGAAAGTAGTAGAAAAGTGATCCCGAAGTATCACCCTTAGGTCCCATTTTTTTCCTTGAAGCTTAAGTCCTATTTACTAAAACTAATTGTAACATCCTTATAAACATCAATTATTTCATGATAAAGCTTTAAAACCCACTAACATAAAGTCTAGGGGGTTATGGATGTCCAAAAGCCACCTTAATTCACGCTTAATCACTTAACACTTAGAGGTTATGATGAAAGGTCACAAGAACAATCATAATTTTTTGATTCATCGCCATTTAATCACTAACATCAATGTTATGAAGGTTGTGGATGATGAAAGACCAAAAAAGACATCAAATGATCAAAAGTTTGTAACTACCTAAGGACTGACACAAATTGTATAACGGAACACTTTATGACAACTGTCACATCCTAAATTTTGATCGAAACTTTTTAATCATTTCATTTTTTGACGCACTTTATCGCAACATCGATAATCAATTATCTATGCATTTCAGTAGATATCATTTTATTATTATTTTTTTATTTAATTGTAGGATGTTTGGCTTTCCAAGTCATGTCATTTTTAATTTAGGACATTTTATTAGTTTTTAAACTTGTCTTGAGTTTAACTTAAAGGGGCCTAATTTAAATTAATTTTGTTTTATGTTATTTTAACCTCATTTATTTATTTAAGTAGATTCTATTTTTTATTTATATTTCTATTTATTTATTTTTAGTTTTATTTCCCTTGTTTAATTTAATTTTTATTTGGTTTATACAAATCTGCTTTTTTTAGTTCTTAAGTTATAGTTTATGATTTAGAATTAATTTAAGTTAGTATTAGTTTAATGTTTTTTAGTTTAATTTTATCTAATTCAGTTTTAGTTTATTTTAATTTGATTTAGAAACAATATATTATTTGTCTTGTCTATACTAGTCTAATTTTTATATAATTTATCCAATTGGTCTCAATTCTTTTGCAATAGCCTTTTATCAATCTGCATCTAAACTTTCACCAAAATAAGGTCAGTCAAACCTGCAACAAAGAAAACAAAAAATAGGAGATTATGAACCAAGTCAATACAGACAAATCAGGCTGCCTTGCTCTCACATGTCACTCTCAAACTCAGATTGATTTTTCCCCAAACTCAGTCAAACTTAGGCCACAAGTTTTTCACAAATAAAAACGAAAAAAAAACTCTAAAAACTTTGATATATAAAAAAGGAGGAAAGAAACGGGGGGGAGCCTCACAAACTGGACCGTAATTCCAACACTGGGAACATAAAAAAAACTCATCACTCCATTGACCCTCCCAATCACCCATCGACAAACTCATCAATTCATTCCCTCAATAATCTCTTTTCAACACCTTCACTTCGTAACAATCTCCACACCACTGTGCAATCGCCGACGAGACACCCTTTCAAACAACGGCCACCCTCCTCCATCCGCATCGCAACCACACACAAAAATAACCGCTCACCACCATTCTTCCATCAAAACCACCGAAACAATCTTCGCCGCTCAAACCGCATCAAACTTCAGAAACAGCGTCAAACAACACTGAACCTCCGCCGTTTTTTTCTCTCATTTCCTGCAGACTTCGAGAGAGAGACAGTGTAATACCGAAACGCAAACCTCAAGTAACCTCCACCACCTTCAGACCAGTACAAAGCTTCAAACACTCGCATAATCGCAGCACAACCGCAGAAAATTCTCACAACCGCCGCCAACACCTCAGATCCACAAACCCAAACGCAAATGAACTAAACCGAGATGAAAACACGGAGAGCGAGAACTCAGTTGAACAGAGCGCAAAGACGAAGGTCTCTTTCGAAAACAGAGGAGAGGCTACCGCGTGAAAGAGACGTGAGTGAGAGATGAGATCAGATCGGATCATAATCACAATTGAGGGTTTCAGATGAAAGGTTGAGTTTTTGTTTCTGTTCACGATGGGTTTTTTGAGGAGGAGCGTTATGTTTTATTTCTTTCTCATTTTTGAGCATTTTTTCCTTTTATTCTTATTTGTTTTATTTTTAAATATTTATTTCATTTTTTTCTTCTTCGTGTGGGTTGGGATGGTTCCCACAGGCCCATAAATTCACTGCTATCTACACACCATACTCATCAGACCCTCTCATTGCTATATTTTTTTTCTCTTTTGTTTGTGAATGGGTTAGGCCCATTCCTTGCTAAATACACCACAGATTCAACGACTACCCCCCTTTCATTTTACTTTTATTCACAGCTTTTACTTTTCTTTTATTTTCTAAAAAAAAACTATTTTACTTTTATTTGTTTTGTTAGATTTATTTTTGTTTTTATGGATTCTCATTATTATTATCTTTTGATCTATTGTTTCTACTATTATTTCTATTTTCGTTTCTTTATTTTTTAGGGCCAATGATATGATAAAGCCTCGATAAATCGTTTCCGATTAATCGTGACCAATATGAGGCCATTTATTTTATTTTATTTCCATAAGCTTAATTTATTTTTATTTTTATTCCATAAGTTTATTTTATTTTATTAATTCTATTTATTTATTTACTTTATTTTCGCATTTTTAATATAATGTCAAGCTAACGGTCCCAAAATAATCGTACACCGCACACACGCTTTCTCTTGGGCAAATTACAACGAGACCCTTTATTTCATCGCATTCTAGTATAAAATTATTATTGTATCCCTCTCCCGCTTTTCTACGCAATTTATCTTTCCGCATTTATTTTTACCGGTTTCGATTTAGCGTTATTAGGAACATTTAGGAATTAGGATTAGAATCCACTCAAAAATTAATTAAACAAGTCATTCTCGCCTACACTTCACACACGTAAGTCGATTACCCAGTGATCGCCGTCTGCACGTTTTTGCGTATCTTAATCAACTTAACAAGGAACAGAGTCCCGGAGTCTAGCACTCCGCACGTTCTGGGAACGAATCACAACTGGGCTAGTCCCACGCGTAACGTTTTGTTCGCTCCTTTTTTTTAATCACGTTAATTCTAAAAACGTCTAAAAATATATATTCAACTTATTTAAAATTTTTAAATACGGAAACAGAACTCCGGAGTCTAGCACTCCGCACGTTCTAAAATGGACTGCAACTGGGCTAGCCCCACGCAACGTGGTCCATTTGCCTTCCGTATTTTGAAATAAATAATCGCATAAATAAATGTACGAAAACAGAACTCCGGAGTCTAACATTCCGCACGTTCTGGATTGGACCGCTACTGGGCTAGCCCCACGCGACGTGTTCAATCACCATTAATATATCAAAATATCCCCATTCATTTTATTAATTAAATTATGAAAGAATAGAGCCCCGGAGTCTAGCATTCCGCACGTTCTAGAATGAATCGTTCCTGGGCTAGCCCCACGCGACGCGCTTCATTCATCCTTTCATATTCTAAAACAATTCAACTTACCAACCAATTTAAATTACTTTTATAATTAATCAGCGAAAGACGGAACTCCGGAGTCTAGCACTCCGCACGTTCTGGAATGCAATCGGTCCTGGGCTAGCTCCACGCGACGTGGTTCATTCGCCCTTTCGTTTAAAACACCTTAACAAAAGTCAAACACTTTTTCTCAAAACGAACATTGTTTAAATCATTCTATCTCGCAAACAAGCTAGCGCTTCAGCCTCCACCGCGAGTATAAGCCAACGCTTAGTAGTAAAAAGCATTTCAAACAATCGTTCAATTAAAAATCACAAACCGTAGTCGCACGAACTACGAAGCTCTGAATTTCCCATTGCACAAGGGAATACGTAGGCACGGGGATTTTTATCCTTCGCGAGCACCCTAATAAAAAATTTAATTATTTTTCCGTTTAAAGCACCCTATTAAAAAAATCAATCTTTTTCTCTCCGTCTTAATAATAATAATTTAAAAACTTTAACAAACATATTAACAATCATTTAAAAGACAAAAAGACTTAAGATCAAACATTTAGTCGCATATTTAGCTAAGAGGTTCCCGTTGAGTACAACGGACGTGAGGGGTGCTAATACCTTCCCCTTGCGTAACCGACTCCCGAACTTAGGATTTGGTTTCGTAAACCATTTCTTATCCTTTATTAGGTTGTATCTATATCTCCCTTTTTCTCTCGTAGAATAAATATAATTAGGTGGCGGCTCTGTTGTTTGTTTTAGGATCGTATTTTTCGAGGTACGATAGTTGGCGACTCTGCTGGGGATTAGCTCCATGCTAGAGAGAGTCGAGCCTAACTTAGCTTTGTATGTTTATTTGTTTGATATTATCTCTTCTTGTCTTCTCTACGTTTATTATTTATGTTTATTTGTTCTTTTACCGCTTTCCATTTATTGCTCATTATATTATTCGTCTGTGGGATCTCGGGGTCACTTTGCAAATAAAATTTGAGTGGTGGAAAAAGCAGAGGGAACACCTAAGTTTAGAATTGGATGTTATTAGTGTTAGTTTCCAAGGACTCGCTCCTTGCACGCCTAGCATGAAAGCTCCCCAGATAGTTAGACTTTTCGTAGATCTTGTCGCAACGCAGCTAGCCTGTCGCGTGACCTGATTCACGAAAGGGTTGTGATTCTGGGACCCCCTAGGACCTGTTTCAATTTTGTTAGTTGTGTAATGTAGGCTCCGAGGGCTCGCCCCTTTATCATCCTATCATGAGAACTCTACTCAAGGTAGACCTTATCGTTATTATCATCACAATGCAGCTAGCCTGCGGCAGGGCGTTAGTACGATAAACGTCCGTGACCTTGAGTCTCCTTAAACCATCACCATAGAAACCATCCTGTGAGTGGGATTTATGGGTACAGATTGTAGAACCAATCTCTTACAGCCTACCATTTAGGGGGTGTAGAGCTTTTCCAGCTTCCAAGTCTGTTTGTGCTTGTGATCCCTAAGCATCCTTGCATTGCATCCGTTTGCATACCATTGCATTTGCATTGCATATCATTTTCTTTCCTCGGAGAAAGCTCATCCTCGTCTTGTGTCCATAACCCGCAGTTGATTTCCCGACTCCTGCATTGTACTTGAAGTAGTTCTTGATTGATCATGGACCCTGAAGGACAAAAGCAGACTGCGACAAGGGGAGACTTTAATTTAACAAAGGACCAGATGAACCAACTCATGGATGCTGTGACAGCTTTGATCAGGAGAGGGGATAATGTTCAACAGGCTGCCGTAACTGGAGATGTCTCCCTACCTCAAAGGAACAGTTTTGTTCAACCTCAGTCTGCCAGGACCCCAGTTGGGGCACCCGTTATTCAAGAGCATACCATTATTCGAGATGGAAACTCCTTACCTCACGATGTCGTCGAGTACCAAAGCTTTGGGTTCTCTGAGCCAAATTCCCAAGGGGCAATCCCAGTGAGAAAGACCAAGGGGCCAGACGCCGCTGAGATGACTGAGAAATGTTGAATGCTGAATGAAAGACTCAAGGTTATAGAGGGGAAGAATGCTTTTGACTTAGATGCTTTAAACATGTGCTTAGTTCCTGGTTTGGTTATACCTCCGAAGTTTGAAGCACCTGCTTTTCAGAAGTACAAAGGGGATAAATGTCCAAAACACCATTTGGTGATGTTCTGTCGAAAGATGACTGCATATGCCTTTGATGATAAGTTGATGATTCATTGCTTCCAAGATAGTTTGAGTGGGGCACCGTTGAATTGGTACATGGGTTTGGAAAGAAGTCATATTCAGTCATGGTTGGACTTAGCCAATGCTTTCGTGAAGCAATACCATTACAATTTGGAGGAAGCTCCCAGCCGCTTTCACTTGAAGGACATATCTCAAGAAAGTAATGAGCCATTCAAAAGGTACGTCCGTAGGTGGAGAGAGTTTGCTGATCGTGTTCAACCACCGCTATCAGAAAAGGAGTTAGTTGACCTGTTTATGGACACTCTGCAGAGCCCGTACTTTGAGAAGATGGTAGGCACCGCATCAACAAGTTTCTCTGACCTGGTAAAAACGGGAGAACGTATTGAGATTGGTCTCAAAAGCGGAAAGATTCAAGGCGCCTCAAGCAACCAGGCTTGTGAGAATGGATCCCTCAACAGTTCCCTCGAGGAGGAAGAGGATGTAATCAATGCAGTCATCGCAGACGTCAAGTATTCTTGTGGTGCGTCAGCAAAACCCTATGACCCTCCATCTTTTCAGAAATCATTATTCCATATGCCTCATCATCCTTGTAGGCAACAAATAATGTTTAGGGTACCTTACCAGCAACCCTGGATCTCTCCTCATCAAAGCCAGCGAGCCAAAAGCCAAGGATATTTGAATCAGCATCAGAGTCCACATAAGCCTCGTAACAATTTGGAAAGAATGGTTGCTCCTCTTCATCCAGTACCTTTATCGTACACTCAGCTTCTGCAACCTTTGATTCAAAGCTCATTGGTGGTTCCCAAGTCTCTCAAGCCATTGCTAGAGACATACCCTCCTGAGTATAATCCACATGAGCAATGTGGATATCATGTTGGATCAATGGGGCATTCAACTGAAGACTGCAGAGCTTTTCAAGCCAAGGTACAATAATTGATCGATAAAAAGTACATATCCTTTCCAGAAGGAAACATGTTGGTGCATGTCAACCTCTCACCTGAGTGAGTACAAAGACTCTTCGGGGCATCTCTTGAAGACAATGAATCAAGACATTTTTCAATTCCCTAAAGCTGGCAATCCCTTGTTTGTTTCAGCACTGTTGTATTTTCTTTGCATGTTGATTTTGTATTTGCTTGTTAGCATTGTTGTTTTTGAATTGGCAAAATTAATGAAATGTTTCTGCATATTTTGAATCAATCCAGTCGTATTCACTCGTTTTCTTTCATTGTTATAAAAAAACATAATTTCTCTCCTTTCATTTATAAAACTTTTGTTTTAGCAAAGATTGGAGGGAGGATGATGAAAACCAGATACTTGAATTCTCCATTTGTATTGCTCTCAATTAAAACCTTGCCAATGATGTACAAGCTTTGTTTCAAATTCCCAAACACTGGTGAAATAAGGAAGATAATCCTTTGCTAACCCCTTCGAGCCTAGAAGTAGGAGTTTTCTTTTTCAAAAAATGTGTGAAAAACCTTTAATTTTAAACCTGGGGCAGGGTAGTCAGTTCAGTTAATCTGTTTGCATTCAATACCTAAGAGATTCAATTCATCATTCAAAAAGGATCAGCTACATACTTTCATTCACACACCAAAGAGGTCGTGAAGAGCCAAAAGTTCGTAGTACCTGTTCTCTATCCTCCAATAAAATGGCAGTCACAACCGCTCAACAAAGAAGGACGTAAGGAAAAAGAAATACCAAGGAAGAAGTCCGCTAGGTAAAAAAAACAGAAAAAGACGACTTAGGCGAAAATTAATGAAGTCATCAAATCCAGCAAAGCAGAAAAAAGCAAGGTGGCTGCCATCACTTTCAAATCCTGATCCTTATCACGCATTGTCAAAAGAGTTTTGAGATCTGAATGCGTGTGTCAATTTAACTGAACCTAGGATTGGAGTTCATCACGAAGACGGGGTGGGTACAAATAAATTTTGAGCCTTTTATCCTTTGTTTCATAAACCGTGAACCAAGCCACGTTACAACCCTTAAAAGACCTAATTGAGGTAGGGTTTATTTTAAGAGCATGCTACAGTAAGGTTGTGTTAACCTGACTCCTAACGATCTTTGCTAATCACTTGTATTGATCACTTCATCTGCCATCCCATAAATGGCTAGATCCACCATTTATTTTATTTTAATCAACTCCACTGTATCACTATCATACCAATAAATTGTGATTTCAAAACTTGCATAAACGCTGCATTAAAATTGCCAATTTTTGAATAAATAATGCTTATTTGCAAATCAATTCGACATCAGGGGAATCCCAACGAATTCAGCCAGTTAGGGAATTTAACTTGGTAAGAGAAGCCCAGCCAGGGGCAACCATTTTAAGGATAAGTCAATCCGAATCAATCTCCTCAAGAGCTAGCTACTCAGAGTTTGAACCTTTTTCAGACTAGAGTTGATCTATCACAACAATTTAAGAGTTCAAATGACCAGTCAAGGATCAGATAACCAGGGGGCAAATCTCCCATATTCAAGCACTAAGGCAAACATTTCAAAGCCATGTCATGACAGGTTGATCCAAACTTTTGCGAAGAGGAAAATTTCAAAGAAACATTTGTGAAGGCATAGCTTCTTGGTAATTTTGATGAAGACAACATCTCTCAACAACTCTCATGAGCAAAGATCAAAAAAGGATTGAGTTGAAGACTTGGAGTGAATATTAAAGTGAAGACTAAAAATAATTTCAAATGGAGCATTTTCTTTCAAATGATCAAGCAACATAAATGGTATATCTTAAACTTTCTCTAATATGATATACAAGTGTTCAAAATATTCATCTAATAGTGTCTTGGTTCATCCATCATAATTTTGTGTCATTGCATTAAACATTTTGCCAAGAAATTTTTATTTTTCATTTTTCAGCTTCAGTAACCGGTTACCCCAGGGTAAGTAACCGGTTACCACTGTTGTTTTTAAAATAAAAAAAATTAACGTTGGGAATAAGTAACCGGTTACCCCAGGGTAAGTAACCGGTTACCACTGATAAAATTTGGCAAAAAATTACATTTCTTCATCCAGAATTTTTTTGATGCATTGTGATGATCCATGGCATTCTTTCACTCATTATACTCCTTTAGAAAGGTGTGTGTAGCAATATAAATTCAACATTTTTCAGATTTCACTTTTCACCACCTTTTTGCAAATACTTTTTATAAACAATTTCTCACATATATTTTCATACTTTCTCAAGTGTTCACAAATTGTCACTAAAGTATTCTTTGCACAAATATTTCATACATTGCTAAGAATACATATCATTTGCATTGAACACTTGTATACTATATTGAGATTGTCTACAAGGAGAAGATCAATCAATTGATTGATATACAACATAGAAATCATTTTTTCATACACTTCAAAAATTCTAAATTATTTCTAAAGTCACACTTTGTTTTAGGATTGTTAAGACAAAGTTGTGGAGTTGTATTACTTGTGTTTCAAGGGTTAGTTGGAAACAAGCGTGTTCATTTAGAGAGGATTGTTCTCTACTTGAACTTAGGAAAAATCCAAGAGGATTGTTCTTGGTGGTTTAGTGGCTTAAGACTAGGAGTGTCTTGTACAAGTCCAAAACATAGTAAAATTCTCTTTCGATTCGAAGGAGGAGTGGAGTACTCTCGGATTGTGAGGGGAACCACTATACATCGCCGTGTCCTCTCTACTTTCAGCACTTTACTTTTCGCATCTAACCTTAAGCAGAAAAATAAACCAAAATCGGTAAAAAATTGAAGAATTTGTTAACAACCTAATTCACCCCCCTCTTAGGTGCACTCTTAAAACTACAATTGGCATCAGAGCAAGTTATAGGTAACTTGTTCCTAGTGATCCAGCATGGCTTCCGCAAACACACATCCGGTTTTCAAAGACGGTGGAAGTAGCAACAAGCCCCCACTCTTCTCCGGAGAATATTTTGACTTTTGGAAGATTAGAATGAAGGCACATCTTGAAGCCCAAGGAGAAGGTATATGGGAAGCAATTGAAAACGGTCCACATAATCCGATGAATGTTATCAATGGCATTGGAACCGCAAAATTGAAAAATACTTATGATGAAGATGATAAGAAAAGGATTCTAGATGAGAAGAAGGCAATCAACATACTCCAAAGCGCTCTTAGTATGGATGAGTTCTTTCGCATATCTCAATGTAAATCGGCAAAGGAAATTTGGGACACCTTGGTAGAAACACATGAAGGAACCACCGAAGTGAAGAGATCAAGGCTAAACACCCTAAGCCAAGAGTATGAAATGTTTCGAATGCAGCCCGGAGAATCCATTGTAGAAATGCAAAAGAGATTTGTTCATCTTACAAATCATTTGATTGCTCTTGGAAAAACATTTACAAATGATGATCTCAATCTTAAAGTCCTAAGATCATTAACAAGAGAATGGCAACCAAAAGTGACGGCTATTTCCGAGAAAAAGAGTCTCTCAACGATGACATCCGCATCCTTGTTCGGAAAACTCCAAGAACATGAAATGGAACTTGGAAGATTAGAAAAACATGAGAATCAAGAAAAGAAGTCTAAAGGAATTGCCTTGAAAGTCGAATATAAACAAGATAAAGATGAGGACACATCGGAAGATGAAGACTTCATGCTACTTGTGAAAAAGCTCGGTAAGTTTTTTAATAAAAATGATAAATCTCTTTTCACTAAAAAGAATAGACATTTCAGGAAAAGAGAGGGATCCACATCAAATCAAGATGTTACATGCTATGAATGTGGGAAGCAAGGACATATCAAACCGGATTGTCCAAAGCTTCAAAAGAAAGGAGGATTCAAAGGCAAGAAGGACTATAAAAACAAGAAGGCATATGTTGCGTGGGAAGACAATGAGATAAGTTCATCATCGGAATCGGAAAATGAAGAACGTGCAAATATGGCTTTGATGGCTTCTCACCACTCCGATGACGAACATGATGAGGTTAGTAGCAATTACTCTATTGATCATAATGATGCACAAGAAGTTATAGATGAACTTCTAAAAGAATGCAAGACCTTGTATAAAAGCATCTCATCTCAAAAGAAAAGAATTTCATTTTTAGAAGAACAAAATTCAATTTTTATGAAAAATATTGAAAATGAAAAACAAAAATTGATGGATGAAAAACAAAGTCTTGTATGCAAGAATTGTGAATCCTTATCTTTTCAAATTGTTCAACTCAAAAGAGTGTTAGAAAGATACAAAAAAGGTCAAATTGGCTTGGAAGAAATTCTTAAACATCAAAGATATCCTAATGATAAAAGTGGATTAGGATATTCCAAGTTTTCCAAACCAAGCACCAATGAGACCATTTTCGTAAGAGCAAGTGAACAAGTTGTTAAAGAGAAGGCAATCACTTCTAAAATTCAGCATCAAAATCATAAAAAGAAAAGAGTTGTGAAGAAAAAGAATTATGTTCCTAGATATAGAAGTCATTTTCAACCTACTTGTTTTTATTGTGGAATTAAAGGCCACACACCTAATGCTTGCTATGTGCGTAATATTGGTGTTGCTAAAGGGCATTATGTGTGGGTTGAAAAGGGTACTAACTATCAAGGACCCAAAGCAATTTGGGTACCTAACACTACTTGATTTTGTGTTGTAGGAATGCTTGAAGTCAACCACTAATCAATGGTATCTCGATAGCGGTTGCTCAAAGCATATGACGGGAGACATAAACAAATTTTCAAATCTAAAGCTTAAGGCCAAGGGTTATGTTACTTATGGTGACAACAACAAAGGAAAGATTCTTGGCATTGGCACCATTGGTTCACCACCTTTTACAACTATAGAAAATGTACTCTATGTCGAAGGACTCAAGCACAATCTTCTTAGCATTAGCCAACTTTCTGACAAAGGATTCAAGATCAACTTCAATAAAGATGAATGTTTGATTGTAGATGAAGTCACTAATGAGGTTATGTTAAAAGGTAATAGAATCAATAATATTTTTATGATTTCTCTTGACAATGTTTCTTTGAAGGTAAAATGCCTTGTGGCAAATAATAATGAGTCATGGCTATGGCATAAAAGGATGGCTCACATTCACATGGAGCACTTAAACAAATTGGTTAAGCATGATCTTGTTATTGGATTACCGAAGATGAAGTTTGTCAAAGATAGACTTTGTGATGCATGCCAAAAGGGCAAACAAACCAAATCAACTTTCATATCCAAAAACGTGGTGTCCACATCGAGGCCGCTACAATTACTACACATGGATCTTTTTGGTCCATCAAGAACGAAGAGCTTCGGAGGTAATGTTTATGTACTAGTTATTGTAGACGATTTTTCTAGATATACTTGGACTTTGTTTCTAGTGCAGAAAAGTGACGCTTTTAAAGCATTCAAGAAGTATGCCAAGCAAGTCCAAAATGAGAAGTCTCTTTCAATTGTCTCCATAAGAAGCGACCACGGTGGTGAGTTTCAAAATGCATCATTTGATGAATTTTGTGAAGAGAATGGGATATCACATAATTTCTCCGCACCAAGAACTCCACAACAAAACGGTGTCGTAGAAAGAAAGAATCGGTCATTGATAGAGCTTGCAAGGACCATGCATAGTGACTCAAATCTACCTAAATACTTTTGGGCGGACGCGGTAAGCACGGCGTGCTTTGTAAGTAATCGTGTCAACATTAGACCAATTCTCAAAAAGACTCCATACGAATTGTTTAGAGGAAGAAAACCAACCATTGCATTTCTTCATGTCTTTGGTTGTAAGTGCTTTGTCCTTAACAACGACAAGGACAATCTCGGTAAGTTTGATGAGAAATCGGATGAAGGTATATTTCTCGGTTATTCCCTTCATAGTAAAGCATATAGAATTTATAACAAAAGAACCTTAACTATTGAAGAATCTATTCATGTTAAATTTGATGAAACTAACCCCTCCAAGGAGGATATTATTTTATGTGATGATGATGATGAAATTTTAGAAGTTCCTAAAGAAGATACCTCGAAAAACCATGTTGAAGATCAAGTTGAAAGTGAAGATTCGATTCAACAAGATCAAGATATCAACAATCTACCTATAGAATGGAGAATTCATAGAGATCACCCTATTGACAAGGTTATCGGAGATATAAGCCAAGGGGTAGCAACAAGGTTAAATCTCAAAGATGCTTGCATGAACATGGCGTTTGTCTCACAAATAGAACCCTCCAAAATCAATGAAGCATTAAAAGACGATCAATGGATACTCGTTATGCAAGAAGAATTGAATCAATTCGAACGGAATCAAGTTTGGGAACTTGTCCCTAGACCAAGTGATAAACATATTATAGGTACAAGATGGGTATTCAAAAATAAACTTGATGAAAATGGTATTATCATTCGGAATAAGGCAAGATTAGTGGCGCAAGGTTACAATCAAGAGGAAGGAATTGACTTTGAAGAAACCTTTGCTCCGGTTGCAAGATTGGAAGCTATTCGACTTTTGCTTGCCTATGCATGTTCCATGAACTTTCAACTCTACCAAATGGACGTCAAAAGTGCTTTCTTGAACGGATACATCAATGAAGAAGTATATGTCAAACAACCCCCGGGTTTTGAAGACTTCAAGAATCCATCTCATGTTTTCAAACTAAGAAAAGCTCTCTATGGTCTAAAGCAAGCACCAAGAGCATGGTATGATCGCCTTAGCAACTTTCATTGCGAAAAGGGCTTCGTAAAAGGAAAAGTCGATAAAACTTTGTTCATCAAGAAAACAAGAGGTAATACGTTATTAGTTCAAGTTTACGTTGATGATATCATTTTTGGTTCAACTAACAAAGATCTTTGTGCGGAATTCTCATCAATAATGCAAGGAGAATTCGAAATGTCCATGATGGGAAAGATGAACTATTTCCTTGGTCTTCAAATCAAGCAACTAGAAGAAGGAATCTTCATCAACCAATCTAAATATTGCAAGGAATTATTGAAGAGATTCGAAATGGATACGTGCAAACCTATGGCTACTCCAATGGGGTCCGGTACCTACGTTGATCAAGATGAATTCGAAATTCCAATTGATATCACGAAATATCTAGGTATGATTGGTTCTTTACTCTATTTGACGGCAAGCCGTCCTGATATTATGTTTAGTGTTTGTTTGTGTGCTCGGTTTCAAGCTAATCCAAAGGAGTCACACCTTACGGCGGTCAAGAGGATCATGAAGTACCTTAAAGGAACAACGGACGTTGGATTATGGTATCCGAAAGGTAGTATGTGTAATTTAGTTGGTTATTCTGACGCTGATTATGCAGGATGCAAAACAGATCGAAAAAGTACAAGTGGTACATGTCACATCCTAGGAAATGCATTGGTTTCATGGGCATGCAAGAAACAAGCCTGTGTTGCTCTAAGTACGGCTGAAGCGGAGTACTTAGCGGCGGGAAGTTGCTGTGCACAAATCTTATGGCTTAAACAACAACTTGATGATTATGGATTAAACCTTGGATGCATTCCCCTTCGATGCGACAATACGAGTGCTATCAACATCACAAAAAATCCTGTCATGCATTCAAGAACTAAGCACATTGACATCCGACATCATTTCTTACGAGATCATGTGCTTAATGGAGATGTCGAAGTCACATTTATGGACACACACAACCAACTTGCGGACATATTCACCAAACCCCTTGCAAAAGAGCCTTTTTACAAAATTCGCCGAGAACTTGGAATTTTGACCGAAACGGATCTCTAATTTCTTCATCAAATATTCATCATACATCATTAAGGATCAAAGGTATGTATTTTTCATAATTTTTCGACTTCGGTAAGTCACATTTTTTTTTTATGATTTATGTTTAAAAAGTGAGTTTTCTCGATTTTTCGTAGAGTTAAATTATTTTTCAAGTTTTTGTACTAAAAAGTGAGTTTTTGTACTAAAATTTGAGTTTTAGTGGCTTAAGACTAGGAGTGTCTTGTACAAGTCCAAAACATAGTAAAATTCTCTTTCGAGTCGAAGGAGGAGTGAAGTACTCTCGGATTGTGAGGGGAACCACTATACATCGCCGTGTCCTCTCTACTTTCAGCACTTTACTTTTCGCATCTAACCTTAAGCAGAAAAATAAATCAAAACCGGTAAAAAATCGAAGAATTTGTTAACAACCTAATTCACCCCCCCCCCCTCTTAGGTGCACTCTTAAAACTACAACATTGATTTAAGGGAAAGATGAATCACACAGGGGCAAATCTCATCCATGTCTTCAAGTTGTTCAAGCAGGCCTTATGCAACAAAAACTTTGAGTTCAAGACAAGTGTCGGGAATCAGGTCGTCATCTTTGTCTCCTTTTAGAGAATCTTCTGCATAAAGGACTATTTCGTCCTTAACCACGCAGGGGCATATTTTGAAAATCACTGAGTCAGTACATAATCACTCTCATGCTTTAGTCATGTCGCTCCGCTCATAGCGTTAACCTTGCATATCATCTTACTCATCTAGCATATGTCCAGGTCAAAACCCAAGTTTTCCAGTCCCCGTTTGGTATTTTCATTTGAAATTTATTTCACAACCAGTTGCTGTCTGGTAGTCATTTTCTTTTCAAACCAGTTCTTGTCTGGTAGTCAATTTCTTTTCAAACCAGTTCCTGTCTGGTAGTCAATTTCTTTTCAAACCAGTTCCTGTCTGGTAGTCTTTTTCTTTTCAAACTAGTTCCTGTCTGGTAGTCAATTTCTTTTCAAACCAGTTCCTGTCTGGTAGTCAATTTCTTTTCAAACCAGTTCCTGTCTGGTAGTCAATTTCTTTTCAAACCAGTTCCTGTCTGGTAGTCAATTTCTTTTCAAACCATTTCCTGTCTGGTAGTCATTTCTTTTCAAACCAGTTCATGTCTGGTAGTCAATTTCTTTTCAAACCAGTTCCTGTCTGGTAGTCAATTTTCTTTTCAAACCAGTTTCTGTCTGGTAGTCAATTTCTTTTCAAACCAGTTCCTGTCTGGTAGTCATTTCTTTTCAAACCAGTTCCTGTCTGGTAGTCAAGTTCTTTTCAAACCAGTTCCTGTCTGGTAGTCATTTTCTTTTCAAACCAGTTCCTGTCTGGTAGTCATTTTCTTTTCAAACCAGTTCCTGTCTGGTAGTCAATTTTCTTTTCAAACCAGTTCCTATCTGATATTCATTTTCTTTTCAAACCATTTTTCGTCTGTTAGTCCATTTTGAACCAGTTCCCGCCTGGTATTTCATTTAAAAGTTATTTGACAGTCGGTTCTTGTCTGACAGTCATCTCTTTTCCAAATCCAGTTCAAAACCAATTCTTGCTTGGTAGACCATTTCCAAAGTCATTCCCCGTCTGACAATGAATCAAAAGAAACCAGTTCCTGTCTGGCATGTCAAAGAAAAAATCATTTGTCACTAAAAGTTTTGTCTGAAAATCCATTGTTGTTGACGCCCTTTAGTGTGGTTTATCAAAGTGTTTTCCCAGTAACACTAATATCTCCTGCAGAGGTCCTCCTTGTTATTGATATCCACCCTTTTACCACCAATATTTCTCTTAAGTCCAATCGTCATTGGCACAAATCCTTCAAGTTCTTCATTTAGGGAATTTCCGGAGTTTGGACGTTTATCTTGTTTAAAACTCCAACATTTTATTGACAGTCGGTCGCTTAGAGCCGTTGATTTATATCTGAACGCTTCGCGTGCTACTCCCAGTATCAGTTTGGTTGCACAAAGCCACTGCCTAAATACTGTCTTCGTTTCCCAATCCTCAGTCTCAACAGTTACACTTGAACCTGTTGATTTACCACTTTGGATTATATGCTGTCTTTTATTTTCCCGACCACCGTTGTCGACGCCTGTTATTTTATCTTCCGACCACCGTTGTCGATGTCAGTCATTTTTTTCCCGACCACCGTTGTCGACGCCTGTTATTTTATCTTCCGACCACCGTTGTCGATGTCTGTCATTTTTTTTCGACCATCGTTGTCGATGTCTGTCATTTTATGTTTCCGACCATCGTTGTCGATGTCTGCCATTTTATTTTCCTGACCACCGTTGTCGACGCCTGTTATTTTATCTTCCGACCACCGTTGTCGATGTCAGTCATTTTTTTCCCGACCACCGTTGTCGACGCCTGTTATTTTATCTTCCGACCACCGTTGTCGATGTCTGTCATTTTTTTCCGACCATCGTTGTCGATGTCTGTCATTTTATGTTTCTGACCATCGTTGTCAATGTCTGTCATTTTATTTTCCCGACCACCGTTGTCAATGCCTGTTATTTTATTTTTCCGACCACCTTTGTCGAGGTCTGTTTTTTATTTTCCCGATCGTTGTGTCGATATTTGTTTATTCCTGACCGCCGTGTCGATATCTGCTATTTTGTTCTCCTGACTGCCGAGTTGATGTCATTTCCATTTTTTCTCAATCACCGAATTGTTGTATTGGGATCCCCAGCAGCCACCTTGAACTTGCTAGCTCATTACTTCGGATAGTCTGTTTTTGTTCATAGTGTCAGTTTTGGTCGCATCAAGCCATTTCGTTTTCACTTTGAACCATTTCCTTGCTATCATAGGGTACCAGTCTGTCTTTAATCTGATGTTCTGGACCTTTGTTTTGTTTCCCTTCTTGGGTTATTCTTAGTGCCAACAGTTACACTTGAACCTGCTGATCTATCACTTTGAATACATCCTATTTTCGTCTTGTCATCCCCAACATATTGTTATCCCCAGTAGGTCTCCACCCTCAGTTTTGTTTCTGTGGATCGCCGTTGCATTTTCATCATTTCCCGCACATCATATTCAGCATGTTCATAAAAAAAAATCAGCATGCTAGGCTCGCATGTCATATCCCCAGCAAAACAAGGAGTCCCTCGTGATTTCGTAACATTGCATATCATTGCATTTCATCTGCATTCGGTCAAAATTTTAGATATTTTAATATTTAATCCTCTTCTACCTCGAATGTCCAAAAACCTTGTTATTCATACATTCAGGTTCAAGATGATTAAATAGGGGCAACTGTCACACCCTAAATTTTGACCGAAACTTTTTAATCATTTCATTTTTTGACGCACTTTATCGCAACATCGATAATCAATTATCTATGCATTTCAGTAGATATCATTTTATTTAATTTTTAATTTTTTTTTATTTAATTGTAGGATGTTTGGCTTTCCAAGTCATGTCATTTTTAATTTAGGACATTTTATTAGTTTTTAAACTTGTCTTGAGTTTAACTTAAAGGGGCCTAATTTAAATTAATTTTGTTTTATGTTATTTTAACCTCATTTATTTATTTAAGTAGATTCTATTTTTTATTTTTTTTTCTATTTATTTATTTTTAGTTTTATTTCCCTTGTTTAATTTAATTTTTATTTGGTTTATACAAATCTGTTTTTTTTAGTTCTTAAGTTATAGTTTATGATTTAGAATTAATTTAAGTTAATATTAGTTTAATGTTTTTTAGTTTAATTTTATCTAATTCAGTTTTAGTTTATTTTAATTTGATTTAGAAACAATATATTATTTGGCTTGTCTCTACTAGTCTAATTTTTATATAATTTATCCAATTGGTCTCAATTCTTTTGCAATAGCCTTTTATAAATCTGCATCTAAACTTTCACCAAAATAAGGCCAGTCAAACCTACAACAAAGAAAACAAAAAATAGGAGATTATGAACCAAGTCAATACAGACAAATCAGGCTGCCTTGCTCTCACATGTCACTCTCAAACTCAGATTGATTTTTCCCCAAACTCAGTCAAACTTAGGCCACAAGTTTTTCACAAATAAAAACGAAAAAAAACTCTAAAAACTTTGATATATAAAAAAGGAGGAAAGAAACGGGGGGGGGGGGGGGGGAGAGAGCCTCACTAACTGGATCGTAATTCCAACATTGAGAACATAAAAAAAACTCATCACTCCATTGACCCTCCCAATCACCCATCGACAAACTCATCAATTCATTCCCTCAATAATCTCTTTTTAACACCTTCACTTCGTAACAATCTCCACACCACTGTGCAATCGCCGACGAGACACCCTTTCAAACAACGGCCACCCTCCTCCATCCGCATCGCAACTGCACACAAAAATAACCGCTCACCACCATTCTTCCGTCAAAACCACCGAAACAATCTTCGCCGCTCAAACCGCATCAAACTTCAGAAACAGCGCCAAACAACACTGAACCTCCGCCGTTTTTTTCTCTTATTTCCTGCAGACTTCGAGAGAGAGACAGTGTAACACCGAAACGCAAACCTCAAGTAACCTCCACCACCTTCAGACCAGTAGAAAGCTTCAAACACTCGCATAATCGCAGCACAACCGCAGAAAATTCTCACAACCGCCGCCAACACCTCAGATCCACAAACCCAAACACAACTGAACTAAACCGAGACGAAAACATGGAGAGCGAGAACTCAGTTGAACAAAGCGCAAAGACGAAGGTCTCTTTCGAAAACAGAGGAGAGACTACCGCGCGAAAGAGACGCGAGTGAGAGATGAGATCGGATCGGATCATAATCACAATTGAGGGTTTCAGATGAAAGGTTGGGTTTTTGTTTCTGTTCACGATGGGGTTTTTGAGGAGGAGCGTTCTGTTTTATTTCTTTCTGATTTTTGAGCATTTTTTCCTTTTATTCTTATTTGTTTTATTTTTAAAGATTTATTTCATTTTTTTCTTCTTCGTGTGGGTTGGGATGGTTCCCACAGGCCCATAGATTCACTGCTATCTACACACCATACTCATCAGACCCTCTCATTGCTATATTTTTTTTCCTCTTTTGTTTGTGAATGGGTTAGGCCCATTCCTTGCTAAATACACCACAGATTCAACACATACCCCCTTTCATTTTACTTTTATTCACAGCTTTTACTTTTCTTTTATTTTCTAAAAAAAAACTATTTTACTTTTATTTGTTTTGTTAGATTTATTTTTGTTTTTATGGATTCTCATTATTATTATCTTTTGATCTATTGTTTCTACTATTATTTTTATTTTCGTTTCTTTATTTTTTAGGGCCAATGATATGATAAAGCCTCGATAAATCGTTTCCGATTAATCGTGACCAATATGAGGCCATTTATTTTATTTTATTTCCATAAGCTTAATTTATTTTTATTTTTATTCCATACGTTTATTTTATTTTATTAATTCTATTTATTTATTTACTTTATTTTCGCATATTTAATATAATGTCAAGCTAACGGTCCCAAAATAATCGTACACCGCACACACGCTTTCTCTTGGGCAAATTACAACAAGACCCTTTATTTCATCGCATTCTAGTGTAAAATTATTATTGTATCCCTCTCCCGCTTTTCTACGCAACTTATCTTTCCGCATTTATTTTTACCGGTTTCGATTTAGCGTTATTAGGAACATTTAGGAATTAGGATTAGAATCCACTCAAAAATTAATTAAACAAGTCATTCTCGCCTACACTTCACACACGTAAGTCGATTACCCAGTGATCGCCGTCTGCACGTTTTTGCGTATCTTAATCAACTTAACAAGGAACAGAGCCCCGGAGTCTAGCACTCCGCACGTTATGGGAACGAATCACAGCTGGGCTAGCCCCACGCGTAACGTTTCGTTCGCTCCTTTTTTTAATCACGTTAATTCTAAAAACGTCTAAAAATATATATTCAACTTATTTAAAATTTTTAAATACGGAAACAGAACTCCGGAGTCTAGCACTCCGCACGTTCTAAAATGGACTGCAACTGGGCTAGCCCCACGCAACGTGGTCCATTTACCTTCCGTATTTTGAAATAAATAATCGCATAAATTAATGTACGAAAATAGAACTCCGAAGTCTAGCATTCCACACGTTCTGGATTGGACCGCTACTGGGCTAGCCCCACGCGACGTGTTCAATCACCATTCGTATATCAAAATATCTCCATTCATTTTATAAATTAAATTATGAAAGAATAGAGCCCCGGAGTCTAGCATTCCGCACGTTCTAGAATGAATCGTTCATGGGTTAGCCCCACGCGACGCGCTTCATTCATCCTTTCATATTCTAAAACATTTCAACTTACCAACCAATTTAAATTACTTTTATAATTAATCAGCGAAAGACGGAACTCCGGAGTCTAGCACTCCGCACGTTCTGGAATGCAATCGCTCCTGGGCTAGCCCCACGCGACGTGGTTCATTCGCCCTTTCGTTTAAAACACCTTAACAAAAGTCAAACACTTTTTCTCAAAACGAACATTGTTTAAATCATTCTATCTCACAAACAAGCTAGCGCTTCAGCCTCCACCGCGAGTATAAGCCAACGTTTAGCAGTAGAAAGCATTTCAAATAATCGTTCAATTAAAAATCACAAACCGTAGTCGCACGAACTACAAAGCTCTGAATTTCCCATTGCACAAGGGAATACGTAGGCACGAGGATTTTTATCCTTCGCGAGCACCCTAATAAAAAATTTAATTATTTTTCCGTTTAAAGCACCCTATTAAAAAAATCAATCTTTTTCTCTCCGTCTTAATAATAATAATTTAAAAACTTTAACAAACATATTAACAATCATTTAAAAGACAAAAAGACTTAAGATCAAACATTTAGTCGCATATTTAGCTAAGAGGTTCCCGTTGAGTACAACGGACGTGAGGGGTGCTAATATCTTCCCCTTGCGTAACCGACTCCCGAACTTAGGATTTGGTTTCGTAAACCATTTCTTATCCTTTATTAGGTTGTATCTATATCTCCCTTTTCTCTCGTAGAATAAATAGAATTAGGTGGCGGCTCTGTTGTTTGTTTTAGGATCGTATTTTTCGAGGTACGACAACAACGTTTGGGGTTCAACCATTGTGGGGTTGAATAATCGGGTGAGGGCTACCCAACTTAGAAGGTAAAATTTCTTTTACCGTATTTTCATCACTATGGTGCTAAAATTATAGATTTTTTCGTTTCTCTCAACCAATCATATATGACGTGTGAATCTAAAGTATGTCGGATTGTCATAACAAACTAATTAGGAAATACTTCCCAAGATTCTGGTACTATGGTACAAAACACGTGTTAAACTTGTGACTCTTTTGGAAAACCAAGGGTGTTTGAGTAATACCAATTTTACCGGTTTTCGATGGGCCCCTAAACTTAGTCAACTTTCATTACAAACATATATACATTTTTAACAAAATTTCAAAATTAAGTTCTTTTTTAGAAGATTTTTTTTAACGACACAATTCTTGGGTTTTCTTAACAATGGTATATGCAACTTTATTTAATCAAAAGAAAACTATCCTACTACCAACCCCGTATCACGCAACAAACAAATAAAATAAAAATACAAAAAATAAGGAAAATACCCCCAGCATAAACCAGACATTGACCTCAATGTTTCAATTCAAGTAGGAAGTATAGAGAAACTTACAAACACCTCATTGAGGAGGTGGGAAGCATTTTCCCCTCTTCTCTTTGAGTTCTTTATTCTTTATTAAAAACAAAACAATCATGCAAAATGAAAAAAAAAATTAGCGATTAAAAATATGGACTTCCTCTCAGGAAGCATTTTATTTAACGTTTTACCTCGACAATCGATGAGTGCGCTCAGGGTGGTTCCTTCAAAAATGGCCACATTTCTCGCCATCTCTCGTATCCACTACACTTCTTTTTCTTCTTCCTATGGGTTTGTTCATACCTATGAACTTATGGGGTGGTTTGGAGAATTGTCGTTATGACTTCAACCTTTTCATCTCCCGCCTCAAGGGTCAACCTTTTCCTCTTAACATTAACAATTTTCCCAGTTTCACGTTCATCTAATTTTTCCTTTTTAGATGGGACCTTGGTCAATGGTTACATTGGTGTGGATATTTTCAAAAATTTATGCAGACATTTTGGATTGGGCACCTACCTTAGCCACCACAAATCTTTGCGGAAAAAGAATCAATGGCTTGTAGGGAGGAGGTGCAACATAAGATGTTTCCTTGACTGCATTATCATGCCATTAACATAGTGTTGATTCACTACAATTATTTGCCACAACTGTAAAAGGACTATGTATATATATCCTGAAACTGGACTGTATGATGACAATGTTTCTTAGCATATAGGTTTCATTTAGCTTTTTATAACAAATTATATATAACATGTCATGATTTCTCACGCTTAATCAACATTACTCTCTATCCTCCTAGTTGATGAATACAAAAATGATAGGAACTAAATCATGAATATAACAATGTATAGATTTGGAAGCCTAGTATCAAGATGTAGATTTCAGCAAGGTAAAACAATTTATTGCACAATGAGGAGCAAGAGAAAATTGATGGTTCTGTTTCTCAATACAAGTTTAGAAAGAAAAAATAAGCAAGTGTACAAAATTACAAATGGCACATGATAGGTACATATATTATATATATAATTAACAAACCTTATTTGGCTCTCACTTCCAGTTATTGGCAACAATGTCAGCCAAATCAACAACCCTTTGTGAGTAACCCCACTCATTATCATACCAAGCAATCACCTTAACCATGTCGTCGCCCATGACCATTGTCAATGACGAATCAACGGTAGACGACACATCAGTGCACCTAAAATCTACAGACACCAGTGGCTCGTCACAGACTGACAGAATACCAGCCAGCTCCTTGGATGCACTCTCTCTAAAGGCCTCATTCACTTCTTCAGCAAATGTCTTCTTTGAGACTTGAACTACGAGGTCCACCACCGAAACGTTTGGTGTTGGCACACGAAGAGCAATACCGTTGAGCTTACCTTTGAGTGTTGGGAGGACAAGGGCCACTGCCTTTGCTGCTCCTGTTGATGTTGGGACTATGTTAAGCGCTGCTGCCCTCGCACGCCTTAAGTCACGGTGGCTCGCGTCAAGAAGCCGTTGGTCACCGGTGTAGGAGTGAGTGGTTGTCATGGTACCCTTGATAATACCTATTCCCCAATACATCTTCCTATGTTATAAACAAAAAAGTACATATCCTTGTTAGAAAATGTGGCGAAAAGGTACATTACCGAATTTCTGATCAAGGACCTTGACAAAGGGAGCAAGGCAGTTTGTGGTGCAAGAAGCATTGCTGATAATGTCGTCGTCATGGGTGTAACCATCAGCATTCACACCAACCACATAAGTAGGGATGTCTCCTTTCCCAGGGGCAGTGATGAGAACCTTCTTAGCCCCGGCTGTAATGTGCCTCCCTGCACCTTCTCTGTCCACAAACACTCCGGTTCCTTCAATCACCAAGTCTATCCCCAACTCCCTGCAATATATCAATAGCAATCTTTATAACCTATGTGTCGCTGCTTAATAAATCGCTAACCAACAATCGATACACAATAATGATGTATGATTCATACGTCCTATTGATCAATCACTAATGTATATTCTTAAGACGATTTTCTCAATACTAATATCATACATATACCTTTATGCATCATATCATGTTTCTTTCATCTCTACAGGTACTATTCTTCAAACTTGAGCAAGTTAAGATACATTTGTTTGAGAAAATGATTTTGATTTTTTAGGTAAACTAAGACGCGCTTGATGCACGACTGCAGAGATTAATCTTTGAGATAACTAAGATGAGATCTATTTAAGAGGTTGATATATCCCAACAAATATTTGTCTACATGCACCAGATAGAGATCCATTTAAGGGTGTATTAAGATTGATATATTAAAACTTATCTACTAACATGATCATTTATGAGACAAAGCTTATTGAAATAACTTATGACATGTTGATAAATCAATGAATGAGAGAATAGCTTACTTCCAAGGAAGGTTGGCAGGATTACGGTCAGAGACGACTTTGATAACCTTTCCATCAACTGAGATGCCATCATTACCAACAGGCTTAACATCAGCATCAAAGATTCCAAGTGTGGAATCATACTTGAGAAGGTGAGAAGCTTGCTTTACACCTCCGGTGTCATTGATGGCAATGACATCAAGAGGCGAGTCCTTACGACCATGCCAACATCTCAAGAAGTTCCTTCCAATTCTTCCAAATCCGTTTATGGCTACCTTCAGTTGTTTTGCTTCCACTACAAGAGCTTTCTTGTATCCTCCACTATTTCCAACCTTCAAATAATCATATATAGATTGATTGATAGATGGATGCAAAATTCTAAAACATGTCACTTCATTTGTTCGAATCCCACTTAGTGGAATTCGAACTTGAGATCTTGAGAGGATCACACTCTCAGGACCCTCGGGTTTATACATACACATACTATAATCAAGTTCTTCATTTTTACAATAACAAAACTATTAGCCATTCATTGGAGATAAGGAACTTACTGCATTGGTTTGGAAGGTAACCATTGAATGAAAATCATCAGAAGTTTTTCTAGAAAAAGGAAGATGTCTTGAAGAGTTGCCTAGAGCAGAGAATTCAGAGAAGCCTTTCCCATTTGCCTAAAACAAAGCAAAGAAAAAAACTAGTATAAGTTTCTATAACTCTAGCTTTACTACAAAAATGGTACAGTTCTAAAGAATGAGTAAGTAAATATATTGAACCTTAATAGCTGGTTTGGCTACAGAGAAAGTAGCCGAAGCCATGATTGAGCCAACAAGAAACACTGAATATTTTGAAGGTGAAGTTTGAAGTATAGAAGTTTTGCAAGGAAGCAAAGTCTTAGTTAAGTGTTAGTATTATTATGTAGCATGAAGTATAGTAAGGAAATAAGATGTGGCAACATGGATGTGTGGTTGTGACTCACGAACCCAAACAAGTAAGGATTAGATTTTGGATAGCAATATCATTCAATGAATGGCTGTTATTCTTGCTTAGGTTTTGTGCTTGTAGTAACTTCAATCATCATGATATCTCACTCTCACTCACTCATTTTTTTTTCTTTTGTAAAATGATGGTTGGGCCAAAATCTTGATACATGTGAAATTCTAAAATTCTATATTTTCTTTTAAATAATACACCATTTGATTCTATTTATAAAAAATATCTTTTTAAATTTATTGAACAAATAACATATCTAAATAACATATAAATCATATACATTAGTTATTGAATTATTGAATGAATCTAATTTAAAAGAATGTTATAAAATGGGTATTTTTTAGATGATTTTTCTATATGTAAGATAATGGATATTTTTTATATTAGATAACTTTGTAAAATTATTTTATCTGACAGTACCTAGTCATTGAAGTCTTTAAAAGAAAAGGAAACTACAAAGAAATGTATGTGAGAGGATGTACTAATGGACAAAGAGAGCAATGTTATGGCCACTCTTCATTTGGTTCCAAGTTGGGTTTCAAGTTTGCTCACAAGCCACTAATCCAATTTGCAATTTTTGTTTTTTTTTTCTTAAGCTCGTTAATAATCACACCCATACATCCACACACACACATGTATATGATAGGTTTGGATATGCTTACTCCATGGTAAGTATTCTCAATCTTACTCTCCCTTCATAGTTTTATGCAAGGAATTTATATTATATAATTAAAGGATATACAAAGAGTTTAACAAATATCATCAATCAAATTTGAAAAATGTTATTCTTACGCTATTTCATACATCTACACTGTATTTTATTGTTCACCAATACGATAAATAGTAAAATATTAATATAGTATATATTTTTTTCTAAAATAATTATTTTTTTTAATACTTGAACGCTTATTAACCAACTTCATTATTGCATTAACCAAATTTTTATACTACATTAATCAACTTTGATGACTACTAAAAATTATGTTTAATACCTGAATGTTTATTAACCAATTTTATTACTGCATTAATTAAGTTTTTCACTGCATTAACCAACTTTGTTGACTGCTAAAAATTATTTTTAATACCTGAACGTTTATTAATCAACTTCATTATTGCATTAACCAAGTTTTTATACTACATTAACCAACTTTCTTTCACTACTTTAAAATTATTGTTCACGTACATTGTTCATTTACGATTTAAATAATATATTTAAATAAAATATATTTTTTAAAATAATATATTTAAATAATATATTTTTTATTTTTAAAATAAAAAATATTGTTCACCGTATATGCCTGTGGCCAGATCCCTTAGGGAAGAAACCGACCTCAATGCACGTCTGTGTCATCTCCATTATGCAACGCCAACGAGGCAATACATCCTGAGTGTGGTCCAACTGAGATTGTTTCTCCTCTAAAATCTCCTAATGAGCTGGTCTAGGCGGTGATCCTAGAGCAGTGGGCACCAAGTACGGGTGTGACACGGTAAAGAACCATATGATGTAAACCTCAACGCAACTCCAGTATGTCGGCGCTCTGGTCGCCCGAGCCTCGTCAGGTACTAGGTGGTGCTCATAGTCAGCAAACGAGTCATCGATCTACAGAAGGGGCAAGCCGAGAGTAACGGAGATAGCATGATGCCTGGGTATCGTCTAGGTGTACCCAAACTGCAGCATGACGCGCTCTGGAAAATATGGAACAGTGATGGTCGCACTGCATGTCAACCATCTGGAGAATAATGATATGTCATCAAATAGTCGCGTCTCACAGTGATCGGCATAACAATCGTAACGGATGTCCTTAACATCCAAGTGATCGAGATAAACTCTGTAATGGAGAGCTCATCATGCGGTAGATGGAAGGAAGGTGTCTCGGAGTGTCATCTCTCCACAAAACCCATGAGCATCCCGTTGTGGACCAGACTGTAACCGATGTCACACAAGTCCTTCAAACCAGAGGCAGTAAGGGCATCCTACAACCAAGTATCCTCTGGAATGGCCTGGCTCCGCGCACGTCGGAAGGATGCATGATGTGTAACTCGTCCAAGTTGCAATCGATCGGGTCTCTCGGTCATAATGTTTGGAAGATATAACCAAGAAAACACAATTAGATGTAAATAAAAAAAATCTACGGAAGTACCCATAATTCACATTTGATTTGTTTCATAGATGCATCTACGGAAATGCCATAACGTTAACTTGTTCCGTAGATGCATCTGCGAAATATTCTACAACTTTAAAGCTTGCGGCAATGGCGTCCCCTACCCTTCAAAATTGATTTTTTGAAGTCCGGTCCTCCGTTTCAACTAACATATAATACCTATATTCTCTCTAAACTATGTTTCTAAAAATATCTAAAGATTTCTACCTCTTAAAAAGTATTCTAACTCGTTTACGGAAAAACTCTAATATTTATCGAAAACTTAAAAACTTATTGGTTAAAATCAATGTTTTAATGAGTCAGAGTGTCTTGATCGTTGAAGTATTGCTCCTTGTCGAACTCGATTGAAATAAATGAAGTTTGGTGAAAAATGGAATTTTGAAGATTGAGATTTGAGAGAGTTGGAGAGTTTGGGAGAAGAAGAAGAAGAAGAAGAAGAAGAGAAATGAAGAATAAGGGAGAAGAAAAGACTATGACACAAATGTATGCTAAAACGTCTCGTAGATGAATCTACGAAACATTCCAACGTTAAACAAATTATAATGCTTATGTAGTTACATCTATGGGAAAATCTAACGTTGAGTATAAAAAGATGCATCTGATTTGAAAGCAGGGGATAGTTTTGAAAGCACACATAATACTTAAGAAGATCAAGAGATAGGATAAGAAATTCTCCTAAAATTTTGTCTACCATAAAATTGGTTATATTCTTAGAGTTTGACAATCTTTTAAGATTATTAAAGAAATTTAAAAACATTTTAAACGGTTTATGTAATTCATATATATATATATATATATATATATATATATATATATATATATATATATATATAATTTGAGAAATTGGTAACACTTAGATAGAAAATAAATTTTAATTTAGAAACTCCAAAAACTATTGTCTTATAACTCATTGTAATCTCTTATAATAATCTTATTATAATAACTTTTAAATAACTTTGGAAATATAGTAAATACGAAAGATGTTTTCTCCTCCAAAATTAGATAAATTTAGCCGAACTAAACAAATAACTTTTTGTGTACTCGTCTTTTTATATTTTTGTTGCTTTAAATCATTTGCATAGTTGTCACTATCATTTCTCACGCATTAAAGTCTTAAACTTTAAATTCTATGAGTTCTGCACATCACTTCTACACAATGGAGTCAAGTTCACATTTATTTGTGCATAAAAAATCTCTAAAGAAATTCATAATTGGCAGGGAAATACTGTAAGTAAAGATATTAATTACATGAGTAGGTCAATCACTTCATACAACACTGCCAATAGGTGAAGGAAAACAAGTGAAAAAATCATTTTGTTATTTTGAATAATTAGCAAAAGAAATTTGATATTTAACTTTATCTTACCTTTACCCTCTCGTTTGTGAATTTTTTTTTAATATAACACACTTTATAAAATTATTTTCCAAAATAACATATATTTGAAAAAAATTACCAAACTAACATAGTTTGGTAACATGTTCGCCAAATGAAATGAAGAACATATGGATTTTAGGAGCAATTCGCAAAATGGATTGGCTAGCCCTAAAAAATTTGGCCTAATTCGCCATACCATTTGGCGAATGAGTGTACTTGCCCTAACCAATTCGCCAAATGGTTTGAAGCATGTGCATGTGATTTTGTTTTAATTTTTGGATTTAAGTTTTTTTATATTTTTGTGTTATTCATATATATATATATATATATATATATATATATATATATATATATATATATATATATATATATATATATATATATATATATATATATATATATATATATATATATATATAAATATGTATATATATATGTATAAATATGTATATATATATGTATATTTATGTATATATATATAAGTAAAAAAAATTGCAAACCCTAGGTATATATATATATATATATATATATATATATATATATATATATATATATATATATATATATATATATATATATATATATATATATATATATATATATATATATATATATATATATATTTATATATATATATATATATATATATACACGTATACATATATATATATATATATATATATATATATATATGTATATATATATACTTATACATATATATATATATATACCTAGGGTTTGCAAATTTTTTTACTATATATATGCCTCACTCATAAACATAAGATTCATCTCACTCCATTCTTACAAACCCTCTCTCATTCAGTCCTTTCAGTCTCCCTCTCTCACAATATGGCTTCTCCCCGTCCATCTAACTATGCATCGGCACCGTCTTCCTCATCATCAGAAGAACCGCTTCCAAAATTTGATATCTTGAAGAAAAATGCTTTAGTGTTTTTCTCGGCAACAAAGCCTCCTCTGAAGATGCTGTTATGGAACCCCCAAACTTTGGAACACTTGCACAGAGAATTAACCCGCTGGTTAGAAGGAGAGATCGGCCAAAAAGAAAAGATAATTAAAATTGAGAAAAGGGTTGTGGAGTTTGGTGTGACGAAATGGAGAAAAATTGTCAATGATGCAGGTGTTTTGTCGATGATGCTAGGTGGAGGTGAAGTTGTCCTGATGGTTCTGATAGGCTAGATCTGTTGAATCTTGCAGTTGTTTTATTTATGTATGGTCATTTTCTGAATCATGTATTTCCTGGTTTTATTTATGTATGTTCGTGTTTGTGGTTGTGGTTTTATTTATGTATTTTTCCGTTTTATTTATGTACGGTCATTTTCTGAATCATGTATTTCCTTGTGGTTGTATGATGTTACTTATATGAATCAAACGAACCAGG